>CM019148.1:189540077-189907720 GCA_009733165.1 Naja naja
CTAATATGTTTCCCATTTTGGCAATCCGAATCCTTCCTTGCTCTTCATATCTTGTAAAAATTTTAATTTTATCCTGTGTTTTTTACCTTGCCAAATAAATTTTGATATTGTTTTATTCAAGGTGTGTCAAAAAGGGTTTTCCTAATTTCACTGGAATAGTTTGGAATAGATATAAAAATTTTGGTGGAATAGACATTTTTATAGCTGCTATTCAGTCCATTAATCATAGTTTCAAATTCTTCCATGTTTCTAAATCTCTTTTTGTTTGTACTAGCAAAGTATCATAGTTGTTCTCTTTTATCGCTTTACAATGAGCTGTCAACCAAATTCCTAAATATTTGATTTTCTTTGTTGATTGGAGTTCACAAATCTTTTCTAATTCTTTTACTTTATGTTCTCTAAAATTTTTCACTAGGATTTTAGTTTTTTACCTATTAATTTTTAGTCCTGCTACCGTTCCATATTTTTCTAATTCCCTAATAAGTACTGGTCCGCTTTCTGTCGGCTCCTCTATAATAAAAACCATGTCATCTACAAATGCTTGAAGTTTATACACTTCATTCCTTACCTTTAATCCTTTTATTCCTATATTTTGTCTAACATTTTGTAATAATACTTCCAATGCCAATATGAAGAGCAGAGGAGATAATGGACAACCCTGTCTTACTCCTTTTTCTATTCTTAAGGTTTGGGTCATCTCTCCATTAATTAAAATGTTTGCATTTTGTATCGAGTAGATTGCATTAATAATATTTTCAAATTTAGTGCCGAAATTAATATCATAAATTTGTTGTTTCATAAATTGCCAATTAAGATTATCAAAAGCCTTTTGAGCATCCAGGAAAACAAAGGCTGCTTGCTTTTCTGAGTGGGCTTCATAGTACTCCAGACTGTCCAATATAATTCTTAAATTATTTCTAATCTATTGGGAAGGAAACCACTGTGATCCGGATGTAAATACTCATTATTTTTTTTAGTCTATTAGCAATAATTATAGTGAAAATTTTGTAATCCACATTTAACAATGAAATTGGTCTGTAATTTTGTATCATTCTTGTATCTGAGTCCCCCTTCGGGATTAGCGAAATCAACGATTCTCTCCATGTGTTGGGCATATTGGAAGCTAATAATACATCATTATATACATCTACCATTATTGATCCCAATTGTTCCTCAAATGTCTTATAAAATTCTGCTGGAAAACCATCTGGGCCGGGGGTTTTATTACTTTTCTGGTTTGTAAGTGCTTGCTTTAATTCTGTCATAGTTATATCTTTTGTCAAATATTCTTTCATCTCTTCCCTAATTCCCATCCTTCCTTTCCTTTTAGATATTCCCTTATCAAATCTTCTTCAACTATCTCTTTCTTATATAAATTTTAAAATAGTCATATACTGATCTCTTTCTTCTCCATTGTATGGTGGTAATTCCCTTTTCATCTTGTAATTGACAAATGAATCTTTTCTCCTTTTCTTTTTAAGCCTGTAAGCAAGCCATCTGCCTGGTTTATTCGCTTGTTAAATATATTTGTTTAGTTGTCTTCATATTTCTAAATAATTCTTCCTGTTCTGTCAAGTTAATTTTGTGTTTGTATAAAATCAGTTGTTCCTGTATTTTACAGTTCTGTGGAAAACTTGTAATTCACCTTCTAATTCCTTAATTTTTGATATAATTTGTTCTGTTGGGTTTGTTTTTCCTTATTTTTCTGAACTGAGTAGGAGATTATAATTCCTCTTATAACCGCTTTCATAGCATCCCATAAATTTTGGGTGGATGTATCTGCACTATTATTTTCTTTAAAATAAAAAGCTAATTCTTCCTTAATTTTTCTTATAAATTCATCATCTTTTAACAATTGGGTATCCAGCATCCATCTTCTCCTCGGTTTTTTCCTCCCTTTCCATATTATTTTAAGAGGGTTGTGGTCTGCCCAGGTGTTCGTCAATATTTCTACCTCCTTTACTTCTTCTACTAAATTTCCAGATATCCACACCATATCAATGCGTGACCATGATTGATGGGGATTTGAGTAAAATGTATATTGGCTCTTATCGGGTTCAATTTCCTCCATATGTCCTTCAAATTTAATTCATCAATCCATTCTCGCACATTTTGATAACTCTCCTCTTTTTCTTTTCCCTTCTTGTTCACCCTTTTGTAATCTTTTGGTACTCTGAAATTGCATTGAAATCCCCAATAATACAATTATTTTCTCTTTCTAATTCAATAATTTTAGTAAACAGAAATTTATAAAATTCTTTTGATTTGAGTTTGGAGCATAAATAACTACTAGTAAGATTTTTTAAAAATTTATCTGCATATCAATTGCCAGAAATCTTCCCTTAGGGTCCACAAATGCTAATGCTGCTTCTATCTCTTCTTTAATATACACTGCTATTCCATTTTTTTCCTCTGCTGAGGCCAAAATACCTTCCCTAATTTTTACATTCTAAACAATTTTCTTCTGCTCTCAACATATGAGTTTCTTGTAGGCAGACAATATCAACTTTTTGTTTGATTAGCCTTGCAAAAGTCCTTTGTCTTTTAATTTTAGAGTTTAAGCCATTTATATTTAAAGATAAGAGTTTAACTTCTAGATCCATCTTTCTAGATATTTTGTTGCTATTGATTTCTAATCTTTTTATTCAGATTAATTCAACCTTCAATGTCCCTTTTAATCCTTTTATTCTTCAAGTCTGAGTCTGGTTAATTTTGCCTGTTGCCTAGTTATTACTCCTCCTTTCTCCTTCTGCTGTTGTTGTTTGTTTTCTGAATTATCTACCGACTTCTGTCCTCTTCTTAACTCATGCTTGGTCGTCCAGGGAGTCAGGGTCCAGAGTCCTCTTTACTGGTCAGTTCTTCCAGATCTGTCAGTTTTCATAAAATCTTGTGCTTTCTCCAACGAATCCACTCTAAATTTCCTTTCTCCATGTAACCAACATTCCTTCTGGAACCAACCATTTAAATGTAATCCTTTTTGGTTTAGAAGAGTTGCTAGCTGCTTATAATCTTTTCTAGCTTCTCTGACCCTTCTAGGTATTTGCTTCAAAACTATGATTTCCTTATCTTTATATTTAATTGTTCCATCCTCACAATTTATAAATAATGTCCCTGTACCTTACGTCTTACAAAGCGCATGCACCTCTCTAGGGCATTTATGTCTTCTTGCATAACCTAACCCTATAGATCGTCGTCCAGTTCTTTCAGGATCTCTTCTTTATTTCTCTGTAAAACTTCTGCCAGGATTTCTGCCATTACTTGGTCTATGTCTTCTTCTCTTGTCTCTACTATATTTTGAAATCTGAGATATAACGCTGCCCTATCCATCTCTAGGTATACCAGGGAGTCGTCTGTTTCTTTGTTCACCATTCTTAGTTGTTCATCTACTCTCTCCAAATTCTTTTCTGTTTGTCCGTTTTTCTTTCTCTTATTGTCCTTTCATTTTTCTCGAATGCTTGTTGCATCTTACCTATTTTCCCCTCTAATCTTGAGATATCTCCTTTCACTTCTTCTTTAAGTTTTCCCATTTCTTCTTTTATCTCATTTATGTCTGCCCTGTTTTCTTTATGATTTTTAAACATTGTCTCCTGTAAATTAGACATAGATTCCTGTAGTGATAGTAAAATCGAATAGATGTTAGCATTGGTTATGGCAGGTTGTTTCTCGGTTACCAAAGTTTCTTGATTGTTTTTGTGATGTCGCTGAGGGTGAAGCCACTGCAGTTGTCATAGTCAACTTCTTTCCTGTCTTCAATGTTGTGGTGGTTAAAGAAGTAATTTCTTCTAGGATTTGTTTTTGTTTGTATAGTAAATCCAGGACGTTGTCCCAAATTAGCATTCAGTTCTTCTATCCCTGATTTTGTTGCACCTAGGTCTATGAGTTAATTTATCTAATCCTTCGGTTCTCTGTGTAGTCTGTTATAATTTCTATTTAAATCCCCTTTTACATTAATTCTATTTTTGTTCTTCTTCAATCTTTATATATTATTTATCAATCTTAAATATTACCAGTTGAAATAAATACTTAATACTTAATACTAATCTAAATAGATATTTCTATATTTCTAAATATTATATTATATTATACTATAAGTCAGCATGCACTTATATCCTAAAATTCTAGAAAAGCAATTTACTCCTATATTCTAAATTTATCTAAAGTTACATAAATCTTAAATACTTATATGTAAATACTTTTTGTAAATATCACTGAATCAAACCACAGAAATTCAGTTTGAATTGATTATGCACCCCAGTAATATTATGTTATATAATTGATCCAAGTCCTCTCTATTAAAGTTCTTACCTTCTTCAGTTTCTTTTTTTTCCCCTCCAAGCAAAATCAACAATATAAGGGTGTAGAGAAATGTTCAATATTCAAATAGTCATATCAGTCTATTTTCCTGCTTCCGCAGCTGCCAAGAGTTGCTGAGTCACTCTTATAAGTCTAATGATCTCTCTGCACTTAATAAGTTTACCTCTCTTGTCTTCCTGTTTTCACAAAAGTTCATTTATCCAACAACAGCTGCCAGGCTTCTTCCAGTCATTGATTATTTTCTGTCTATAAGCTTTAAGTCTATCCTCTGGATTCTTTGTAACTTTGTAACCTCATGACTCATCAAGCTCTAGTCTGCTTTTGATTTCAGTTCCTTTCCCTTTCTCCACAATGTCCTGATTCTTCTTCCTTTCTTTCCAGCTGGAAGCAATAGCAGATCAAAACAAAACAGAGCAAAATCCCACCCTCCGTGTGACCAATTGTCAATTTTCCCCAAATAATAAGCAAGTAGCAGGTTCTCTTGATCCGAGCCTTCTCACCTCCACCGCAATGCTTTATCTTCGGCTCCTTCAGAGAGCCCTTTTACTTTTACTCTCCCTTTTTTGCGCAATCAGGCTCCTCTCGACACCTTGCCACTTCTGATCTCTCTCTCTCTCTCTCTCCCCAGTTGGGAACTTAGAATTCCTCCTCAAGCTTTTAGATCTAATCACTCACCGCCACCGGTTGCCTTTCACTCACTTCCCCTTTTGATGGCCGGTCAGGCTATGGGATCGCCACTGCAACGTTGACGATCTATTGCTGTTCAGGCTCTCCTGGGTCTCTCTCGCTCATGGGGTTGCCTTCCCCCTCACCAATACCTGAGTCTCCCTTCTTCGACACAGCTCTCTCGGGGAGCCGTGCATCCCCAGGGGGTCGCACCAAACAACAAAGGGGTTTTCGAAGCCTCAGAGCTAGGCTTCTACACCGCCATTCACCTTCTCTGCACCACCGGAAGTCCGCAAACTCCCTTTTTAAACACTGTGTTCCCAGCTGCAGCTAATGAATGGAATCAGGACCCTTTCCTCCCCCGTAAGCCACACAACTCATCTTGCTCCCTTCTCCATTCCTCCCTGCGTGCCCTAGGATGAAGAAGGGGTGGGCCTGGATCTTCCTCTGAATTCCCTCTGCCTTGCTCTACCTCTCCCCTGCTTGCCCAGCTGGACTGTGCTCCTCCCCAGTTTCTTCCACAGTCAACGGAGCCACATGCCCACTCCCTGTCAGCTGCTCAGCCTCCCCCTCAGAATCAGATTCTGACAGGGGCATGACATACATATATATATATATATATATAACACATATATATAACACACACACACACACACACACACACATATATATATATATATATAATGTAACAAATAACATGCTGGTTTTATGTCCTCCCTTTCTTTCATCCTTGAATTTCTAGGCATTCCTGTCATATCATGTATGAATTGCATTGTTATTTGTTGATCATACTAAAGTCTCTTAATCTGAGGTAGAATTGGATTAGTGAAATAATGGGGGCAGCTGTGTTGGAGAACATTGTGGCAGCAGAGATTTTACATTTTAAGACCATGAAGATTGTGGAGATTTCTGTACAATTCAGTGTTGTTGGAATCACTGGGAATATTTTTTGCCGCTGATGGACAATGTCTGGAACTAATTGGAACATCAGCTTCTCTGTTGCTGCAGCAACTGTACCAGGGCAAATTGGACAAATGGGGGAGAGCTGATGAGGAGGAACTTTCCCTGGATTCAGTGCAAATCTGGCTTGAACACAAGCATATTAATTTAGGCTGGAATCAGATCAAATCAGATATTTACCTTTTTATTCAAATGTTGTGCTTTTTATTAGTTTTGCAGTGGCTCCTGGGATAAAATGCTGAAGATATGGTCTGCAGGTAAGTTTTAGATTTTCCCACAGGTCACCCCTCCAACACACCCATCTTCCTAACAGTTTTGAATGTACTTCCATTGTGCAAACATGTTGTGTTTGTTGTCTACAGACAATTCTAAATGTAACTTTTCAGTGATATATATATATATATATATATATGTATGTATATATATAGGCACATCTTGTAAAGCATATCATAAGCCAATTTCATGCTGAGAAGCCTGAATAAATGAAATTCAACTTTAGTTCCATCCCATTTAATTTCATTTATACAATAAAGAAATGAAGACTAGACTTCTTCATTACAGAAGGGTTGTTAGCAAGGTGGATTTCATGATTAAATATTTTTTTAATTATCTGGTGAAACTCAAGACATTAGAGATAGAACATTTCTGGGCAAAACAAGTTGGTCTTTTTCCACATTCCATAAAGTTGAGGACAATGCGTAAGAAAATGATAATAGGTAGGTAAGTAGAAGATAGATAGATAGATAGATAGATAGATAGATAGATAGATCGGTAGGCAGGCAGGCAGGCAGGCAGGCAGGCAGGCAGGCAGGCAGGCAGCTTAATAACATCCAAGAAAAGATCCAGATCGTTTCTCTCCTTCCATTTCCTGCAATGAGCTTTGAAAATGTGTTATTATTTATTATTTATTCGACTTGTATGCCGGCCTACTCCCTAAGGACTCAAGAACCCCAAGAGATAATAACTCATAGCTAATTTAGGCTACTTAGGTTTATTTGAGATTATGAGTATGTCGTTATTGCCCTCCCTGTATTTGTCTTATCTCATTTTCATTTCAGTGCCTGCTGATGAAGAGGATGAAGCAGAGATGGAGGAAGTAGTAAACAGACCAAGGAAAAAGCAAAAAACTGAGCAGCTGGGACTAACAAGAGTAAGAAAGGAATGAGTAGAGTCAGACTTGGCCTAGCAGTCTTTCTCATGGACAGTTGCCAGGATTGATGACTGACTCCTCCCTTTGGCTTTTACTTCAAAATGAAATTTGCTGTAGCTGCCTATTATTTTAAGACCTCCCAAAGAGCTTTATATCAAAAGTTCAGTTTTCTTCCACCAGTATTTCACATGGCATGCTTATTCACAATTCACTTAAATAACTGAACTCCCAAGTAATGTAACTATAACTAAGACATGCCAAGGTTCTACTCAGCTGCCCATATACCAATATGTTCTGCTAATGCTTTCTAAAGTAACATCTCTCTCAAGCTCCTAGAAAATTCCATGTTACTTGGCAACATTAGGGAAGTTGTTTAGAAGTTGTCTTCTACTGGGGCATTCCAGTTCACTTCCCCAATCTAGTTTTTAATTAATAATCAGATTTTTCTGTTTATAAGAAACCCAGTGTCACCTATTTTTTTAGTAGTCTTTATTCCTCATGTCTAGACTCCTGTTGCAACCCTCTCTGGTCATACAGAATCCGTGTCTTCCGTACTTTGGTCAGATACAGATGAAATCTGCAGTGCTTCATGGGACCACACCATTAAAATTTGGGATGTTGAAACTGGAAGCTTTAAATCCACTTTGGTAAATGCCACTTTAACGTGACTTTAATTCATTTAATTCATTTATTTTTTTCCAAAAGGGGATTTCTATAAAATGCTACATCACATCTTTTATTGTATTGTAGACAGGAAACAAAGTGTTTAATTCTATAGCCTATTCTCCACTTTGTCGGTATATAGCCTCCGGGAGCACTGACAGACACATTCGGTTATGGGATCCTCGGAGCAAAGGTGAGTAGAAGTTTGTTACCTTGATTATTCAAGTTTAAGGTCACTCATTTACTGAGCTGAGTATTGTACAGAGTACTTTGCAATGTGCTTTCTAATAAGGCTTCCGAACCAGGATCGCTACTCACATGTCAACTGTGGAATTGAGAAACTCTGTAATGTCTGCCTACATTGGTTATTATTTCTTGAATAATAATGTGGCATTCTTGATGTGGCAGAAAAGTAATGGCCACATCTCACCTTTTTGGCCCCTTCTTGCAAACACAATTATAGAGGACATATTTTACATGCAGAAGATCTTAGCATTTCCAGATCAAAGAGTCAGGGTTAGGGTTGGGATGATGGGAAAGATCTCTACCTGATTCTTTGCGACATTTCTGCTAGTCATACCATGTTAGTGAAGCTGATATGGCAGCTTCCCCTATCTCTCCTGATGGCCAATAGGTGTCTTGTTTCCATCAGTATCATGACACTTTAATTTAACAATATAGTTTACATTTTGAGGGAAATTATTCAGCTCATGAGTGGCTGAGCTCTGGAATGGTGACTGCAAACAGCATAGGTAAGGCTGTGTTAGGATTATTCCCTTATCATTCTCTGTCTAGCTAAGATGCCATCTGTCCTCTACCCTGTGTTAGTTACTTGGCTGTAAGAATAATTTTAGGAAACAGGAGAAAGAGCTGCAACCTAGACAACCATCTGATAAGCAAAATTTTAGTCCAAAGAAGGAAGGGGCAGAGTAATGATCTCAGGAAAGTCCCTGCCTAGTTCTCTGGAAAGTAAAGGAAGAGAGGGGAGAAATGCTTTCATACTGCAAGCTTCTATTACTGTAACCTTACAACAAAGGTAGTATTATTAGTATTATTACTTAACATTTTTGGTTTCCTGTCTGGGCTACCTTATTTATTGTTTATTTATTATTATTGTTTGGATTTGTATTCCGCCCTATCTTCCAAAGGACTCAGGGTGGCTCACAACACTAAAAACACAAAAATACAAAATTTAAAAGTGCTAAAAGATATTAAATGAAAACCCAAACTATCTAAAATCCCATAAACTTCCAATAAAAGACGCATAAAACCCCCATAAAACCACCCCTCAGTCCAGGCCGGCCTGTTGAAACAACCACGTCTTTAGGTCGCGGCGGAAGGGGTGGAGGTCAGGGGCCAAGCGAAGGTCCAGAGGTAACTGATTCCACAGGGTGGGCGCTCCCACAGAGAAGGCCCTACCCCTGGGGGTTGCCAGCCGACACTGTCTAGCCGACGGCACCCCAAGGAGGCCCTGTCTGTGAGAGTGCACAGGGCGATGGGCAGGTGTTGCTGGCAGGAGACGCTCCTGCAGATACCCCGGACCTAAGCCATGTAGGGCTTTTATAGGTCAAAACCAGCAACATGAATCTCACCCAGCGGGCAACCGGCAACCAATGCAGCTCGCGCAGGAGGGGTGTAACATGTTAGTATCGGGATACTCACATCACAACCCGTGCAGCCGCATTCTGCACCAGTTGAAGCCTTCGAGTGGTCCGCAAGGGCAGCCCCAAGTAGAGAGCATTGCAGTAGTCAATCTGGGAGGTAATGAGTGCATGAGTGACCGTACGTAGGGCATCTCGGTCCAGAAAGGGGCGCAGCTGGTGCACCAGGTGAACCTGGGCAAATGCCCCCTGGTCACGGCTCCCACTTGCTCCTTAAAACTGAGCCGTGCATCCACGAGGACACCAAAGCTGCGCACCCTATCTACGGAGGGCAACACCTCTCCCCCCATAACTAATGACGGCACATCCTGAGATGCCGGTACATACAGCCATTCGGTCTTGGCAGGATTGAGCTGAAGCCTGTTCCTCCCCATCCAGATCCGTACCGCTTCCAGGCACTGGGACATCACGTCGAGGGCATCGCTGATTTGATTTGGGGTGGAGATGAAAAGCTGGGTATCATCAGCGTACTGGTGATACCTCACCCCAAAACCACAGATGACCTCACCCAGTGGCTTCATATAGATGTTGAACAGGAGGGGAGAGAGGACCGACCCCTGAGGAACCCCGCATGTAGGGGGTTTTGGGGTCGACCTCTGTCCTCCTGCCAACACCGACTGTGATCGACCCGAGAGGTAGGAGGAGAACCACCGCAAAACGTTGCCTCCCACTCCCAACCCCCCGAGGTGTCGCAACAGGATACCATGGGTGATGGTATCAAAAGCCGCTGAGAGATCTAATAGGACCAGGACAGAGGAATAACCCCTGTCCCAAGCCCTCCAGAGATCATCCACCAGCGCGACCAATGCCGTCTCCGTGCTATATCCGGACCTGAAACCCGATTGGTACGGATCTAGATAATCAGCTTCATCCAGGAACCCCAGAAGCTGACTAAACACCATGCTCTCAACAACCTTCGCCACAAAGCGAAGGTTGGAGACCGGACGAAAGTTGTTTAAAATGGCTGGGTCCAAGGCAGGCTTCTTAAGGAGGGGCCTCACCACCGCCTCCTTCAAGGCGGCGGGGAAGGAACCCTCAGCGAAGTGTTGACCACTGCCTGGAGCCAGCCATGTGTGACCTCCCGGGCGGCAAAAGCCAGCCAGGAGGGACACGGGTCCAATAAACACATGGTGGAACGCAGCCTCTGCATAATCCTGTCCACTTCCTCTGGAGTCACAGGTTCAAACTCTTCCTAGATAACATCCACAAGATCCACCATTCCTCCGTCATCAGACTCTAGCCAGTCAGAGTCCAAGCCGGTGCGGATCTGAGCAATCTTATCCAGCAGATGCTGACTAAACTCCTCAGCCCGCCCCTGCAAAGGATCCTCTCTCACTCCCTGACTAAGCAGGGAACGGGTGACCCCAAACAGGGCAGCCGGGCAATTATCTGCAGATGCAGTGAGAGCGGAGAAGTAAGCATACCTCGCCACTCCCATCACCACAAGATAAGATCTCGTGAAAGATCTTAACTGCGCTCGGTCAGATTCGGACCAACTGGACCTCCAACTGCTCTCTAGGCCCCTCCTTCCCTGCTTCATCTCCTGGAGCTCCATGGAAAACCAGGGAGCCAACCGGGATCTGCAGCGAGTGAGGGGTCGTAAAGGTACAACGCGGTTGAGAGCCTCTGAGGCCGCCCTTTGCCAGGCGTCCACCAGAGCCTCGACCAAGTTGTGGGGAAGGGAGGCAGGAAATAACCCAAGCGCCGTCTGAAACTCATCCAAGTCCAACAGGCACCTGGGGCGGAACCACCTGGTCGGTTCCGCACCACAGCGATGAGGTGCAGCATAATGGAAGACCAGTCGGAGGAGATAATGATTGGTCCATGACAGGGGTTGAATAGTTGGTGATCCCCCACCTAGATCATTACACCACTGTCCGGAGACAAAAACCAGGTTGAGCATGTGCCCCCCTCCATGGGTCGGACCCTGAATTATTTGGGTCAGGTCCATAGCCGTCATAGAAGCCATGAACTCCTGTTCCATCCTTGACGTCCCACTGAGAGAAGGCAAGTTGAAGTCCCCCAAGACCAGAAGTCTGGGGAATTCCACCACCAACTCCGAAAGGACGTCAAGCAGCTCAGGCAGGGCCGTTGTCACGCAGCTGGGTGAAAGGTACGTGAGCAACAGACCCAACTGACCACCAGGGCCCAGCCTCAGGAGGAGAGATTCACACCCGGCCCTCTGTGGAACAGTGACCTCCCTTGGACAGAAGGTCTCCCTAATAACAACTGCCATACCCCCGCCCCTACCCTGGGCTCGAGGCTGGTGTAGCACCCGGAAACATGGAGGGCATAAGTCACACAGCAGGACTCCTCCCTCTGAGCCCAACCAGGTCTCTGTAATGCAGGCCAGGTCCGTGTGCTCCTCCTCTATCAATTCACAGATGAGGGGAGCTTTGTTCATCACCGACCTGGCATTCATATAAACCAGCCTGAGCACAGGGGCCTGATCTCCCATAACCCCGGGGTATTGGGCAGAAACCAGAGGATCGGAGCATGCCACTGTTCGAAGATAGCGGGGGGGCACTCCCAAACCCCGGCCCAGTCCTCTGCCTCTCCGTCTCCCACCATTCCCAATCACCATGGGGATTGCAAATCTCACCCTCTCCCCTGGAGCCCCAGAGCCCCCCAACCCCATCCCCCCTCCGCCACGACCTACCCCCAACCTGGACAAAGATTGGCCTTGGAATGACGGAACTCCCCCAAGTTCCCCCAAAGACCTACACCCCCCCCCTCCCTAGCCCATTTAAGAATTTAGTTTAAAAAATTGATTAACCAACCCTTACTACCCTTTGGTCGATTAACAACCCTGCCTGCGCCATGCCAGTGATAGTGGTCACTTCAAGTCAATGTTGGCTACTGGTGACTATTGACAGATCCCTGAAATTTTCTTGGCAACATTTTTGAAAATGGTTTGGTGAAATGCCTTTGTAGGGCTGTGTGATGGTATGTGGGAAACACCTTGAGTAATAGGCCAAAAAGATGCTGCCTCAGGAATGGTCAGATCTGAAAAGGCATAGCCCACAGCTGGATAGTGGGCAGAGCAAAAGGCTTCTTGGACTGTAAAAGAAATGGCAGAATTGTACCTCCATGCTTGCCAGAGTGATATCAGTGATATAATGGAACATGAGAATGACCATAATAAAAGGGGGCTGGGGAAGGAGAGGAATGCTGCCTAGGGAATGATCAGATAAAAGGATGAGTCGTCCACAACTAAGTAATGGGCAGAGAAAGAAATTTTAAAGAGATCCACTCTAACTATTCAGGTGATAAAAAGAGACCGTAGGAGATTTATACTTTCAGGCTTTACTGTAGCCTTAAAATAAAGTAGATTTAGTTCATTGTTGTTTTTCCCCCTATTTGGTCTACTTAGGAGGCTAATAGCAGACAGGAAAGCAACCAGATGAGGTAATTCTGCTTTACTCTAAGACTACAGTATAACAACTATGCAAGTCTGAATGTACAAATCTGTCATCTCCTTTACTGCTCAAGAAAAAGGAGGGCTTTCCAAGTCTCTTGTCCCACCCACTATCCAGCTATGCCTTCTGTTATCTGACGTTCGCTAGGCAGCATCTGTTCTCCTTCTCTCCCAAGGTCTTTCCTACATATCATTATAGGTTGAGAACAGAACACTCAACTGGCTGAGTGCCTAGGACTAGACTAGGACTCATCTTTCCCCATCCATAATCCAGCATCACTACACCAAATTGCCTGTCAACTTCTGCCTTAGCAAACTAAAATCAGAACCCTACAAAGGAATAAACGTTCATATTTCTAGGTTTTTTTGTTCCCAAAAGACCATTACAAGCTTCTATATCAAGTATGCATTTATCTTGACTTCTTTTCGGTAACTATAAATTGTGTGCCATATTGTACCTTGTTGCTATTGAATCTGTCTTGTTTCAGATGGCTCTTTGGTGTTACTTTCTCTCACCTCACATACTGGCTGGGTGACTTCAGTGAAATGGTCTCCTACTCATGAGCAGCAACTTATCTCTGGTTCTTTAGATAACATTGTCAAACTTTGGGATATAAGAAGGTAAGCTAAAATCTGAAGTTCTCATTTGTTGCATTTTATATATGATTTCAGATTACCACCGTGCTTACCCCAAAATAAGACCCGGTCTTATTTGGGGGGGGGGCAAAATAAGCATCGGGTCTTATTTTCAGGAAATGTCTTTCCGGCTTACCTTAAGATCACTTCAGCCAAGCCTCCCATGCCCTGACACCTGTTGCGCCACTGCCTGACTTCTTCTGCAGCCACTCATGGCCAGAAGCTGCATGGTTTGTTGCACTGGTGCTCACGGCAGGAGGCTGCATGTGTGTGGTGCCATTGCGACACAAGCAGTGGCACTGGGGCAATGAGCCATGCAGCGGCCTGCCATGAGCAGCAGCACTGGTGCGATGAACCACATGGTCTGCTGTGAGCGACGACACTGGCACGATGTGCCACACAGCCTCCTGCCACAAGCAGCAGCACTAACATGATGTCCCATATGGCCTCCTGCCATGAGCAGCAGCATAGGTGCAATGAGCCATGCTGCAAGCAGCGGCACTGGCGCAACAAGCCACGCGGTATCTGGCCACCATAAGCAGCTACAGAAGTGAGGCAGCATCACAACAGGTGCCGGGGCATTCAGGGCGTGACTGTTGCGGTACTAAGGTAAGCGGGTGTGGGGTGTGTGGGGCAGCCCCACCCTGCCCTATCTTGATTTTTACACATGCATCTTGTACAACCAGGCAATGGGCAGGGCTTAACTAGGGCTTATTTTGGGTAGGGTTTATATTAGGGGAAGACATGAAAATCAGGCTATGACTTGTTTTTGGGGTAGGTCATATTTTCGGAGAAACACGGTATAATATGCAAAATGAACTGTGGTTTTAAGGTTTTGAAAGTTCGTGCTTTAAAATTACTCATTGGTTGATAAATACAGATACTCTTGGTGGGCCATTAGATCTGAACATGCCTCCAAACTCTCTACCAGAAAGCATTTGCAGTACATGACATTATAAGCTGCTCAGAGTCTGGTGACTGTGATGGGCAGCATATAAATAAAATAAAATAAAATGATATAATCACTTTAGCTTCTGAATAGAGCCCAACATGTTTTTCTAATTTGAATTTAGTACTAAATCACTTGCAAAGCTATCATACCATGCCTGTTCTTGAAAAAGCTACATGGTAGATTGGGAAATTGGGGAAAAAAATCATAGAAAAGAAAATGGAATATCTATATGGACCTTATCAGGAATCAAGATTCATTTAAGTAAGATTTTTGTTTCATCCCAGATGGGTGGACAATATGTGTGTCCTAGTAGATATACATTTAAAGAAAAAGAAAATAGAGAAAGAGGAGTTGGAGACAAAATGGATTGAGAGGGAACTTTTTAGCAAAGAACCATCAGAGTCACACCACATAAGTAACAACACTAAAACTGGCTTTAATAATCTGTATCTCATCAGTTGCAAAGCTCCTCTTTATGACTTGGCGGCTCATGAAGACAAAGTTTTCTGTGTGGAGTGGACTGAAGCTGGGGTAAGAATTGATATTTCAAGAAAGTATAGTATCTGATAAAAACTGAGAAGAGAGCTAATGTTCAACTCTGCATTATATAAAATATTCCAGGACTGTTGTCAGTATCCTCTGTTCACTTGAACATGTAACTTTGTGTGTGTAGAGACATAGGTGACTGAACAAGTATGAGATATGCAGGAATCATGTGGGCACTGAAAATCTTTAATTATGAAAATAGGTGCTTCTTACTTCTCAGAAGAAGGTATTACACTCACTATCCAAACTCACAAAAGGACACTTAAAATTAATTGAAATTACTGTTAATGTTAAAAGGTACAGAAGTTAGTATTGCATATGAAAACCCACATGAATCTCACATGAATGCATGCATATGTATAAATGCCACAAAAGGGTAAAATAGCCCAGGTAGTAAAGGGGTGGAGTCAATTTTCTTAGGGCTAGGATTCCACTTGTTTTTAAAGTCAAGTAACGTGATACCTCAGATGGTTGGATCAGACATTGCAATCTGTTAGGAGTGGTAGTTAGAGGGTTTAAGTCTTCAAGGGACTTAAGGCATTTCTTTTTTTCTTAATGCCTCCAAACTAGGGAGAATACATACAATTTGTTGTTTTAGAATGAAACAGCTCCTTAAATTCTCCCAAGATTACCTCAAAGGGCTAAGATAACTTAAACCCCAGGAATCTTCTATAAAAATGAGAGGCAGTTACCATGACAGAGAAGGCCAACTTCCTGACCCCCATCAAATGACAGTGTTTGATTGTTGGGACATAGAACATACTTACTTTATAGGATTGTACAGGATGGGTCTGAGATAGATAATTCCTCAAACAGCAAGGTCCTATGCCATGAAAGCCTTCTTTAAATACTAATTTTATGAAAGATTATGAAAGATTGAAATTACATTGGTACCGTGTAAGTCTGCACAGGTAGTCCTCGACTTACAACAGTTCATGTAGTGACCATTTAAAGTTACAATGACATTGAAAAAAGTGACATGACCATTTTTTACACTTATGACCATTGCAGCATCCCTGTGGTCATGTGATCAGAATTTAGATGCCTGGCAACTGACTCATATTTATGACAGTTGCAGTGCTTTGGGGATCATATGATCTTCTGACAAGCAAAGGCAATGTGGAAAACAGATTCATTTAACAACTGTGTTACAAACTTAACTACAGTGATTCACTTAACTGTGACAAGAAAGGTTGTAAAATGGGGCACAATTGTGGTCATAAAGGAGCTGGTATCTGAAAATGAAGTAAGTGGTGAAGCCTGTGGAACAGCAGCGTTAAACGGGCATATCACAGCATCCTCAGCATCGTTCACATTCTCTATTTTGGACTAGCTGCATTTTCCAAATGGTTTCCTGGGGCAGTCCTGTCTACAGCGCATTGCTGTCGTCATCCTATGTGGTGATTGGGGTGTGAATGACCAGTGCAAAGGCCTCCATGGCCACAGCTGTCATCTGTTCTTTGAGCATAAATTGTGAGCCTAGAAAAAGTCAGATTGCCCACAAGGCCCAAATGAGGATCTGTAACCCCACTCTTCAAATACTGAAGTCACTCAGTTTTGTTAGGGTTGTGCCTGAGTCTGTTCCTCTCCATTCAAACTCTTACACCTACCAAACACTTAAACAAGATTTTGACAGCATTGTTGTCAACCCCAAACCGATGAATGACTCACACACAGAAGGGGTAAAAGTGTTAAAACTTAAAACACCTCACAAGTTAGGGGCTTCAGTTTCAACCCTCTCATCCCAGTTGATTAGAATGGTACTGCCCACAAAGAAAGGGAGAGAAGCTGCCCCCTCCTAATCCTTATAGACAGTCCAGAAGGATACCATGATCAACTGAAAGCCACTGAGGGATCAGGGAGAATTATTTTTATTATTTATTATTTTATTAGACTTGTATGCTGCCCTTCTCCCAAAGGACTCAGGGCGGTGAACATATAAAAAGAAGGATATATACAATAAAAAGATATTAAAATAAAGACAAGTCTAGATTACAAGGAACAGCTAAAAACAATTAAAATTGCAATAATAAACAATGCTATTAAAACTACCCGCCCCCATGGTCAATCCAGGCCGGCCTGCTGAAACAGCCAAGTTTTCAGGTCTCGACGAAAGGAGTGGAGATCAGGGGCCAAATGAAGACCCGCAGGAAGCTGATTCCATAGGGTGGGCGCTCCCACAGAAAAGGCCCTAGCCCTGGGAGCCGCCAGCCGCCAGTGCCTGACCGACGGTATTCCCAGGAGGCCCTTCCTGTGGGAGCGCACGGGGCGATCGGAATGTGATGCAGGCAGGAGGCATTCCCACAAGTACCCTGGACCCAAGCCATTTAGGGTTTTATAAGTCATTACTAACACCTTGAAGGAAACCCGGAAGGCAACCGGCAACCAATGCAAGTCACGCAGGAGGGGTGTAACATGGGAGTATCGGGATACCCCCATCACAGCCCGCGCGGCTGCATTCTGCACCAGCTGCAACCTCCGAGTAATCCGCAAGGGTAGCCCCATGTAGAGAGCATTGCAGTAGTCGATTCTGGAGGTGATGAGCGCATGGGTGACCGTTCGAAGGGCATCTCGGTTCAGGTAAGGACGGAGCTGGCGAACCAGCCGAACCTGGGCTGAATGAGGATGGCAGCACCACTCCATCCCAACTCTGGATAATCTTTTTTCCAAAAGGGCCATCTGGAGCCTTAGCCCAGCCACTTCTTTAAAAGGACAATTGAAGACAGGATAGACAATAGCTTTTTCAAGAGAAGGTGCACTGGGCTTCCTTCAAGGCAGACTGAACTACCCCTTCCCTCAAAAAGGCTTCTGCTGCTGCATGGATCCAATTGCATGGATCCTAACGGCCTTGACAAGCCAGGAGGGACATGGATATCATAAACAAACAGTTGAGCTTGCGGTCCCAAGGGCCCTGTCCTCTTCCCCAATCTCATCCCAGCTATTAGACATATAAATATGTAGAATTTATTTTTCTCCAAACCAAAACAATTGGATAAGGGGAAGCTATGTTAATAAAAACTGGCTGAAGAAAAAGATGGCAAACTGGAAGTGAGTTTCAACAGATCCAAATTATTTATTTCCTTCCTTCTCATTTTTACATCCAGGTTTGGTGTTTTTGTTTTTTGAACTGAATTTGAATTGAATTGAATTGTGATTCAGCTAATTTTGTAGAAAGATCCCTTTGCAAAATTCCCAAGCAGCTGCAACCCCATCACCACCCAACTCTTAACAAAATAAGCTAAACCTTTTAGAGTCAGGAGTTTATAGAACAATTAGATAACATTTTTACTTTATAAGGTAAGCTTTACCCTTCTCCAAACTTTGCATGAATTCTCATCTTTCTGGTATTTAGATAGACCAAAGGTTACCTCAGAATCTCCTGATTAAAAGAACATAATGTTATTTTTTTCATTTTTGCTTAAATGTAATATTAATGTGGCCATTCTACAATGCAAATTACTGTTACTCATGTATGCATTCATTTATTTGCTACTGAAACTCCCTTCTGTTTATGATTTAACATTTAGGAATCAAACCGTGATGGTTTACTTAGCAAGTCTTGTTGAACAGTCACTTCTCATGTGAAGTGAGTATGACACAAGTGATTGTTTAACAAGGCTTGCTAAATAAATCATGGATTCCTAGACTGCAGTGCTCTCTCCACGAGGGTGCCCTTAAAGATACCTAGAAGCTCCAGCTGATCCAGAATGCAGCAGTGTGGGTGATGATAGGCATGCTTTGATATGCACCTGGAACATTTCTGCTTTGTCAATTGCACTGGTTATTGGTATGCTTCTGGACCCAGTTCTCCCATGGTATCAGACTGGCTGGTTTGATATAAAAGAATTGGCAGGCTGAGGCCCTTCAATTAAACAGTGTCATCTCCTGGGAACCAGGAAGTGTACTTTATCTGCTGTCTGTGTGGCCGCTACTCTGATCTTCCTGTGCCATATCCATCATCTGACGTTGGTGATCATGTTATGGATCCTATTTTTATCAACAGCTGCACAAAAAAGTGCTACTGAGTTTTGTCTACTCTGGTGGCATCTGGAAAGCCTTAAACACCTGGCTATTCTTCCAGACCTTGCTTAGGGTATTGGGGGGCTTCTCTCAGATTCTCTGGAGATATGGTTAGCTAGACTCACTGTTGGTCCTTATTTTTTTATTTATTTCTTATTTATTTTATAATTATTGTATTGTACTTTCTGCACAATACTGTCTGTACTGTACACTGCCCAGAGTCAATTTGGAGTTGAGTGGTTCCTATGTTGTGTTAATTATTTTTATTAAATTAAATTGATGCATTTTGTTAAAGCATGGTTAGTCTAGCCAACATCATGATACAAAATTGAGCTGGAATTGCATGAACAAGAAACAGAACATGACGAAGCAATTATAAATTTTATTGCATATAAAGACACTTCTTTTTCAAGTACAGGAGTAGAGACTTTCCAGGGATGTACTACATTTTGAATCATGTTACTGTTTTTTTTCCTCTCAATGCGATATAATAATCAAACATAATATTTTTTCTATGTTTTTTCCATATTAGGGATAATGCTATTAGAAGAGTATTTCCTGCTATTTGGAAATTATTGAGAAACAAAAGTCATGGTGATTTTTTATTATTTAAATAATACAGTTTTCATGGATTTTGTTACCTTGCATTTTTATCCCCTTTGTTGGAAAAATAATTAGTTTGTAATAGAGTCTTATTATAATTTGATCCTCTCCTCCTCTGTTGTAGTTGCTGCTGAGTGGTGGAGCAGACAACAAACTGTATTGCTACAGATACCAAACAACCACTTCAGATGTTGGAGCATGAAAGTGAGTGAAAGCACAGTTAAAGCAAAAACTCTTCCCCTGTAATCTACAGCTACCTTGTTTACCACATATGTAGAAAATGGGTTGTTTAGTAGCTAGTCAAATCATGGGTTAGATCCAGTGGTGGGATTCAATTTTTTTTACTACCGGTTCTGTGGGCGTGGCTTGGTGGGCATGGCAGGGGAAGGATACTGTAAAATCTCCAGTCAGAGGTGGTAATTGCTGGTTTTCTGAACTACTCAAAATTTCCGCTATCAATTCTCCAGAACTGGTCAGAACCTGCTGAATACCACCTCTGGCTAAATCCCAAAGTTCTTGTGAGTTCAACACTGTCTTTTAAAGAGGTGATGTTTGTCCATTCCATCTTTCTTTTCTCATTAGACTCTAGCAATTTCCCAGAACAGTGTGGAACAGTGTAACCTAGGGGTTATCAATGAGGAATTGGTAAAATTTCATTTCTTCTCCCTCTAGGGAGGACTTTGCTGGATCTAAATCACATATATGAACAGAAAGTGGCCTGCTATTTGTCGAAGGGATGTTCTGGAGGCAGTCAAATATGTATTCTTGTGGCATGCAGCAAAATTCATTACCTTGTCTTTCTTCAGGGTTGAAATTGCTGTCCTTGCATTTAAAGCTTTTTTAGTGTACATATGTGAACTGTACAAAAGAAATTAACCACTTAAACATGATATTGGATTTTAGTATAGTATTTATGTCAGTTAATCTTATTTTGTGCAACTATATTTAAATGTTTCAGCTTCCCAAACCATTTGAGAAGAAATGTCCTTATATTGGAAATTTGTTTAAATTTGGCTACTGGCTAATGGTAATTCTATAAAATGTATGTTTTTAAGTATTTTTAATTAAATAAATACATTTACCTTTGAGCAGAGTTGATAAGATGCAATCCATGGTTATTTGGGACAGGGTGGGGGAGAAGCCTCAGCTTCCATTTCAGCTGAGGTACGAGGAGCAACTGGAATCAGGACATTGTCAGTCTTGCTCTTGGTTAAGACATTTTTCCTATTGATAACCCCAAATTCTTCACTTTTTGTTCTGTCTTTAGACTGCTGGCAGGTGAAACTCGAAAAATTAGAATATTGTGCAAAAGTTCATTTATTTCAGTAATGCAACTTAAAAGGTGAAACTAATATATGAGATAGACTCATTACATGCAAAGCAAGATAGTTCAAGCCGTGATTTGCCATAATTGTGATGATTATGGCTTACAGCTCATGAAAACCCCAAATCCACAATCTCAGAAAATTAGAATATTACATGCAATCAATAAAATAAGGATTGTACATAGACCAATATCGGACCTCTGAAAAGTATAAGCATGCATATGTACTCAGTACTTGGTTTGGGCCCTTTTGCATCAATTACTGCCTCAATGCGGCATGGCGTGGAAGCTATCAGCCTGTGGCACTGCTGAGGTGTTATGGAAGACCAGGATGCTTCAGTAGCGGCCTTCAGCTCTTCTGCATTGTTCGGTCTCATGTCTCATCTTTCTCTTGGCAATACCCCATAGATTCTGTATGGGGTTCAGGTCAGGTGAGTTTGCTGGCCAATCAAGCACAGTAATCCCACAGTCATTGAACCAGGTTTTGGTGCTTTTGGCCGTGTGGGCAGGTGCCAAGTCCTGCTGGAAAATGAAGTCAGCATCCCCATAAAGCTCATCTGTGGAAGGAAGCATGAAGTGCTCCAACGTCTCCTGGTAGACGGCTGCGTTGACCCTGGACTTAATGAAGCACAGTGGACCAACAGATGACATGGCTCCCCAAATCAACACAGACTGTGGAAACTTCACACTGGACTTCAAGCATCTTGCAGTGTGTGCCTCTCCATTCTTCCTCCAGACTCTGGGTCCTTGGTTTCCAAATGAGATGCAAAAGTTGCTCTCATCAGAAAAGAGGACTTTGGTCTGTTTTTCTTTAGCTCAGGTAAGATGCTTCTGATGACATTTGAAGCCCATGTCCAGGATCCATCTGTGTGTGGTGGCTCTTGATGCACTGATTCCAGCCTCAGTCCACTCCTTGTGGACTCCCCAACACTTTTGAATGGCCTTTTCCTGACAATCCTCTCCAGGCTGCGGTCATCCCTGCTGCTTGTGCACCTTTTTCTTCCACACTTTTCCCTTCCACATAACTTTCTATTCATGTGCTTTGATACAGCACTTTGGCAACATCCAACTTATTTTGCAATTACCTTTTGAAGCTTTCCCTCCTTATGGAGGATATCAATGATGGTTTTCTGCACAACTGTCAGGTCAGCAGCCTTTCCCATGATTGTGATTCCTACTGAACCAGACAGAGACCATTTAAAGACTCAGGAGCCCTTTGCAGGTTTTATGGCTTAATTAGCTGATTAGAGTGGGACACTTTGAGCCTAGAATATTGCACCTTTTCACAATATTCTAATTTTCTGAGATTGTGGATTTGGGGTTTTCATGAGCTATAAGCCATAATCATCACAATTATAGCAAATCACAGCTTGAACTATCTTGCTTTGCATGTAATGAGTCTATCATATATTAGTTTCACCTTTTAAGTTGCATTACTGAAATAAATGAACTTTTGCATGATATTCTAATTTTTCGAGTTTCGCCTGTAAAGACAGACAGACAACTCTACAAAGGCTTCCATACAAAGTTTCTTTATTGGGTCACCAGGCATCCTCAAATATAACTCACGGTTATGTCGAGATCCATCTAATGTCCAATTCTTTGTATAGTTGACTTCATAGTGTAAAAGAACAGTGATCTTTCATCCCATAATGAAGGAGCAAGTGGGTGAGGCACTAGCACGCTGCTGGGGTCCAGGCAAGAGTGAAGGAACCTCCCCCAACCCAACCAAGGGTCAATTCAGTGACCAATCAGGATTACAGATGTGACCACATGACATGAACTACATTTCCCAGGATGCATTAACTACATTTACCATGAGGCATTCCCTTAAGGGAACAGCTCGCAATTCTAACTTAACTATCTCAATTCCCATTACCTATATACTGTCTGGGCAGCACAATATTACTGTATATTACTGTGTTTCACTAGTACATTACTGTGTCTTGGATATCTATTTGAGGACTTCTTTGATGGATTGAATTTGAAACAGGCTGTGGAAGCACATGGTCCTCCAAGAACTGATTTGAAAATTTCCTCTTACTTCATGGGCATTCTCTGAATGTCAATCCTTAAAGGACTGGAGAGTTAGCTGCAGAGGTTGGATGTGACAATACATACATCTGCTCATATTTCTTTCTGATAGCACCTTGCACTATGTAGATGCCTTTTAGACTGTTCCTTGATTATCTATGTAATATTCAGCAAAGTACCACTCCTTCGAAATCCAAGAGCAGATGCTTTGAAGAGATTTTTGTGATGTGTTAGTCAGGTCTTTCTAAAGCCCTGGGCAACATTAGCATGGATTCCTTAGCCTCTTGCCTTTGTCTTTGTAACCAGGTGCTGTTACTTTACCAGTGTAAATGCACCTTTAAAGGCAGCAGAAGCTTTCCATTTCGATCAAAAACTCTTTAACAACCAGCAGCATTTGTAAAAGACTTGCACTTTGGGTCCATGCAGAAAGTGGGAGGGGGGGTTGAGTGTGTTTCTCATTGCTTTAAAAACATGGTTTTTTAATAATAACATTGTTAAGGTATTGGAATTTAAGAGCTGACCAGTTGCTGTAAGGCTGATGCAATGTGAGGCTGATGCAATAAGGATGAATCAGCATAGCATGGGTATTGCCCTTTTAAGATGAAGAATGGATCCACAGAAGTTTTACCTTTTTAAGAGGCAGCCATTAGAGGGCGTGTTCTCTCTCCTTGTGTCCTGTATCCTTGGCAGAGTTCTCCATGTAGGGTTAAGAAGATTGATTGCTTGTCAGGTATTTGCCTACCATGTATATTTCTGTATATGTCTTGTATATAAACCACTGTTAAATGTCTAGATCTCTGTGTGCTGTGTTTTGCTTCTGGGTTGTCTCATAATAGTAGTCACACTGCAAATGGTCTTATATTATTAATCAAAATATAAAATACGAAATACAAAGTAAAAAGTGAAAATAATGGTTAAAATAAGGGAGGGAAAGAGAAAGAGAGAAACGTGTAGGATAGAGGGGAGAAACCAAAGAAGAAGAAAAAGAAAGAAAATTAAATGAGGCAGCTCATAACATTTGTTTGTTAAATATACATTGTATTTCATTCAAGAGCTTGTACAGAGTGCTCCAGCCCACCTATTTTCCCCCATAATAAAGATGTAATTAAGCTGAGTTGAGAGAGTTGATCAGCCAAAGTCAATTTGAAGCAGCATTTCCCTCACGTTAGTCCAGCACCTAATCACTCCATTATATTAGCTCTCAAGAGTTTTCCCTGTCCATATTTAGCACTCCAGCCTGATGTAAATACAGGTATAACCATTCATATACTGACCATTCAAAGTTATAATGGCACTGAAAGAGCTACAGTAATTTCCTCAGTAACATTTATATTTGGTTTGCAACTGGGTGCTTAGTCCTAGTCAGCATGATCTCTTTTTATATGAATTCTTTTTCTGTTTATAAGTTATCCAGGAGTTGGCCATATTTCAAATTGGATATAGGAAAAATAATTTATCCATGTAGATGTACTGGAATTCATGGGTAAGAATGAAGTAATTATGTCAGTTTGGATATTGGTCTCAATACTGAGAAAAGGCTAGTTAATTACTTCGTACATATTTATTATTTATTTATTTATTTATTTTATTATTTGGCCTTATATTCCCCCCTATCTCCCTGGGGACTCAGGGCGGCTCACATCATAAAAAACATACAGTACAAAAGTTAAAAGAAATTAAAAAGTTATTAAACCCAATATGACCAAATTATCTAAAACCCCAAAACATGACATTTAAAAACTAAGACCCCCCCCCCTCAGTCCGGGCCGGCTTGTTCAAATAACCAGGTCTTTAGGCCGCGGCAGAAGGAGCGGAGGTCAGGGGCCAATCGTAGCTTCAGGGGAAGTTGGTTCCATAAAGTAGGCACTCCCACAGAGAAGGCCCTACCCCTAGGGACCGCCAGCAACATTGTTTGGCCTATGGTACCCCAAGGAGGCCCTGTCTGTGGGAGCGCACCGGGTGATGGGAATTGGATGCTGGCAGGAGACCTTCCCGCAAGGACCCTGGCCCTAAGCCATATAGGGCTTTATAGGTTAGTACCAGCACCTTGAATCTCATGCGGAAGGCAACTGGCAACCAATGCAACTCGCACAGGAGGGGTGTAACATGGGAGTATTGGGATACCCCCATCACAACCTGCACGGCTGCATTCCACACCAGTTGAAGCCTCTGTGTGGTCTGCAAGGGCATCCCCATATAGAGAGCATTGCAGTAGTCGACCCGGGATGTAACAAGTGCATGAGTGACCGTGCGTAATGCATCTCGGTCCAGGTAGGGGCGCAACTGGCGCACCAGGCAAACCTGGGCGAATGCCCCCCGGTCACGGCTCCCACCTGCTCCTCCAAACTGAGCCAAGTATCCAGGAGGACACCCAAGTTGCGAACCCTTTCCACGGGGGGCAACACCTCTCCCCCCATGCCTAGAGATGGAACATCCTGGATCGTCCGAGATGCCAGTACGCACAGCCACTCGGTCTTGGCTAGGTTGAGCTGGAGCCTGTTCCTCCCCATCCAGATCCGTACCGCTTCCAGGCAACAAGACATCACGGTGAGGGCATCACTGGGTTGGTTTGGGGTGGAGATGAAAAGCTGGGTATCATCAGCGTACTGATGATACCTCACCCCAAAACCGTGGATGATCTCGCCCAGCGGCTTCATATAGATGTTGAACAGGAGGGGAGAGAGGACCGACCCCTGCGGCACCCCTCAAACGGGCTGCAGAGCTGACCTCTGCCCTCCTGTCAACACCAATTGCGAATGCCCCAAGAGGTAGGAGAACCACCGAAGAACAGTGCCTCCCACCCCCAACCCCCCGAGGTGTCGCAACAGGATACCATGGTCGATGGTATCAAAAGCCGCTGAGAGATCTAATAGGACTAAGACAGGAATATCCACTGTCCCGAGCCCTCAAGAGATCATCCATCAGCACGACCAATGCCTTCTCCGTGCTGTACCCGGGCCTGAAACCCAATTGGTACGGATCTAGGTAGGCAGCTTCCTCCAGGAACCTTGGGAGCTGACATGCCACCACACTCTCAACAACCTTCACCACAAAGCGAAGGTTGGAGACAGGACGAAAATTGTTCAAAATAGCTGGATCCAAGGCAGGCTTCATGAGGAGGGGCCTCACCACCGCCTCCTTCAAGGCGGCCGGGAAGGACCCCTCACCCAATGAAATGTTGACCACTGTCTGGAGCCAGCCTCGTGTAACCTCTCGGGTGGCATAAACCAACCAGGAGGGACACCGGTCTAATAAACACATGATGGAACTCAGCCTCTGCATGGCCCTGTCCACTTTCTCTGGAGTCACAGGGTCAAACTCATCCCAGATCGTAACAAGACCCGATGCTACTCCCTCGTCAGACTCTAGCCAGTCGGAGTCCAAGCTGGCCCAGATCTGAGCGATCTTGTCCAGCAGATGATGGCTAAATTCCTCGACCCATCCCTGCAAAGGGTCCTCCTTCCCCCCCTGGTTCAGGAGGGAGCGAGTGACCCTGAACAGAGTGGCTGGGCGATTCTCTGCAGACGCAATGAGAGCAGAGAAGACGACTTTGCTGCTCTCATTGCCGCCAGGTAAGTCCTTGTAAAGGATCTCAACTGGGATCGGTCAGATTCGGAACGACTGGACCTCCAACTGCTCTCTAGGCCCCTCCTCCAGCGCTTCATCTCCTGGAGCTCCACAGAAAACCAAGGAGTTATCCGGGATCTGTGACGGGTCAGGGACTGCGAAGGGACAACTCGATCAAGAACCTCTGAGGCTGACTATTGCCAGGCGTCCACCAGGGCCTCGGCCGAGCTGTAAGTAAGGGAGGCAGGATACAACCCAAGTGCCGATTGAAACCTCTCTGGGTCCATCAGGTGCCTGGGACGGAACCACCTAGTCAGTTCTGTGTCCCAGCAGCATGGAGTGACGTAATGGAAGCCCAGCCGAAGGAGGAAATGATCGGTCCATGACAGGGGTTGAATAGTTGGTAATCCCCCACCCAGATCATTATACCACTGTCCGGAGATAAAAACCAGGTCAAGTGTGTGTCCACCCCCATGGGTCGGGCCCTGAATTACTTGGGTCAGGTCCATCGCTGTCATGGAAGCCATGAACTCCTGCTCCAGCCCCGATGCCCCACCCAGAGAAGGGAAGTTGAAGTCCCCCAAAACAATAAGTTTAGGGAACTCAACCACCACTCCCGAGAGGACGTCGAGCAGCTCGGGCAGGGCCGTTGTCACGCAGCTGGGAGAAAGGTACGTGATCAACAGACCCAACTGACCCCCAGGGCCAAGCCTCAAGAGGAGGGACTCACACCCACCAATCTGCGGGACAGTGACCTCCCTCGGACAAAGAGACTCCCTAATAACCACTGCCACTCCCCCGCCCCTACCCTGGGCCCAAGGTTGGTGTAGCACCCAGAAACCTGGGGGGCTTAAATCACACAGAGGGACCCCTCCCTCTGGCCCCAACCAGGTCTTCATGATGCAAGCCAGGTCCGCGACCTCTTCAATCAATTCATTGATGAGGGGGGCTTTATTCACCATGGACCTGGCATTGACATAGACCATCCAGAGCCCAGGGACATGACCTCCCGCACCCCCAGGGGAGCGGGCAGAAACAAGAGGGTCGGAGCGCGCCACAGCTCATAAATAGTGGGGGCGCACTCCCAAATACCAATCCGGCCCTCTGCTTCACCATCTCCTGCCATTCCCAATCACCGTGGGGATCTTAACCCCAGCCCCTCCCCCTAGAGCCCCGAGGCCCCCCACCCCTCCCCTGCCGTGACTCCCATCCGGCCTGGACAATGGTCGAGTATGATTCGGCGGAACCCTCCCAAATTCCCACCCGAACCCTCTCCCCATTCCTCCCTAACCCTTTTAAAAATTTAGTTAAAAGTTTCTGCAACCCACCCCTTATCCCCTTAAGCCCCCACTTTGCAGTGCTTATGGAGAAATATGCATATGCTGTGCTTATGGAGAAAATAGATGTCAGCCACTGTGCTTCCTATCTCTGTGCTATGAAATTTTCCTGCATGTTGTTTCAGGAGATCTTGTAGTCCCACTGCACAAGGAACACAACCATTTTTGCTGCATTTAGGACTAACCCCCACTTAAATATAGGGCTTTTGCTTAATCCTCCATGCCTCCTTGCGGTAGACTTTATATGCAACATGATTCAGTTGAGGTCTTCTTCAGCAAGTGGATATTATGTAGAGTTATTCCTAGTCACTGGGTATGGCAGCAAGAGGTCCAGTCCTAGTTGGATACATAGCATGGAATCTGTCCAGCTAAGCATATTTCTTGGTTAGAGTACAAAAATTTATTTTCACATGTATCAGGATAATTCCTTTCCTACAGTGGGTGGGGAGCATCTACAGGCAATCCAATGTGCCCTTCATTTTCAGCAGCCTATTTTTATTCCATCTAGTGACTGAAACCTGAGATTCATCATTAGTCACACTTTACAGTTAAATGGAATGCAAGGCTATTTTTAAGCCTCTGCAGCATTGAATGTTACTATATGCATCCAAGGGATGCATTTTTTTCCAAGGAATTGTGCAATTCCTCTGCACAATATATTGGAATGGGAGAAGAAAGGAGCAGTTAGGGTTGGAAATTGTTTCTACTTTTTTTCCAATTTCTAGAGCAAAGTTTTCTGAGTTGACAGATTGGGGAGGCTGACTCAGGTTATAACTGTTGAGCATATTTCATGTTCCAAATAGTATTAAGCAAAAAGTATAAAATGATGTTTAGGATTTAGTATGTATAACTTCCATCATACATTTTGCATGTATGATCTGGTTTAGCTGATTTGATTCTTTGAGTTACATATTTGTAATACATAATTCTTCCAAGAATAAAGACTTTTTCGCTATGTGCAGAATCACATAAGCAAAGGAATTGAAAATGTTTGGGGAAAATAATTTTAGGAAGAATAATTTTAACTGCAGTTATTCTAGCAGATGCCATGCTGAAGTAAAATCTTAAATTCTTTTCTGCTGTCACAAAAGAAAGTCATAATTACATTTCCTTCTTTGCTTTCTGTCTTTTGTAATCCCCAAGTATCTGATCCACCTGGACTAATAAAATTTGGCTGATTCTTGAAGCTGTTTCTGTAATTCAATTAATATTAATTATTGACTAACATTAATATATTGACTAATTAATTGGTGACCTTATTTACTCAAATGATGCATTTATGATCAGCCTGCCAATTTCATCCCATCATGCCATAGACGGTATCTCCCTACTTACAGTACAGTAGCTCAATACTTGCTAGCCTGAATCACACAGAAGTGGAGTGATAAGGAATGCTATTTCACATATTAAATTCCCTTGGGTGGCATCATCTTTACTGTGGATTTTCAAGAGCCCTGAAAAAGTCATGTTCCCCAAGGCTTCTCTTTGCTCTTAATATGGTTGACATATTTTTATTTACAGTACATACGCTTTAATTTGTAAGCTATGCTAGGGATTTAATTCCTCCCTAAAATACAAACCAGCTTTTTTTCTACTAAGTTTACGTGTATCCCACTGTGTTAATTATTTCTTGTAGCAAATGGGAAGCAGAACACCCAGGCAACAAGAGTTCCTGCTCACACAGCCTTCTGGAAACTTGTAACAATTTCAATATGGTAGGCCTCCAGGGGCCAGGAATATAATGTTAATAATAATTACGTAGTTAGTCCTAATGCCTGTTGACTGCCTGGGCTAATTCCTTCAAGTTTTCTTGGCAAGGTTTTTCAGAAGTGACTTGCTTTCTTCCTAAGGTTGAGAGTGAGTGACTGGCCCAGGTCAACCAATTAGTTTCAGATCTAAGGCAGGACTAAAGTTTATAGCCTGGTGTCTTAATCACTACATCGAAGTGGCTCTCACAGACAAAATTATCGTCACTATTGCCATCGTGATCTAGTGTAGTGGTTCTCAACCTGTGGTTGCGTGGACTCCTGTGGGCAGTGATGTCACAGGTGGTCCACGAAGGCTTGGAGAAATGTTAGGATTTAAATATTGAATTAACTCTTGGTGGCCTGTGACCATGCACCATGGCCACAAAAGGTAATTAAAAGGAGTCCGTGGTGAGAACCACTAGTCTAGTGTACTACCTGAACCTGGTCTATTATTTGGTTAATGTACCTTAGTTGAGATGGGCAGTAATGTAATATAATAAATGAAAAGATTGTATGAATCTAGAAAATGAGTTAATTCGGAAACTAGGTTGCTTGTAGGACAGCAACTACAAACTTGCTTTCCCTTTACAATTTAAGTACATTTTGATGGAAAGTCAATGCAATTTTCACAAACCTTTTACATTTATGGTGCAGCTGTGCCATAATAGAAAATTATGGCTTAAACTATTAAAATGTTAATAGAATTGCAAGCTTTGTGTAAGCACTGGACTTTTTCCCTTCAACCGAAAAGAATGAACTTCTGAAAGCTAGATATTTCAAAAGGAATCCTTTATTGAAAGGGAGTGAATCCCAGCACTAGTCAAAGCAGAGTCTAAGATGTTTTCAGGCATACAGTAATAGATAAAGGGAGTTAGAATCCCTTCCCTTATTTAGATGTGGATTTAGTCAAACAAAGAACCAACATGTTAATTCCCCCCTCCCCTTCTCTGGGAACGTATCTTAGCAGAGTTCCCAGGGGTATCTTCCAGAGCTGGAATTTTTATGGTCTCTTCTCATCTTGTTATCTCTTCAAGAGGTGACAAGTTTCTAGACATCTGGCTCCAATCCTCCAGTTGTATATCATGTGCAAGTTATACAGAATCAATATAAGATTTAATATATTCAGATTACATCAAAAAGGATTACTTGTACCAACTCTCCCCTTCTTCTTCCATTGAAGAATGGCAGATACATGGATCTGACACTTTGATTTGTCCCTTGCCTCTGCAGACCAATTTGGGCTAAAAAAGAACATGCTTTGAAAAATATAAAGGAATTTGATATTTATGCTATTAGTATTCACTGCTTTTTGATCGAGTGAGAATGATACAATATGTTGTTGTTATCCTGAAACTTACCATCTCCCGGTTTCTAGACCAGCATCTTCACCATTCCATCGTTCTGACTCCCTTAATTGGGCTATAATTCACTGCACATTGCTATAGTAGTGTAATGTTTTTAAAATGAATCAGTTTTGGATTATTTTGAAAGCAGTGTACTAAATTTAAGCAATTAAAATCTTCATTTATTTGATCTTTTTTTAAGAAGCTAACTGCTAATTCTACTAAGGTATTCAGATAACACAATTCTCAAGGTAGGTAATTAAATTGTGCTTAAGCAATCACTTGCTAACTCTGGTAGAGGGAATTGTACCATAAACTGTGCTAACTATAGAACAGAATGGTAACTGCTTGGTTAGAGAACTTTGCAGCTGGTGCTTGGACAAATTAAATGTGAAAGCAGTGAATTGGGTCAGGCAATCAAACCAGAAGACAAACAAATTGAATTTCCCTTTGTTTTACAACCTGCATTGATGGCAAGATGCTCATCCTAAAACTTGAAGTGAGATGATAGACATGGTTACTCAGATGTAACTCTCACTGAATAGTTCAGGGAGAATTATTGCAAAATAAGCAAAGTATTATATTCCACTGAGCATATCAGGCCAATTTGATTGTGGTTTACCCATGTTTATAATTTACATTCAACAATTTTATGTTTCAGGAAAAAATAAAATAGTTTTAAATACTTTTAGTTTTGGTAACAATTTTCTTTTGAAAGAGTATTGGGAAAGATCAGTATGCAAAGTTATTTTGATGTCAGCTGATTTGAATATAGACTTTATTTTAGTTTGAGCTATGCTTCTTTAAATATAGCTGAGAAAAAATCTGATTTTTTTCTAAAACAGATTTACGTAAATGTAGACATGTATACACATGTTTATTAAATTTATTTCATATTTAACTGGGATGTACCAATTTGTTTTCTGGATTCCTTTCATATAAATATAACAAAGATTGCTAAGGATTTGTAGAATCATGGAATAGGAGTGTTCTTACAGATGACTACTTAAGTATTAAGCCTTTGCTTCTCTTAATCCATACTGGCAAAATAAATCTCTTACTTGCAGATGGTAAATAAATTAGTAAACTAGCATTAGCCTCATTTTTGTGTTTGGATACAGATATACATTTATACACATGCATGCATGCACAAACCCATAATATAGTTCATGGATAGCAGTCCTTTTTTTCTCAGCTAATGGCTCATGCTTTCACTCTGTGAAATATGATGGTGATTAGTAGTGGTGCAGGCTGGGAACAGAGAAGGGGGAAAACCATAATTTACATAAATGTAAAACATCAGACACTGTTTTGCAGGAATTATTTCAAGTGGCAACTAATCAGAGGCTTTGCTGGCAGCACCACTGATTTCAATGATGACATGTTCCTAGCAGAAACCCTTAGTAAATAATAGGCAGCATCAGGATACAGTATGATCTCTTCGACCACTAGCTTAAGGGCATACCAGTAGAGCCAACCACCACTGTTTCCAAATTTTAATGATCTTGACTGCAGAGCTTGAAAGCAGGAAGCAGAGACTTCTCCCTTCCTCCTGAAGGGAGAGACATGCCTAGTCATCGTATTATTTTACAGAAAACAACTACCACCATAGAATTATGCCAAGCATTTCCTGAGTCACCTGGCAACCAAAGCAGCAGACAACAATTAGACACATTTATGAAGATTTTGACCATCTTTCTCAGAAGAACCATCTGCAGGTGCTGCAGAAAATCTATTCATTTGGAATAGTTTGGGGTTTGTGCTTTTTTCCTCCTGAGGGGATCCTCCAATGCCAGATTAAAATTTAAAAAATCACACCCAATAAATGGAGAAGAGATCCTGCATTCAGGCACATCTGACAAAATCAGGAACAAAACTGCTTGGCTCCTAGAGGACCGATCAATCATTGTACTCCAGCCCCTTTACAAGGTGTTCTCTCTTTGCAACCTTATAAATGCAACAATAGGAGGTAATTTGGGCTGAAAGGATGCCTGGTTATGGGTGACCCTGAACCTGGATGTTCCTACTCATAACCAACTTCTTAATCATTACAGCATGGAGGCCTATATTTATTGGGCCAACTGAGAAGTCACAAAAGTAAGCAGACTTTCCTTACATGGTTTCAATGGGAAATGCTCAAACCTGAAAAATCTTTGCAGCTAGTGACTTCATATATAAATCCACTACTCTCTTATAATGTCCTCCACTATTGCACTTTTTGAATGTTCCACTTTACCCTACAATCATAAGTTGGGCAAATCATGATGTCTTCTAATGAATTCTCAATGTGGCACCCAAAGTTTTATAGATCACTTTTAGGAAAGCTTCCTGCCAGCCAAACGTGGTGATTTTTCAGCACCAGGTAAAGGGAACAAGGATGAATGGTGTATGCACCACATGTATACACACCTTTGGACAATAACAGGTATCTCTAGCAGTGCAAACTTTAGAAATCTCCTTTTGATCAGCTGCACACTGCAGCATGTGGAGTGATGTCTTCTAATAAAGTTTAAGATCTTTGAAGTTAACAAGCAAAGTAGGAATTCAACATATAGCGTATATAAATTCCCTGGAAACATCACCTAGCTAAAAGGAAGGATTTAACTTCAGTTGTGGGGTGAGCTCTACTAAGATTCAAGAAGGAATCTAATGCATCCTGATCTCTAGCTGGTAATCAGGCAGATTACATTATTCATTCATTTACACCTGTTCATCATACTTTTTATCCATGAGAACAAGAGAGCTGAAAAAGACCTTAGAGATCTTCTAATCCAGGGATGTCAAACTCGATTTCATTGAGGGCTGCCTCAGGGTTGTGTTTGACCTCAGGGGGCCAGAGTGGGCGTGGCCAACTCATGTTGGCCTGAGCACTCTGCCAGTGAAAATGGGCTCCCAAGCTCCATTTTTGGCTGCAATGGCCTCCTGCAACCCTCTGCCAGCGAAAATGGAGCTCAGGAGGGCCACCAAGCTCCATTTTTACTGGTAGAGGCACCATGGGCCAGTCCTTCGCTGTTTCCAGGGCAGCCCCACAGGCCAGATCTAAGCACCACACGGGCTGGATCCAGCCCCCAGGCCTTGGGTTTGACACCCCTGTTCTAATCCAACCCCCTGCTCAAGCAGGACACCTTACAGTCATTTCAGACAAATGGCTATCCAATCTCTTCTTAAAAACCTCCAGTATTACAGCATCCACAACTTCTGAAGGCAAGCCATTCTACTGATTGTTTTCACTGTCAGGAAATTTTTCCTTAGTTCTAGGTTGGATCTCACTTTATTAAGCTTCCATCTGTTATTTTTTTGTCTTGGTCTCAGATGCTTTTGAGAATAGGTTGTCCCCCTCTTCTTTGTGACAGCCAAATTGGAAGACTTCTATTATGTCACCCCAGTCTTTACATGTTTTAGCTTCAGCTGAGTTTTCTTAGCTGCTTTGTATTAAGCAGACATTGTGGATGTAAGACTTTATCTTAGATGGGGTAGCAATTTGTCTCAGAAGGTCCAATAGGTTTTAGATTGTCACCAAATGTTGAAGATACCTTGAGAGTTGTCAGGTAATAGAAAGAGGAAGGCTATTTCTCTCTTTGACCTTGTTTCTATAACCCAGTTAAGGAGAGGAAACAAAACAGTGGAACAAACCTCAGTTTTGAAGGCCATAACTGTTGCTATTCTTGTTGCATAGAGTAGGTGAAAGAATAGCCTTTCGAAAAACCTGTATTGTTCTAATGTGGATTTTCTATTTGTTTCCACCCTCTGACTGCTGCTAAGTTGTGTTCATTCCTATTGCTTTAATGTTTTGATTATGGTAACTGGCTCCTACTTGAAAAGCAGGATACCCTCTCAGATAGTCCTTGACTTATGACCATTCATTTAATGATGGTAAAAATTGCAAAGGCCTTGAAAAAAGTAACTTATAATCTGTACTCACACTTATGACCATTGTACCACTCCAGCAGTCACATGATTGCAATTGGAGTGCTTGGCAAACAGCTGCATTTACAACCAGTTGCAACATCCTGGTCAATTTGCCACTTTTTTTGCTGATTTCTGGCAAAAAAAATGCCCATTGGGGAGCTGGATTCACTTAATGATTGTGATTTGTTCAATAACCACCACAAAAATTGTTGTAAAATCTGGTCTGCCTCGATTTACGACTACAATGATTTATGACAGAAATTCCTGTCTCAATTGTGCTCATAAGTTGAAGATGTGCTATACATTTTTTACACTATTTTTCTCCAGTATTCTGACCGAGGAAGCAGCAGAGAACATATCTAACCACAACATTTCAACAGTCAGAAAATCAGTTCCAGCAACCAGAGAACATTTCTGGATCCCACCCTACTGCACACAGCTCATTAAGTAAACGTTAACATCCCAGCGTGAAATGGCTGACATACTCGTTTTCCAAAAACAGTTCCTTCACATTCAAAGAAATCTTGGATGCATTCCCAGTTTCTGGAAAATTCAAATTGCAGCTGCTTCAGGTTCAGACAACACAAATTACCACAAAGCTTGATTAAAATGCAGCACTAAATTGGAGTGGATTGTCGTACTTGCATGTTAATTAACTTTTTAGCTCAACACATCTTGCCATGCAAAAACCTCCCCTAATAAAGAAACCAGAATCAGTTATGAAGTATTTTAACAAATATTAGCACAGCAATCATCTTGAGTTTTAGTATATAATTGATCAAGTATTGTTGTTTTGTAATTTAATAAAGCCATTTCTGCCTTGGAAGATGTACATAAAAATGTTATTATACAAGCAGTGCAAGGTTATTTTTTTGGAAAAGATCGCAAAAATGTTTTGGGTAAAATTGTTTTGGCATACTTTTCTCTGAGATTCTTTCTCCTCACGTCTATGTGTGCATGCCCACACAATGTATTTACAGGACAAATGTGCCCTTTTTTCTGCAGTCAATATACTTGAGGAAACTCTGGAAATTCAGTTCTGAGATGTTCCTATTTCATTTCAGAGTAAAAAAAAACCCTTTTGGGTTCTTCCACATATTTGGAATTTTGAGTTAATCTACTTGTTTCACCAAATGACTGACATAGTAAATAAGCCAAATAACGTATGTACATGTATCTACACATATACATGTACATGAAAAAACCAACAGCTGAGATTGTTCCTTACCCAAACAAAACATTGGTGGGGAGCCATTTTTATTTTTCAAAAACCGATTTAGGAATTACCTAGTCTGAGGGACATGCTCACATACAATCATCTACACTCAGCATAGCAAAATTGACAAAAGTGAAGGTGGGTCTGAATACTTTCTGAATGCACTATAGATAATGCAAGGCAATGCAGATACTTCAAAGATGATTTTTCAACTTTTCCCTTTAAAGGTATTTTTAAAAGATGAAGTAGTGTCTGGTGGACACAAAAGCATTTGAAGCTTCAGTAGTTCTTCCAGTTCCATTTGAGAAATACATTTTCTTGTGCTTAAACATTTAACCTGGATTTCATGTCAGAGGTTATGTAGGGTTTTCTCTTTAAAATCTTGCTATTTGATTTGCTTCCTGGCTGTGGTGCCACCCCTAAGAACAAGCTATTTACTGATAAACATTATTACCTTGTTAGTTATCTGTAACAATAAGTATCTGTCATGTTGTAAACTAAATCCACTTGAAAATACAAGCCATCTCTGCAATTTTAGTCTTTCTGCTGTTATTATAATCATGATCATCTATAGCTTAATTTAGCATTTGGGTTTTATTTTAACTTTATTTGGATTGTTTACTTGTTTAATTCTGTTTTACTGTAAATTTTCTCTGTTTTAATGTTCGCCGCCCTGAGTCCTTAGGGAATAGGGCGGCATACAAGTCAAATAAATAAATAAATAAATATGCTTTCTAACATACAATTACATGATACAGTTCTACAGAGGAATTATTGAGTCTGTCATCTGCACCTCTATAACTGTCTGGTTTGGTTCTGCAACCCAACAAGACAGATAGACTTCAGAGGATAATTAGAACTGCAGAAAAACAATTATACCGACCTGCCTTTAATCGAGGACCTGTATACTGCATGAGTCAAAAAGAGGGCTGTGAAAATATTTAGATCCCTCACATCCCAGACATAAACTGTTCCAGCTCCTACCCTCAAAACGCTATAGAGCACTGCATACCAGAATGACTAGATACAAGGAGTTTTTTCCCAAACGCCATCACTCTGCTAAACAAATAATTCCCTCAATAATGTTCAACCATTACAAAGTCTGCACTACTATTACTGTTAATCTTCTCATCACTCCTGATCACCCATCCCCTCCCACTTGTGACTGTATGACTGTAACTTTGTCGCTTGTATCCTTACAATTTATATTGACTGTTTTCTAGTATGATTTGCTGACTGTAGCCTATGACTATTACCTTATGTTGTACCTTATGATTCTTGACTCTTGACGAATGTATCTTTTCTTTTATGTACACTGAGAGCCTTTGCACCAAGACAAATTCCTTGTGTGTCCAATCACACCTGGCCAATAAAGAATTCTATCCTGTATCTATCTAACAAACATATTTTAAAAGAATTGATGTTTTACTACCACATTTTAGGAAGAAACAAAAGATTTTTTTTAAATTCTAAGAACCAACAATATATTGAAGCAACTGAAAATAGAAATAACTATAACAATTCCTTTCACATTGTAGTATTTATAAATTACTACACAACCAGTGATTTGTTGGGTCATTTCAGGCATACTTCCTTACCTAAAAAGAGAAACAGAATGACCATAGACAGGGGAAAAAAACAGAACTTCTGGATTCCTGCTGGCTTGCCCATTGATTTTCCTTGTAGGAAGCCAGCAAGGAGCATTGGAAATAATGACCTGACTGTGGCAGTGTGACAGTGCTGAAGTGGTCACATCTTTGCCAAATTTCAATCCCATAGGATTAACAGGTCCTGGATTTTGGACTCATTCTTTAAGTTAGTCCATTAGAGGTATGTTGATTCAAAAACTGTTGCCATATGATGCACTGTTTTGTCCAATTGAAGGTTATAGACAGACAGGAACATTTTAGTAATATGTAGCTAGCATACATACATTCTGCATTCTTCATATTTCATCTTCAAAGCAAACAAATCTGAATTCAGAGAAGGCTGTTCATGGTTTTCATCAGGGAGAGCATGAATTCAGCTCATTTAATTCCATGACAAACAATAGATTAAACTTCTACAATTTCACTTTTGAAAATTTTTAAATATTACCTTAATTAACTGATTTTTAAAATAAACAATTTTACACCAGTGTTTCTGTGGGGATAAGGCAATTCAACATATACCCCTCAGTTTTTCAGTTGTTTTAAACCTTCTAGTAAGTGAAATCAGATTTATGTTGTGTTATGTTATAAACAGGGGGAAAAACCAAGAATACATAATTTTGTTGAAGAATTTATTGAAAGTGTACAAGTTCCATAAAGGTGAGGAAAACATTTTTTGTAAAAAAATTCAATAAAATTTCTTGTTGACATATTGTACATCAATCATTAAAAACAATAGCAAAACAAATGCCCAAACACACCAGTGTGCACTGAGAAGAAAATTTTAAAAAAATCTTACATATTCAAACATCATTGGCCTCTGCAATTATAGCACATAGCTGTAACACCTTTATCCCTAGTACTGGCTCTAGCAAGAGAAGATGAACCTGGAAGGGAAATAACACCCCATACCACTGGCAGTGAACTGCTGTCAGGAGGTTACGTATATCTAGGTAGAACTAGACTGGGACATAACTTCATATTTTATTGGCATTTGAACATATCTATAGCTAAACAAAATGAGGAAACCAGAAATCATAAAAACATTCGTGTTCACTAACTCATCTTTGAAAATTAGCTATTCATGTGTGTGAGAGAGAGAGGCAGAAAGAGGCAGAAAGTCACAGAGAAGCCAGAGAGAAATCTGACTTTTTTTAAAACCATTTTTTATATTCTATGTATGACCTCAATCAGCCACAACTGTAGTTGAATAGTTTTATGCTGAAGCACATACTATAAACATAAACATCTTCAAACTTGCTGTCTAGTCATTCGTGCAGCTACATTCACATGAAAGTCAATCACAAAATTTCTCTAAAGGTGTCCATTTTCAGGACACTAATAGTTTAGGCAACCATTTCATCAGAAAGGTTGTTTTTTTCTAATAAAGAGTTATGCGCAAACTGAAGTAAAAAAAGCAGCACCTTCTGTTGTAAGCATTAAACATACATACAATTAGTTACAGGTAGTCCTCAACTTAAAACCACTGTTTAGTGACCATTTGGTTACAACAGTACTGAGAAAAGGGTCTTATGATTGTTCTTCACACTCATGACTGTTATAGCGTCTCCATGGCCATGTGACTGGCGTTATATTTATGATGGCTGCAGTGTCATCAACCTTCTGACAAGCAGTCACTTGACAACAACTGCAGCAATTCATTCTTAACAACTGTGGCAAGAAAACTCATAAATAGGGTAAAACGTACATTAAGTCTTGCTTAGCAATGGAAATTTTGGGCTCAATTGTGGTGATAAGTTGAGGAATAGCTGCATTATTCTCCAAGGCCTTGCAGGGCAGAACTTTGCTATCTGTCCCATTTAAAGTAATCCCCTGTCTTAGAGTAACAAACCACCAAGGCAAAATTCAATGCTATCCTTAGACTTCTCATTATTTAGGTTTCCTCTTTTCTCTAAAAGCACTCCAAAAACATGAACAGAATATTATCAGAGTGTACAACAAAGCAAGATCAAGGGATTTTTGTTCGCCATACCACTGTTTATTCTGCTGGTGATGGAAATAAACTATATACTACACTTCTGAGAAGGCCTATTGATGAATTTTGATCTGGCAAGGATCCCTGTTTTTGTTATCTTTCATAACCGATGTGTAAAATATAGTCAGAAAATATATATTATTTATAGAGTATTATCAGTTCTTAATAATGCATTTCCTGTTATAGGCTATGCTGAACATGGCTGCAAATCAACTGACATTGGATTTTTAATATCTTCACATAACAGTTACTTTACTATGTTATAATTTCTATTTCCAAATACAGGATACAATAATCAATTCTGTTTTTGAGAGATTTCAGGAATCCTTGCTGTATGACCACTTCTATTCAATTTGCATGTCAGCAGTCAACTTCTAACAATATTAAACAGGCCATTATTTTTCTGTCTCCTTTTTCTGGATTTTCATCTCCAAGAACTTGCAACTCATTTAGTATATATTTTAGCTAATTTAAACTTGCAAAGAGGCACCAGGATAAAGAGAAATCTATCATTCTTTATGGATTGTTTCTTGACTCTCATTTTGCCATCAGAAACCTGTCCTTACTTTGGGTAATCTGTTTTGCTTTCTTTCGTTTTCCCAGTTTTTCTTCTCCCCTTATCTCAATTGTTGCTGCTTCTCTACATGTTGGGTGAAAATAAGATGTATTCCCCTCCTTTTAATGAAAGTAGGGAATATTGGTAGCTCTAGTCTAGGACAAAAGAGAACAATGGGCAAGGGTACATGAAGAATATCCAGTTCCACTTTGGTCACTGCCTTTAGGAATAAGAGGAATTATCCTTTCTTGTTTTTTCAAATATATAGCCCTTGTGTACTATTAACCATGAATCATAAAAGGCAAAGAAATTATCTTCTTTCTCAAACCAACTCCTAGAAAATGCTTCTCAACAATCTCCCAAGTTCTTAGCTGCATTTGGAAGAGAGAGGAATGCTATAAATTCTCCATGTGACTTGGAAGTACAAAGCCTCTGACTCTGGAAAAAGAGTCCAAGTTCTCTGTCTTGTTTTTACAATTTCCTTGAACTTTATCATTCCTACCTCTCTTGAAATCATTAGCTTGAATGCTCACATATCACAGAAGGGTGCCACACAGACAGCTAATCTGAGGTTTGAAGAAACATAAAAACTGCCGTTCTAAATGAGAACTGAGCTAACATCTTGTGGCTGCAAATCAATTGAGTCCTCTTGCTGCATTAAAGTAGAAGTGTTTCAATTAAGCCCTTGCTGGTTATAATATACAAATTCTCAAATTATTACAATCACAGGGACTAAATAAATTCTGTTCTCTTAATAAAAGTTGAAGTGTCAGTTTTTTAAATGTGCATTTGAAGGCCAGCCTCAAATGTCTTGAGAGTCATTTACTACTAACATTTGTTCTGGCATCAGTGAGGACAGTGAAAATCATGTCTAAAAGATTTCAATATATTCAAGTGAACACATCTTACAACAATCCATGAAAACAAAGTGTTGTGGTTCAAAGACCCACTCTTTTTCATTATTCCTAATTGAAATTTGGCCCTTTAATATTTCCACAAATCCCCTGAAGGATTTGACACAGTCTTATCAAATCAAAGCTGCTCCTTAACATGAAACAACAGGAATGGATTTAGATAAAGTGCAGATATCCTTTTGCACAAATATAATCCAACTCTCGTTTCATAAAGCTGGAGCATTAAACGTTTTGAGAATGCACATATGTGTCTAGAACATGTGGGGCTTCACATTGTTTGAGCAATGCCTTTTGTTTTTGCATGATACTGTTCTCTCACACAACCCACATTTGCTTTAAACTAAAATTAAAATATCATTAAGTCAAGTAAGAAATACTTAGCTCTCCCATTATGTTTCATACAGTAAATCTAGATGACCCACAAACTTAAGACTGTGGAATGGGTGTAAGACTATTTTGCTCTGCTAAAATATCTGAATACAGAATAAAACAGAAATAAAGATAAAGCAATACAATATAGGATCAAAATAAAACAGCAATCAAATAATACTTGAAAAAGACTTCCAGAAGGATAGTGTTGTGTCTGTCCAGCCTCTTCATGCATTTGCTTGGACCGATGGAGAGAAAACAGACCTAGGCATATAACATCATGTCCACTCTCACAAATCTCCGTTATGTTCAGGAAAAAAGTTGAAGAAGAGCTTTATTCTGGTACATTCATGTACCATAAAAGCACGTACTTCTCCTCATTTGCTGTAGGAATGGACTACAGCAGAATGCAGAACCACAATAAACAACCTATGTGATCTTGCATGCAAGTCCAGATATCTTTTAGAGCTTCTACTGGTATGTCAGGCTGGGGGCTATGTTAAGTGCAGTCTCCATTCTTCCCTCCATGTTCATACATCCAGGAAATACCAGAACAGGCTTCTGTGGCAGCAAATGCGAAGAAGTGTTTTGGTACCTTAAAAACTAACAGCTATATAATAACATTAACATTCCTGCATCAGAACCTAAGGTTGTTAAATGGACAAACCAACCACCTATCTGGGAAAATCAAAATGCAAGTTTTTACTCAGTTGATTAAGTTTAGCAAGAACCAAGAATCCAAACAATGTAGGAGTAATTATTTAAAATATTGTATTACTAATGTAGCAAACAAATTGAAGATCCACTTGAGGTGGATGTGTTTCATTTCCAACTAACATTGCACCAAAAACATACTGATGTTACTATGTCCATTTACCTAACAGTCTGGAATAGGTTACACTGCTATGATACTTTTGTTTACTTAAAGATACCAGAATATATTGCTTTCTAACTTCTCTCTAACTATCCCCCAACGGCTCTATCTTCTGCCATTTAATCAGCTTGGTAAATACACTTTTCTATCCATATTAGCTCAGACCCTTTCACAAGCAAACGTAACAACAGAAATTTCTTATCTTTAATTCTTCCGTAAGTATAGTTCATTTAAAAAAAGTACTAAAAATGAAATGGGCCACATCAATGAAAGCATAAAAAGATTCTTAGCTTAACACTCTAACAATATTGCTACTCCAAAAGGAGACATGTCCATTGAAATAAATTGCTTCAACAATATCATGCCCGACAAACTATTACCCTCAACAGACCCACAAAACAGTACTTTGACAAGCAAAAAACCACCATGCATGCATGGCCCTTTTAAGATCATATGACTATAGGGTTTATATAGTATAGTGGCAAGACATGATAGAATCAGGTATATATGCCAAAGGCAATTCAAGATTTTGACAGTAACATAAAAAACTAAGTAGTCCCAAGAGGCACCGTTGTGACAGTTAATTGGCGTTCTGGGGAAAAAGGATGGAAACACGTCCTGAAATACAACATTAGGAATAAATCATGACATAATTAGCTGAAGTACACTAAAATGCTATTTTCAGACAAGAAATTCCATGCGTGCTTTTTCCCCTTTCTCACCCCTTTCAGGATGTGACAATATTGCTTTTCTTCTTTGTCTGAATGATGTTACACTAATCTGGGGAAAGGAGCAAAATCAGCTGGTCTGATGACAGAATACTGAAAAAGTTTCAATCCATTGGTCCCAGTGAAAAAAATGTAGCAAGAAAAGTGCAATTATCCTGATGATGATGAAATTTTTTAAAAATGCACATTTGTAAATTCTATCTTCATATGAATTAATGATTTCCTTTTTTTCTCCTGAAAACAGATATTCTGCTAAGAAAAGTTGGGATGTCTTTTTCATTGTTCAAACTCAAAGTTTATACTGAAACACAGAAGTATCAGAAAAAAAATTGGTCCCTCCAGTTGTGAGGAATTGTGGAGATCTTCTTTATGGTACCAAAGCAGCATGCTCTGAGTCTGCACCTGAACCATCCCAAGACAAATACATTTGGCTCTCTGCTGCTGCTTTTTTCCTAGATCTCACCGGAGGCTGACATTCGTGGCATGGTGTGTAAGATACTATCTATGACCTGTTTATAGAACCATCAGCTGTTGTGATACAAAGAAATGTCATCTAGAAAGTTTAATCACAGTTGTTTCCATAAAATCCCCTCCCCCCTCCATTAGCCACGTGGAGCTTATCCTTCAGTTTCTTCACTATGTCCTGACTGCTGGAGCACAGACATCTGTGATATTACTTTGCTTGTTCCACGAGAGAGGCGCTCTTGGTCTGTGTTTGCTGAAAGGGAGGCCATGGAAAGAGGTTGCAGCAGTGTGGGTGTCATACCAGTCGTGACGGTCAGATTATGTGTAGCACCTTTGAGGGTAAGATCTTGTGTGGGAAGAAGGGGCTTGAGAATGCTGACAAGGCAGAAGGCAGAGCCACTTTTAGGAATAAAGTTAACTTTATTCTTGTCAGGACAATAAAAGGCTGGAATTTCATGCAAAGGTTTTGGCCTACAAACAAACAAACAAACAAACAATATCACAGGGTGTTAACATTTGGAAGTTAAAGATTAACAAAGTTAAAGGCTGCAAGGAATTACCAAAAGTTTATGGTATGTTGTATAACATAGCATGAAATATTTTTCCCTTTTTGTCCCCAATAAATGAGAGTTGTCCACAAATAGGGGAGGAAATGCTGCCGCATGTAGTAGAAGTTTTATTTCTGAGTCTGATTATTTGCAAAGATGTCAAAACATGTTGGCACATCTATTATAAGTAGTCCTCCATTTAATACCACAATTGGGGCCAGAATTTTTGCTGCTAAGTGATGCAATTGTGTAGTGCAAAGTCACATCTCAGGAAGCTCCAATAGTGTGGCACAAAGCTGCAGCGCTCTGAGAAGTCCCAACAGCACCGCTGCCCAAGCCAAGTTACCTTTGCCACCCTGCCTTTCAAAGCCCCTGCCCGCCACCACCCCATCTAACCTTTGCTGTATTCTTGCTTCTGCTAATGACAACACGGGCCTGCCCTGGCTCTTTACAAGGCAGGTGCTGGCTATGACAGGTCTCATGAGGAAGCTGCCATGCACAACCTTGGGAAGAAAGCCTTGTGCAGCCTAGCAGCTGCCTTGTGGAAGGCCAGGCCAGGTCAGTAGCAGGAACAAGATGGCGAAGGTCAGCTGGGCTGATAGGGGCTGAAGAATGTAGGAGCCAAAAAGGCATAAATGGGAGGGAGATAGGAGAGGATTGACTTGAAGCACTGCAATCATAAACATGGGAAGGCTGATCAAATTTTGATCACATGACCATGGGAACGCTGTAATGGCTGTATTTCAAGGACCAGTTGTAAGTTCCTTCATTTAACACCGCTGTAACTTTGAACAGTTGCTGAATGAATTATCATTAAGTTGAGGACTATTTTTATCTTTTTCCTCTCTAACCCTAAAGAAATTAAAATTGGCTACCCCTTGATTCTAACAGGGCCAGTACTGAATATCTTGTTCCTAGCTGTCACCTTTCTATTGGGTCACAGCCTCCCATAGAAAGTGCATGCAGAAAGCTCTGAATTGGCACTTTAAATTCAAAGGGGTATAGTTCCTTGGCAACTTCCAGGTGTGTCGATTTAAAAATCCCCAAAATCCATAGCTAACATGGCCACTGAGAATTTGGGGGGGTTGATGTACACATACCAGGAAGTTGCCAAGGATGGGAAACACTGGTTTAGGTTTTCAGCAGATATCAAAAAAGGGGAAACGTTCAAAAGACATTTTTGTCAGTACATTTTTGCAAAATGCATATGAATAGCAGGGGGGAATGATCCCTGCTTTCTCAAAAGTGGTCTAGGAACTGCTTTAAATAATTATAACCTCTCCCCAAAAACAAACATAAAGCTAACTGTATAGATATGTTTGCCTTTACCCCCAAAAGTAAGAAACATTAAGTATAAAGCTATACCATAAAATTTAGAAATTTAGAAACTAGTTAAGACACTATGATTCAAAAAATTATGAAGTAACATAGCAACTTACAAGCTTTCTTCAAACACTTTGACTTTTTCACAGCCTTCAGGAGGTTCACGTTTGAACATATAGCTATTGTTAGGTTTTGGTGATGTAGCATATTTGGGCAGAGGAGAATTGTTTCCATTCTCTGTGGTGAGCAAAGGGCCAGTTACATATACATATATCATAACATGCATGGAATATTTTTTGCTTTTCTCATACTCCCTTATTAACAATGTTAAAAGGCAAATAAAAGCCTGATCAACTGGCATAAAACAGTTTCTTAATGTCTGCATGGTTTTTGCTATACATAGAAAAGCAACCTAGTACTCTCCAGATGTTTTGGATGATCACCTAAATAATTCTTGATCATTAGTCAAGTTCAGTCTGCTGAAAAGCACAGATCTAGTGGATGACCTATGTAGGCATTTTACTCATTAACATGTAACAGCTAAACTATTACCTTTGGCAGCCTTTAACACTACATCTAAGCAAAGGCATAGCTATCCAAGTGGCAGGCACTGACTCGTTTGCTTTAAAAATGTGATTTAAATTACAATTTTCTATGATCCCCTCCATCTCCCTTCCTCAGTTCCTTGAGTCTACTTAGATATGTATATGCATGTTAAGTAAAAACAAATAAAAATGACCAACATGCTATATAAATTATTTTTAAACATTTACATACCTCCATTAAGTACAAAAAAGAAAAAAGAAAAATAAACTGGTGGGCAACAAAAGATGATTGCCCAAAAAACCCAACCAAAATAATACCATTTTTCCCACTTGTAATAATGGAGAAGAAACTATTCCCCCATCTCCCTTTCCCCTTCACCCCCATCAAAATGAAAAAGTAGTTTTATTAGCCCATTGCTTAAAATTCTCACACAGCACAGGGAAATTGCAAACATTTTAAAAAGTGGTTTATGATATGACTCAAAGTTGAGCTTCCCTTTGGCAGGTGATAAATACCTTGCCTGAACTGACAAAAGACTTTGTGAATTTTGGCCTGTAACTCAAATATCTAGGAAACAAACAAGGTTTCTTAACTGAAGGGTGAGTCCTAGAGGTTCCCCTCTAAGGAAAGCATTGGAATACTTTTCAGGAAATACCTTTATCTCTGGGATCCATAAGCAGATCATCTGCAGAGCAAGGGCTCTCCTCACTGCCTTCATTGGAGATAGCAAGGAAGGAGCTTGGGGAAATAGACTGAGATCGGCTGCTGTTGTTACTGCCTTTGTCTGCTCCACCCGGAGTCTGTGTGTCAATGCTGCGAGTACTGCTGCTACGCTGCACTAAAGGAGGTGGTGCTCGATGCCCATCTGGAATATCTTGTGGCTATTGAACAAAAACATGTTACATACATCTTACATGCCACACACTATTAATCTTGTCTGGTGACTTTAATAAATGAAAAATAAAGATGATTTTATTGCTTTGCCAATAAATCTCTTCAACTGAAAATCAGTTGTTCTTCAGGTTCCCAAGAAAAAAAGGAAACCAAACTAAATGTAAGAAGGATACATAAAGAAGCCTTTCAGAGCTTTGGAGCTCCAATTCATGCACATATGCAACCACTGCTCCTCCTTATGTTCCAGAAGAAAACAAGGCTCAATATAAGTGTGTTAACTAGAAATAAAGACCTAATTCTGGTTTAAGATTATATTATTTCTGACATTAATACAGTTCCCGAGTTTAGACAAGAATTATGATTTCAGAGGAATCTAGATTAAAGGGTGAAGACAACATGAAGCAGGGGTAGTGATAAGAAACTGGTATGCAGGCATGATGCTTACTCCTGACTTTGTTTATAGATACTGAATATCATAATTCTAAATATTATATTTTCCCCAGACAGATCTCAATGTAACAGTTACAAGATGATAGCTTATCTTTCATACTCCATATGCTCATGTATACAGAGTGTGCTTATATATGGGCATGACGGACTTGGCTCTCCTTATCTGAAGGCGTGTTTGAGTACAAATATACTCACAATAAGTTGTTCCTCTTTCTCTCCAGTCTCTTTTATGATTATTTCAATCTCTTGATTCAGCCCTTCTATGCTATTACGGAAACGGGATCCACTTGACTTAGCTATTGGTATCACAGGAACCAGCATGCTCTTTGGGACTGGAGCCTGAAAACCCAACAGAGGTAACAGAAAATCAGGGTTATATCATATAATTTAGAAAGAAAATCAAATTATCTGTAAGGTTTTATTATAATGACAAAACGCATCTGGTTTATTTGGAGAATTTTAGATGATATGTAGTATTTTATTATTGCACATTTTTGTATTTATAATCTTTGTTCCTTGAATCCTGCATAGAAGTATAGATACATAACAGTATCCATACTTCATTCAATTGACCTATTGCAGGGTTGTCAAACTCGCGGCCCACAGGTTGGATGCATCACACAGTGGCCACACCCATAACCGGTTTAATGAAGGAGAAAAAAGTCATGTCGTGTGACGACACCATGACGACGCGAGTTTGACTATTGTATTCAAACTACCATTCTGATACAGACACCTAACAGGAAGAACCAAAACAATGAAAATGTTAATTTTTAAAAACGGTGCTCAGCTGCTTTCCTGGATGTTTTTAGCTTTAAAAAAAAAAGAATCAGAACTAGAAATGTGAAGAGGAAATGAAAATACCTCTTGGTGTCAGTGTTCCAGCAAACCTCCATTCCAATCAGTAACTCAGAGACAAACATATCTCAAAAGTATCTTTATTAGAATAGCACCTGGCACATCTGGAATCCCGAATCTAAAGTTTTTCGGGCTTTCCACAATTTCCCAAACTACAAATCCATGCCCCCTTGGCCGTCATCACATCACATGGCCCAATCACCATCCATCCAAAAGTAAGATCCTTATTTCATACTGCGCCATACTAAATGACCTTCAACTAACAAAAGAATTTTATTTTGTCTACTACAGCTACTTAATTGAAATCACCTCCCTCCCACTTTCTCAGGCTAAGTGGCAGCGTGGAATATGGCTTCCAAAGCTGACAGGCATCCCCCCTTGAGAAATTTGCCTCCTTAAAAGAGATAATAAACAAAACACAACCAGGGGTTAATGCGATACCCTTAACCCCCTCTCCCCCCTCCAAGGGGACCCTTCAGTTTGTCAGGGAATTCTTCATGGAATTGGTTAACCAATCTATCTGCATGTACGTCCCAACTTTTTAACCAAGTAGCATCTGACAAAAGGTAACCTGTCCATAATACCAAATATTGTAATCTCCCTCGGTGTAATCTAGAATCAAGGATTTTCTTTATTTCATAATGTCTCTCATCCTGTAAAGTTTTGGGGAGAGCTACTAGTATCGATCCTACAGCAAGTTTCAATAAACTACTAAACTACTATAGAACACTGGGTGTATTTTTCCAAATAGCTGACGAGACTTAATTGGACTGTCACTGGACTGATTATTTTTGATATAGGGAATGGACCTAAAAATTTAGGGCCCAATTTCCTACTGGGCAGTTTCAATTTGAGATATTTAATTGACAAAAACACTTTGTCCCCCACTTTAAATGGTGGTTGGAGGGATCTATGTTTGTCTGCTTGTTTTTTATATTCCTCTGCAGCTTCAGTCAAAGCTTTTTTTTGTATCCTGCCAACCTTTCTTTAATGACTCCATCCACTCCGTTAAAGACATGGATGTTGGGGGTTTCCTAGGTAATTCCAGCATAAGGACAAATTCCATGCCAGTGTTGACTTTGAACAGAGTCAAGCCTGTACTGCTGTGTACTGCATTATTGTAAGCAACTTCTGCAAATGGCAACAGCTCCGCCCAGTTCTCTTATTGATAGTTTACATAGCATCTAATATATTGCTCCACCATGGCGTTCACCCTCTCCTCTGCCCCACTGCATGCAGGATGGAACGCTGAGGAAAGCCCTTGCGGCAACCCAATGGACTTCAAAAACTCCCTCCAGGACTTTGCAGTAAACTATACACCTCAGTCTGACATTACTCTACGAGGTACTCCGTGGAGCCTACAGATATGCTTCACGAACAGTTTCGCAATTTTTTTAGCCGAAGGTAGTCCATTACAGACTGTAAAGTGGGCTTGCTTAGAGATTAAGTTGATAACAGTCCAAATCACGGTATTTCCTCCACTGTCAGGTAATTCTACAATAAAGTCCATTGTGATTTCCTCCCATGGTTTCATTGGTTGAGCTACTTGTTGAAGGAGGTCAGGAGTTTTTCCAGTTCTGTGTTTCATCATGGCACAAATTTAGCAGCTTTTCACATAGTCCTCAACATCCGGTTTCATTTTTGGCCACCAGAACTGTCTCCTGACTAAATGCAGGGTTTTTAAGAACCCAAAGTGTCCCCCCAACCGCGAGTCATAGCTACGTATCAGTACCATTAGTCTTAGAGTATTGGGTACATAAATTTTTGTCCCTTTCCAAGCCAATCCTTCATTCATTGTCAAATCAGTTTGATGTTCAACAAACCAGGGATTGGCCAACAGGGCTGCTTTCAACTCTGTTGTCAGTTTGTCTTCTAGGCGTCTGGTACTGGGGTTGGCTTGGCCTTGGGTGGTTACTTGGCCTGCGGTTTGGGCTTCTGATATCATAGTTTGTACTACTTCCTCTCAGCGACTGTCAAATTGGGGTTTTCTTGACAGGGCATCCCCCAGTATGTTTTTCCCTCCTGGGAATGTTAAACTTGAACCTCTTGAAGTATTGAGCCCAGCGGACTTGTTTAGGTGATAGCTTTTGAGGTGTCTTTAGAGCAGCCGTGGGCAAACTACGGTCCAGGGGCTGGATCCAGCCCATTTGGCTGTTCTATCCGGCCCGCAGAGCCGAAAGAGCGGAGGGTTCTCTTGCTCTCCCAGAAGGCTACGTGAAGTAATCTGACTTTGAATTTATATTAGTTCACACAAACACTCCATCCATGCTTTTGTTCCGGCCCTCCAGTCCAGTTTAAGAACCCATTGTGGCCCTCGAGTCAAAAAGTTTGCCCACCCCTGCTTTAGAGCCTCGAGGTTCTTGTGATCAGTCCACACCTCAAAAGGCCCCTTCACTCCTTCCAGGAAATGCCTTCAAGATAGTAAAGCAAATCGCACTGCAAACGCTTCTTTTTCCCAAACCGCCCACCTACGCTCTGTGTGTGTCAACTTTTGGACACATAAGCACAAGACACTAGTTGGTTTTGAGAGTTCTTCTGGAGAAGAATCACCGTGACAGCCACATCACTAGCATCAGCTTGGACTATAAAAGGTTTGGTCAGGTCTGGGTGCTGGAGGATGGGCTCAGCAGCAAATAGGTGTTTTAAAGTTTCAAAAGATTTCTAACAGTCCATTGTCTAAGCAAGGGGTTGACTGGGTTTTGGTTTGGCTGGGGAAGGCCCAGTTTTCAATAACTCTGTCAAAGGGAGGGTGACCTCGGCAAATGTAGGAATAAATTGTCTATAGAAATTGGCAAAACCCAGAAAGCTTTGAAGTTCTTTACGTGTTTTGGGGGGTTGCCAGTCCAGCACTGCTCTCACTTTTCCAGGGTCCATCTCAATTTCCTGGTTGGACACTTGGTAGCCTAAGTAACCCAGTGACTCTTTGTGGAATTCACATTTTGACAGCTTTACATATAACTTGGCAGCTAGGAGTTTTTTCAGCACTTGTCTGACCAATTTGACATACTCTTCAAAGGTTTTGCTTAATATAAGTAAGTCAACCAGGTAGACAAGGACCCCTTTGTATAGGTGTGGATGTAGCACTTCATTGATGAATTGACCACCTGTGGGGGTTGGGGGGGCTGGCGTCTGAAAGGCATGCTTCAGAATTGGAAGCTACCCAGAGGGCAGTTGAAGGCATTTCCCTCCTTTATGTGGTAGTAAGCTTCTCTCAGATCTAGTTTGGTGAAAACCTTGCCTTTGGACAGGTGGTTTAATAAGTCCTTCATGAGGGGGAGGGGGTATATGTTTTTTATGCATATGCCATTCACGCCCTTAAAATCGATGCATAATCTCAAGCCGCCATCTTTGTTTTCTTTGAACAGCATTGGGGCGGCCAACCTAGATTTGGCAGGTTCAATGAAACCTCTGTCCAAATTGTTATCGATGTACTTTCTCAACTCAGTCATTTCAGCTGGTGTCATGGAATACACCTTTGGTTTTGGCAGTTTTGCCCCAGGCTCTACTTCTATGGCACAATCAGTGACTCGATGGGGGTGGTGGTAAAACATTGCATTCCTCTTCACTGAACACCTCAGCCAAGTCCCTGTATTGTTTGGGGACTCTCCTGGTGGAGAGTCTGAAGCGATAGCTGCTGCTTCAGGTTGGGGATCTTTGTTTGGCGGCCATTCCTTTGTGGGAGGAAGGGGGGCAGTGGGCCAACCCCAAATATAATTTTTCGGTATCCATCCTCCCATTTGATGGTAGGGGCCCATTTATCCAGCCAAGCAAGTCCCAATATGACAGAGTCTGACATCTTTGGAGCTATTACAAAACATATGAGTTCATGGTGTCTGCCCATCTCTAATTTGATTAACTCTGTCGTTTGGCGGGCCAGGACTCCCCCAATTAAAGTTCCATCAATTTGTTGAAACCTGATTGGGCGTTTCAGGTTTTTAATTTTTATTCCTAATTGTTCAATGATGGGGAAGCCAATAAGGCATCTGGAACACCCGGTATCTATTACAGCTTCTATCTCCCCTGCCTCCCCCGTGTCAGGTACCACCAACTTTACTTTGACTGTAATAGGAGTGATGGCAGCACTCACCACAGGATCGTCTTCTTCTTCTGGGGAGAATTTCTTGGGCCGGAAGTTCATTGCTCCCTCCTGTGTGGAGGGGACCTCCTACAGCGTGTCTAGCAAACCAGCTAGTGTCTGGAGGCTTCCGTGGATTTCTTTGACCCCTGGTGGCTGTATTTGGCCTTGGTTGTGGAGCTTGTGGAACAGGTGCAGGAACCAGATAGTTGGCTGCTCCATGACCATCTTGGCTACAACGATAGCACTTTATCATTTTTGTGGGTCATGTAGGAGCAGCTTCAGCAGGTCTGGTCAGAGGCCGTCTAGCCACAGTTCTCCTAGGAGGGCCTTCATAGGAAGGAGTTTTTTTGGTGGGGTTATCTCTCTGTCTAGCCTGAGGGACATTGTATACAATTCCTGCAGCATCTTGGGTATTCCTCTAATGTTACAGGATTATTTTTTACTTCTGAGTCAATAGCATTCTTGAAATAGTGCAACAGAATTCTTTCAGGCCAGTCCATGAGGTGGCTTGCGATCCTTCTAAAGTCCCATACAAGGTCTTGTAAGGGTCGCTTGTCTTGTTTCATTTCCATTAATTTGTCCTCATTTTCTCCAACTCTTCCAGGATTCTCAAACCTAAACCTAAGGAGTTCAATGAAAGCATTGATATCCTGTAATTCTGGGGCTTGTTCATAGTGCAATTGAGCCACCCAATTGGAAGTATCCCCCTCATTGATCCCATCTGTGATTGCAGTGACCAGGTCATGATTGGGCACCAAACCGACCTATGTGGGACCAGATCCAAGTGAGGAAATAAGCAAAATGTTTGCGTTGCCCGTCAAATGTTGCTTTAAAAGCCATCTGGTCTGATCTGAGGGGGGTGGGTGGGATCGCCATAGCAACTGTGGGTTGAGCTGGAATGAATGAACCTTGAAGGGGTACTCCGAGGGCCAGTTGTGTTGGGGCTCTCTGGAAGAAGGGCCTCTGTAGGGTTGCTCTGAGGGGCAGCTGATTTGGTACCTGTCATAAACAGGCTGCTTGTTGCATTCTTCCCCACAATGGGAAGAGGGGGGTGGCTGCCATCTGCTGCCTGCGCAGATCCCTTTGCTGAGAAGGAATCGCTGATTCTCTTTGGGGCCAGGGTGTTCCCGACCAGGTGGTGCAATGGGTGCTAGCATCCACTGGCATTGGACCCACTCTTGACCAGGATAAAATCCCTACCCTGAAGGAATACTCTCTGCAGGGGGTAATCTCCTTTCTAGTTGTGGAGGGGAGGGCTTGGGGTTTGTACCCAATGTCAACTGCATTTGCTTGAGCCTGCCGGGCTGGGCTGCTTTGGCGGCCATCTCCAACCGATGCCACAGTGATTTCTCCTCCACTTCTCTGCTTAGGGAAAGTAAAGGTGGACTGCGTTAGGATCCAGCTCGTCTGGAAAGGTTGTGGCTGTGACACATAACTTTCCACCTTAAGTTGTTGGAGTTGTTCTAGGATTACTGCCAACGACTGGCTTCGGTATGGAGGCCACAAGTTGCAGTCTTGGGAGGTGTCTGATTCCAATGTTTCCCCACATCTCCATTCTGTATCTTTGGCCATTCTCAGGGGGCTGGAAAAAGAGAGGCATTCAGGCAGCATCTCCTCCAGTCTCACCCCTGGATTCAGCTCTGTCTGGCAGCTTCTCCAGGAGTCTGTCTCTGTGGGTTGAGTTCCTAACCTTTGCCTCTCCTCTGCAGCCTCTAATGCCTGCATCACCTCTTCAGAAGTGGGGCTGGGGGCTTCAATCAGTCTTCTGGTGCCCAGCCCCATAGCCCCTTCTGTATCTTCTCCCATCTTCACTGAGTCTTCGCACTGCTCCATGTTTGGAATCAGTGCTGGGGCTCAGCACCCGTGACAGCCCCCTTTTGGGGTGCTGGAGTTCGTTAGAGATTCGGGATAATGTCAGCATTCCAGCAAACCTCCATTTCAATCACTAACTCAGAGACAAATGTATCTCAAAAGTACCTTTATTAGAATAGCACCTGACACATCTGTGGAATCCCGAATCTAAAGTTTTTCGGGCTTTCCACAATTTCCCAAACTACAAATCCATGCCCCCTTGGCCGTCATCACATCACATGGCCCAATCACCATCCATCCAAAAGTAAGATCCTTATTTCATATTGCACCATACTAAATGACCTTGAACTAACAAAAGAATTTAATTTTGTCTACTACAGCTACTTAATTGAAATCACCCCCCTCCCACTTTCTCAGGCTATGTGGCAGCGTGGAATATGGCTTCCAAAGCTGACACTTGGGTTAATACTTCAAAAAGTTTTGGAACAGATAAATCGCAAACATAACAGTCAATTTAGTTCAGAATTTCAGTTTAGTTTAATTTCAATTTAGTTTCAGTTTCATGAAATGAAAATGCTTGATCTCCATCAGCACTTTCATAGCATCTACAGTTCCAGTTCTTTTATTATGGAGATGCAAGATACACAACATCATAATGAAGTGCATTATGAAGAATTAGAGTACAGAGTTTTGCTTTGGCATTTCAACCCAAATTTATATATTTCTGTCAAAGGTGTAAGTATCTGCTGGAGGCTCAAAAGAAGCATCGATCACTAAACAACCAGTTGTCAAGACTTAAAATAGAATTATTCTACTTCTTTTACTTTAATACTACATATCAAGAAATGATAGCAAGGACAGTATTCAACTATTAACTTTTTTCCAAACTATAAAATACAGTGAGATCCCTGTGCTTTCTTGAGATTGGTTGCCTCAAAGTCAAAGCCAAGAAAAACAAAAGTATCAGGAAAGAAAACAACAAAGCTTCAGGGAACTGTAAAAAGAGACCAGAAGCAGTATTACAATTGCGACTTGAACAACTAATCAACAAGAGAACCAATCAGCTGCTCAGGATTTAAATATATCTCCAAATGAACAACCAATCACACCATCAACTGACCAAACTGGCACACAAGACTAGGCACACACAAGGCACACATAAACTAAGGAGAACAGGAGAAGAAAATCCTGCTGATGATGTTATCTAGTCTGGTAACATCCAGAAACTAAATTGAAATAAACCACTGCCAAAATCTAAAACCTGAGCTACAAGTATGTTCTATTAGTTTGAAGACTGCCTGAATACAAAACAGGGAACTACAGTATATCATAGACAGAACATGGGAAACAGGCTGGGTTGGCGAAGAAGGGAGTTCAAGTTGTGTAGTCTCTTCTTCTGTAATCAAACTATATGGGGGATATAGTTAATGGAAACTGGATAAAAAGAAGATGAGTGTAGTTTTAAAAGTGGAGAAAAAATCATCAATAAGCACTATGCTTATGACACTACCCTTATAGCTGAAATACAAAGTATTTGCAAGCTCTGGTGATAAAAGTCATCAATGAACAGTAAAAAATGGGACTTAAAGAAAGCCAAACTAATGATAGCAACCACAGAACCGACAACAAATATATCAAAGTGGTGAACAGCTTCTGCCTTTTAGAATCAACTATCAATAATAGAGAAAATAACAATCCAAAAATATACTCAGATTTGATAAAGAGTCCTGAAGATTTTAGAAAAGATATTAAATTCGATTTGCATTACAAACAAGATGGTACCTTACAGTAGTTTCTGTCATAGTTGCCAAGATTTAGTTCCTCCAATGTTACTCATTGTGATACACCTTGTAGGTACAAATAGCATCACTGTAAAATAGCACTTTTTATTCCCAAATCACAGAAGCCAGATATCTTGATTAAATGGCAGCAAGAGCAACCAACCGTTCATTTCCTAGTAAAGATCATTCATTTGTACAAAAAAGACTCTATTTTCACTAACTATACCCAGAACTAGATATCAACCGCTCTCAAGTATCTAAAGTAAAATATTTTAGAGGGGCTGTGTAACTATTTTCAAGTTGTTCAAATCTACTGAAGTGGAAACAATATTCACTAGTATGATCTCTTCCTCCTGTAGTGCTAGCAGCTTTCAGATGTTGTTTTTGGCAAGTCAGTGCCTGAAATATATTGAACTTCCTTGGCAATAACTTTTACAAATCTTACATTTAGAGCTCATCTTACCTGGCACTGGTTAATAGCTGCATGATTACCATGAAATGGAGACTGTCTTTCTTTATCACGATGGTGTCTGCTGCTGTGTTTGCTTCTTTGCAGTTGCTGACGTAACTTGGCAATCTGTAAGGACAAATGTTTTTAACTCTACAATAAAAATGTTGAATTTTTGAATCAAAACTCACCATAAGGGCTCCTGGTAACATTATTATATTAGATGCTTATATATAACAACATTATCACTTGTTGCAATAAAGCAGAAAAGAGAATTTAAAAATTAAATAAACAACTTTCTGAAGTTTTAAATTTTGTTTTTTAAAAATATTTTAAAAAGTCAACAAAGAAAGCAATTCCTCAAATGCTGAACAGCCACTGTGCCTCCAGCATTTCTGGATCAGACACAAAGACAACTCCCCAAAGAGGGTATTATATTAATGAAACCTGGAAAGCACCAACACAAGCACACCTGTCTCAGTCTGAGAAACCAGAGGAAGGATCACATTCAAAAGCATCCCCAAACTGTGAATGTGCTCCTTCTGGGATATGCAAACCCATGTAGAATAGGACTTTCAGTTTTGTGGAAGTTTTTACTGACTTGGATCCAGAGCATATTCCAGTAGTAGCAGCCTACTCTGTGCTCTGATACTATTGATGATTTGGGAGAATGATTTTTCCTGATTACCCCTTTGTTCATCATTCCTTTTGTTTTGTTTTTCAAAATTAAAATAACTTTATTAAAGATTAAAAAGAAAAATATATACAACGTGTAAGATACAACATTTCGTTGCAAATGAAACCAATATACAAATACAAATATAAGCATAAAACCTATGTTTCTAATGGCTAAGACGGTGTGATCAATTTCTATTTTTGGTATATGCTCTTAATTTAACCACTTCATTTTTCAAATCCTTATCTTTTAATTTCCCGCTTTTTCTCCTTAATCCAATTACACCATTTTTCCCAAGCTGTACTACAGATGAAACTTGAAAAATTAGAATATCATGCAAAAGTTCATTTATTTCAGTAATGCAACAAAACGTGAAACTAATATATGAGATAGACTCATTACATGCAAAGCAAGGTAGTTCAAGCCGTGATTTGTCATAATTGTGATGATTATGGCTTACAGCTCATGAAAACCCCAAATCCACAATCTCAGAAAATTAGAATATTACATGCAATCAATAAAACAAGGATTGTACATAGAACAGTATCGGACCTCTGAAAAGTAGAAGCATGCATATGTACTCAGTACTTGGTTTGGGCCCCTTTTGCAGCAATTACTGCCTCAATGTGGCGTGGCATGGAAGCTATCAGCCTGTGGCACTGCTGAGGTGTTATGGAAGACCAGGATGCTTCAATAGCGGCCTTCAGCTCTTCTGCACTGTTCGGTCTCATGTCTCTCATCTTTCTCTTGGCAATGCCAAGATTCTCTATGGGATCCAGGTCAGGTGGGTTTGCTGGCCAATCAAACACAGTAATCCCACGGTCATTGAACCAGATTTTGGTGCTTTTGGCCGTGTGGGCAGGTGCCAAGTCCTGCTGGAAAATGAAGTCAGTATCCCCATAAAGCTTGTCTACGGAAGGAAGCATGAAGCACTTCAAAATCTCCTGGTAGACGGCTGCGTTGATCCTGGATTTAATGAAGCACAGTGGACCAACACCAGCAGATGACATGGCTCCCCAAAGCAACACAGACTGTGGAAACTTCACACTGGACTTCAAGCATCTTGCAGTGTGTGCCTCTCCATTCTTCCTCCAGACTCTGGGTCCTTGGTTTCCAAATGAGATGCAAAAGTTGCTCTCATCAGAAAAGAGGACTTTGGACCACTGAGCAACAGACCAGGTCTGTTTTTCTTTAGCTCAGGTAAGACACTTCTGATGACATTTGAAGCCCATGTCCAGGATCCATCTGTGTGTGGTGGCTCTTGATGCACTGACTCTAGCCTCAGTCCACTCCTTGTGAAAGTCCCCAACACTTTTGAATGGCCTTTTCATTCCTCTCCAGGCTGCGGTCATCCCTGCTGCTTGTGCACCTTTTTCTTCCACACTTTTCCCTTCCACATAACTTTCTATTCCTGTGTTTTGATACAACACTTTGGGAACATCCAAATTCTTTTGCAATTACCTTTTGAGGCTTTCCTTCCTTATGGAGGGTGTCAATGATGGTTTTCTGCACAACTGTCAGGTCAGCAGTCTTTCCCATGATTGTTGCTGAACCAGACTGAGAAACCATTTAAAGGCTCAGGAACCCTTTGCAGGTGTTATGGCTTAATTAGCTGATTAGAGTGGGACACTTTGAGCCTAGAATATTGCACCTTCTCACAATATTCTAATTTTCTGAGATTGTGGAGTTGGGGTTTTCATGAGCTGTAAGCCATAATCATCACAATTATGACAAATCACGGCTTGAACTATCTTGCTTTGCATGTAATGAGTCTATCTCATATATTAGTTTCACGTTTTGTTGCATTACTGAAATAAATGAACTTTTGCACAATATTCTAATTTTTCGAGTTTCACCTGTATATTTTGAGTCTACCTTATCCCTAAGTTTTAGTAGGTCCATTTCAGCGCAGTCAAGAACTTTCTGAACGATCAAGTTATTTGTTGGCATTTGGTCACCCTTCCAGCATTGTGCCAACGCAATTCTTCCTGCCGTGATTATATGGAGAATTAGGTATTTTGTTTCTTTTGCATAGTCCCCTTTTCACATTCCCAACAAAAATATTTCGGCCTTAAATTCTAGTTGTATATTTGTAATTTCTTTTATCCAAATTCGATTTTTTTTCCAGTATTTTTTATTTTTTGGGCAAAGCCACCAAGTGTGGAAGAAGGTACCCCTTGTTTGCTTACATTTCCAGCAGGTTGGATTTAAGTTTGGATACATATTCGCTAATCTTGAAGGTGCCAAATACCACCAGTAACACATTTTGCATTGGTTTTCTTTATAAACAACCAATTTTGTTATTTTATAATTTTGTTTCCAGACTTTTTCCCAATCTTCCAAATTAATGTTATCCTACATTCCTTGCCCATGCAATCATTGGGCCTTTAACTAATTCTTCTGCCATTTCAAATTCTAATAGATAATTATACATTTTAGAAATTAATTTTTCATCCATTCCCTCTAATATTTTATCTAATTGGTTCAGTCTTCCCTCAATTCCAAATTCTTCTATGTCTTTTTTATACCTCATCTTAAGTTGTATATAAGGCCACCACTCTATTTTCATCCCTTGTTCTCTAAGTTCTTGGTTCGTCTTTAATCCTCCTTGTGAGTTTAGGACATCATATCTAATCTTTCTTCCAGTTTCTAAGGCATTGGGGTGGATCATTGCCTCCATGACGGATACCCACCCTGGAATCTTCATATAATGTTTATGTTTAATCTCTTTCCACACTTTCAATAATGAACTTCGAATTATATACCTATTAAAGTGTGTATATCTCTTATTTCCAGGGTTCCACATGAAGGCATGCCACCCTGCCTCTAAGTCATGCCCTTCTAGGGTCTAGGACTCTTTTGTTTCTCAAATTGGCCCATTCTTTAATCCATGTTAAGACTGCTGCTTTTCAGTATATTTCCCAGGCAGGGAGTCCAAATCCACCTCTGCATCTATTATCTTGTAGTGAGCTTAATTTTATTCTCGCTTTTTTTCCTGACCAAATAAATTTCACGGTAATTTTGTTTAATTCATTGAAGAATTTTTTATCTAATTTAATTGGAATGGTTTGAAAGAGAAATAGTATTCTTGGCAAGATGTTCATTTTGATAGTCACAATTCTCCCTAACATTGATAATTGTAGTCTCCCCCATTTTTCTAAATCCTTTTTTATTTCTAGTACCAGTTTTACATAATTATCTTCTTTTATTGTTGTACATCTTGCCGTGAGCCAAATTCCTAGATATTTAATTTTCTTAACAATTTGTATACCCATTGCTTCTACTAATTTTTTTTGTTTCTCTGTTAAATTTTTTGTTATCATTTTGGTTGTGTCCTTATTATTAAATCTGCCACTTCTCTGTATCTCTCTATCTCTTTAATTAAATTTGGTCCTGATTTAATTGGTTCTTCTACGAAGAATACAAGGTCGTCCGCAAATGCTTGGGCCTTGTATTCTTCTTTTTTAATTCTTAGTCCTTTTATTTCTGAATTCTGTCTGACTCTCCTGAACAAAATTTCTAGTGTCAGATAAAGAGCAGAGGTGAAAGTGGAATACCTGCCTGACTCCTTTTCCTATTTCAAATGAATTTGTCGTTTCTCCATTAATTATTATCCATGCTTTTTGGTTTGAATATATTGACTCTTAACGTTTTTTCAAATTTATCCCCAAATTTCATCTCCTTTAGTTGTTGTTTCAAGAATTGCCAGTTCACTTTACTGAAGGCTTTTTGAGCATCCAGAACAACTAGTGCAGCCCTTTTTTCTGGATGTGCCTCATAGTACTCCAAAATATCTAGTACTGTCCTTGTGTTGTTTTTTAGTTGTCTTGTTGGAATGGGCATTGGTATAATTATCTGAGAACGTCCTTTCTATCTACGCTGCAAGAGAGTCCAGGAATAGGTATGGGTTAAGCTCCTCCTTCTGATGTCATAGAGCTGAGTCTGCCACTATAAAAAGCCAGCCTGTCTGGCTCGCCCATCTTTTAGGCAAGGATACTTGACAGACGTAATGTGTCTCTGGAAGATAAAGAAGAAATTAATTTCACCCCTCCCAACCATCATAACCAGACATATAGGGTGTGGCTAGACTCTCTTGCAGCATAGATAGAAAGGGCATTCTCAGGTAATTACACCAACGCCCATTCTCATTCATGCTGCCTCGAGAGTCCAGGAATGGGATATACCAAAGCCTGCATTTCCACGGGAGGCCAACGTCTGGTCCAGTCACTCCGACTGAGGAACCACCTGTTGAAGCACCCTCCGACCAAACGATGCCTGGGCTGAAGCAAATGAATCCAGGTGATAATGCCGTATAAACGGCAAAGCCGAAGCCCAGATAACTGCTCTGCAGATCTCCTCCAGCGACACCTGAGTAGTCCAGGCAGCCGAAGTAACCGCATTCCTAGTGGAGTGGGCCGAGATGTGTCTGGGAACTGGCATGGAGAAAGTTTAGTATGCCTTGGATATACAAGCTCTAATCCACCTACCAATTGTCAATGCAGTCACCTTACTCCCCAGGGTAGAGGGATGGAACGACAAAAACATGGCTTCAGATTTTCAAAAGGCCACCGTCCATTTGATGTAAATCTGAAGGGCCCGCCTCACATCCAGCATATGCCACCTGTGTTCCAATTCGTGTTGTGGTCTGGGGCAAAATCTGTCAACACAACATCTTGCGCCCGGTGAAACCACATGTTTATCTTAGGGACAAACATGGGGTCTAACCTAAGAACTACCCTGTTCTGATGGAAAAGACACAAGTCCTGTCATACTGAGAGTGCCGCTAATTCGGACACTTTCCTGGCCGAGGTAAAGGCCACTAAAAATTGTACCCTGAGGGACAGCATTTGTAGAGATACAGATCTGAAGGGCTCAAAAGGGGGCCTCATTAGAGCTTGTAACACTTTATGTAAATCCCAAGTGGGAAACCTATGTACAACAGGGGGTCGAAGGTTAGATGCCGTTAGGAACCTGCGCACTGAAGGGGGATGGGACCAAGAAGCATATCCCTCCCAGGATAGAACAGGGGAGAGAGCCGCTACCTGGTGGCGAAGCGTGTTAGGGGCAAGTCCCTTGTCTAAGCCCTCTTGTAGGAACATTAGAATCTTTACCACAGAAGCAGAAGAGGGGTCTCTGGCCAAAGGCATGCACCAGGAGCAGAATACCCTCCAAGTCGCATCATAGATGCGCATGGTAGACAGCTTTCGGGAAGCTTGAATGGTGTCAATTACCCTTTCAGGAAACTTGGAAGCCCTCATAGATTGCCGCTCGAGCGCCAAACTATTAAACTGAACCACTGGAGGTTCGGGTGAAGTAATGTCCCCTGATACAGGGAGATCTTGGATGCCGGGATCTTCCATGGCTGGGCCACAGACAGGTTCACCAGATCTGCCAACCGGGGTCTCCTGGGCCACTGGGGTGCCCGGAGAATTAGCTCTGCCTTTTCCTCCAACAACTTCCGAATTACAGACGGAATAATAGGAAGAGGACGAAAGGTGTAGAGGAGACCCAGAGGCCAGGCACTCCAAAGCGCATTGGTCGCCTCCACTCCCTGGGTCAGAAACCTGGTGAAGAACCTGCCCAACTGGGCATTCTGGGGGGTGGCAAAGAGGTCTACGGTTGGAGGACCGAATTGGCATCACAAGTCCTGAAACAGAGAGGGGTGTAGACTCCACTCTGCCTGGTCTACTGTGGACCGACTCAACCAGTTGGCCTGGACATTGTCGATTCCCAATATATGGTCCACCCTGATTGAAAGGAGGTGTCTCTCCGCCCACCTCCCCTGGCGCTCTGCCTCTCTCATCAAGGCCCTGGACCTGGTCCCCCCTTGCCTGTTGACATGGGTCTTTGTGGCCACATTGTCCATCATGACTAACACATGGTGACCAGCCACACTGTTCCGGAAGTATTTCAGGGCTAAGAAAATAGCCCTGAGTTCCAGCCAATTTATGGGGCACGTCCTTTCTGACTGTGACCAACACCCCTGGGCTATGCTTTCCCCTCCAGATGGGCTCCCCAGCCATGGAGACTGGCATCTGTGGTGAGTCGGATCCTGTCTGGCTCCTTGAAGGGAAGACCCCTCTCTAGAGCCTGGGACTGCCACCATGCAAAGGACCAAAGGACCTGAGAAGGAACCTGTACCCTTATGGTAGAATGGCTTGTTCCTGCCCATTGAAAGGGGAGCAAGAACCATTGGAGTTCCCAGGCATGGAGATGGGCCCACGGGACGATCCCAATGGAGGAGATTATCTTTCCCAGGATCTGGGACAGTAGAGACAACGGGACAGTGCTCTGATGCCAAATCTGAATGATGCCACTATGAAGGCTCTCCCCTTGGTCCGGGGAGTGGAACACCTCACAAATTGACGTATCTATAATCACCCCGAAGTAAAGCAACCTTGTCATCGGGGAAAGGTGACTTTTCCTTAGGTTGATCAAGAACCCGTGGTCTCTTAGGCTCTGCAATGTGATGTGAAGGTCACGATGGGCCAAGTAGGTCGACTGCAGTTAGATGAGTATGTCGTCTAGGTAGCACTGGACCCTCACCATTATTGTGCAAAGCGAAGCTCCCAAAGCTGCCAAGACTTGGGACCAATGAGAGACCGAAGGGTAAAGTCTGGTAATGGAAATGGTCGTTCTGATCACAAAAACGGAGAAACTGGCAATGATGAGGCCAGATAGGAATGTGGAGATAAGCCTCTGTGAGGTCTATGGAGGAGAGGTGGTCGCCCTCTCGAATGCTCTCAAAGATAGAATGCAAGGTCTGCATCTTAAAATGCCTGTATGGGATAATTTTGTTTAAGAATTTAAGGTCCAAAATGGCTCACCACTCCCCAGAGGCCTTTGGAATCACGAAGAGGCAAGAATAGAAGCCTTGTCCACATTGATTCGCAGGAACCGGTTGAATGGCTGGTATGTCGATGAGATGTTGGATTGCCGATTCTGTAAGGGCCCATTTAGAGGGGTCTCTGGAGGTGGGGCAGCAAACAAACCATCGTGGAGGTGGGGAGAGAAACTCCAGTTGGAGGCCCAACCTCACCATCTCAAGAACCCAGGCATCTGATGTAGACTCCTCCCATCTGGAGGCAAAGAAAGCCAAATGGCCTCTGATGGGGGGGGAAATGGGGCACCCATTTTGAGCGTCTGAATGACCTCCTCCCCCTCAAAAGAGCCATTTACCAGGGGCCTGTTGCTGCCTGCTGGAAGCTTCAGGACGCTGTTCTTGGCGAGCAGGAAAGGACCTCTGACCTCTAGAGAACCGAGAGCTGGTTTCGGGTCTGAAAGACCAGGGGCGAAAGTATGGCCCGGGGCGATACTCAGACCTTTTCCCCGCTGAAGAGAGGACCTTCCTCTTGTCCTTGGTCTCTGTCAAGTATGGTTCAAGGATGTTGCCAAAAAGCTTATCACCCGTGCATGGAGCAGATGCCAACTTCCATTTACGGCGGGAATCGGATTGCCAGTTGCGTAGCCAAAGTAGCTGCCTGGCCGCCACTGAAGAAGTCATGGCCCTGGAAGCAAACTTGGCTGAGCTCAGAGTGGCATCTACTGTAAACTCCGCCGCCGCAATTATCTTATTGAGATCTTGGTGTGCTCTGAATTTGGTGGCTGGGAGCCTCTCCTGAAGCTGGTGAAGCCAGCGCAGTGAAGATCTCGTAAAAAATGAGGCTGCCATTGATGCTCTAATTGCCCAAGCCACTGCCTGGTGAGTGCGCTTGAGGGTTTGCTCAGATCGTTTGTCCTCTGCCTTGAGCACATCCTCTGGTTCGGTGGGGGTGCCTGAAGAAGAAACTATGCCACCACCGGAGCATCGACCAAAGGTACCAGCAGGGCATTGGCCAGGGACAGGCCCACATTATAGAATTGTCTGTCGTGAGCAGATGGGCAAGGCCCTGCCCCTGGAGAGGTGCACTGTTCCTTCACTAAATCAAGGAAAATCAGTGGGGAGGGGAGGACCTCCGTATGCACCACTGGCTTGGAGAACAATGAATCAGGGTGGCCAAATGTGGTAGCCTGTGGTTCTGGGGCCACCTCCTCAGGGCTTAGCTGTGCAGTAACCAAAGCCTTGTGTAACAGAGGCTTGAATAAGGAAGGCTTGAAAACTCCTGCTGAGGGAGGCTGATCAACTCTAAAGTCCTCTTCCTCAGACATATTGGAGTCTATGAGTTCTCCTTCCTCTTCCTCAGAATGAGTAGAGTGACTAAGGTCAGAGGCCTTGGAATAGTCTTCCTATGGGAGGGGTGGAAACAGAACTGCTGTCTGGGAACACCCTTCTGAGAGTGGGGACACCTTGGGGAAAACCCTGATGTAACAAGGACATGCCTTCCCTTTGTGGGTGAATGAATTGTTTAAATCCTTCTGCTAGGCCCTGCCTTATGGCTACAGAGACCATTTCCCTGAGGTCCTCGGGCCTATTCTCCTCAGGACATAGGCCTGCAGCTGTCGGGGTGTAGGTTGCTTCAGGTCTAGGCCTATGCCCCCTTGAACCCCCTGACCACGGAGGAAGGAAGGGCCAGGCCCGCAGGTAGCCTGTCTAGAGGAAGGCCCTGATCTGCTTAGGTCCTGGGGAAACTGTTCTTCCTTCACTCTCTTTGGGGACCAAGCTAACAGATGACTCTTGAGACCAAGCTAACAGGGGTGAATCTGTGAGCAGATTCACCCCCCCTGGAAGAAACTTCAGGGCTAACGTGCACCTCCCCAGAGTGAGAAGCATGTTGAATCTGGGCCTGCATCTGAGCCTTTTACAAATTGTTCCTTAAGTGTCAGATTGAAGCAGCCTCTCTGTTAGCCTCTTTGTCTTTTCTTTTTCCTCAAAGGGGCTTGGGAGTCTTGGGAGTCTTCCAATCCTTTGGGGTCAGGTTGGGGGGCTTCCCTCTCCATCTGGCTAACAGAGCAGCCACCAAAGGTGCTGTGAGCTTCCCCCACATAGGTGCTGCCCGTTGCCTAGGTCAGGCGAGTCAGGAGACTGTGAGGCCTTGGGGAGGCACTTTCCCCCAAAACAAAATGGCCGCCTGGCAATTCTAAAATGGCCACCCGCCATGTGGGGTGGCCCTGGGATGGCCTAGCCACCATCTTCGCTCTTTAGGCTCTTACCAGGCCCCGAGTGATCGAATTAAGCCGGAACAGCTGAGAAGCAGCAGGAACGAAGCTCCGGAGTCAGCTGTAAAGCGGCTTGGCCAGCAGCAGCAACAATGAGGTTGTGATCAGTGAGGCTGCGTGGGAGGTTCCTCTGAACGTTCCCTGGGTCTGCAGTCCTTGCGCAGCAGGGTCGAAGCCTAGGATCCCCGCTCTCCTGGAAACAGAGCTCTACTGGATTCCCAGGAGCTGGATTTTAAATTTATTGCTGTCTCTTTGAGTTCAAACTTTTCTTTTAGTTGTTTAAAAGCACTTCTTCCAGAGACTATGCTCTCAGACAAGAAGCTGAGCCAAAGATGGGTGCGCCAGCCAGAGGCTGGCTTTTTATAGTGGCAGACTCAGCTCTATGATGTCAGAAGGAGGAGCTTAACTCATTCCTATTCCTGGACTCTCGAGGCAGCGTAGATGAGAAGGAAACCATTTTGATCTGTGTGTATAAATCTAGTTAATATTTTTTCAATCTCTCAGCCATTATATTCATAAATATTTTGTAATTGGCATTCAATAAAGAAATTGGTCTATAATTTTTAATGTGGATGGTATCTTGGCAGATATCATTCCTTTTGAGATGTAAGGCTGCAGGGAAAAGTAATCATTGCCTTCAGTTTTATGAATAGGATTCACCCTATTGAAGCAATTCCTTTTCAATAGAAGTTCAAATTTTGTAATGCAGAAAGAGTATATTTCACATTGTTCTAAACTGTAAACTGGTGGGCAGGTATAATTATTATACTGAACTATTATCAAGATGGTACAAAAACAGCATTTTTCACCTCTTTGAGTTGGTCTGTGCTGCCCCAAGATGCCGAACGCTTATGAGATCCCTTTTTCTTTTCCAAGTATTCTTCAGCCCAAGCACTCTCAGTCTTAAGAAAAAAGAAAAGGTAGTAGATTTAGGCTATTGATGAGTAATTAGGCAATTTTAATATTAGCATATTAAAATCAATTTTCTAAAGTTATTGACCAGGTTTTATTCTGTAATGTCCCTCAATATTCATAGAAAGCCAGTTTGGCATAGTGGTTAAGGCATCAAGCTAAAAAAAAAGAATGGGGACACCGTGAGTTCTAGTCCTGTCTCAGACATGAATCCAGCTAAGTGACCTTGGACTTCTCTCAATCCTAGGAAGAAGGCAAAGCCAAGTCACTTTCAAACATGTTGTCAAGCAAACTGCAGGGACTAGTCTATGCAATCACCAGGAGTCAATGCTGACTTGAAAACATGCATACATACAAAAAAAGGCATAAAAAATCTGAAAAAATTATCTATTTTTATAGTACACATACAGATTTGAATGATAACTATTCATCTGATAATCACATCACCCACACTTAATTAATTTGGTCACCAGAGTATTATGGAGTACTTTGTCAAATTTTTTGTTGAAGATGTATTCACCATAGCTTTACTAAGTAAGTAACCAATTTTAAAAAACATAAACAAAATAAGATTAATCTAATAAACCTGTTTTTGATAAATGCACCTTACTTCTAACAATCATGCATTTTTTTCAAGATATGTACAAACTGATCTTCATGATCTACTCTAGAATCTTCTCTAGCATTGGTGTCAAACTTATTGATTTATATTCTCTGGGTCTCCATGTTCTCTTTTGTATTGTTATGATCAATAGATTCCCTTCATTCTCAAAAATTTCTCAAATATGTACAAAAGTTCCAATATATACAAAGGCAATCAGCAAATTTCTCCCATAATTTAGTATGTAATTTCGACCCAGAGACAGTAAATGAAGTCAAGAAATAAATATAATATATGTGAATATATATGAAACCAATTATTTATTACTAAATTCATGTTCCTCTTCATAAACAGTCTAATTTAACTTATGAAAGTTATGAAAGCCATCTACTATATTAATACACATATATTGCCTATTTTGTTTATCATTCTATTTTAATTAGAACAGTTGTATAGTTTTCATCTTTAAAATATATAATTTTAATATTGGCACTTAGATTCTGCATATTCATAACTGCATTTCCTTTTCATCTATTTTCCTTTTCTTTTTTAATTACAACAGAATGTATATTTTATAATCTGCATGATTAAATCAAAGAAACATTTATTTAATAAAGTTTTATCTATACAGCTTCAAGAAACAATTATAATAGTCTTTTCTTTCTTTTGCATTAATATATGGAAACTGTCTTACCTGTGTGGCTTTATCCCTCATACAAGGTGTGACTTGCCCATGATTATCACGAGGCCATTGCCCAGCAAGATACGGAGCAGCAAGTATGTCTAGTGAAGGGGTACGGCGGGAAATACTAGAAGGGCTTGATGATGGTGGCCGTGGTTTATCTACTTGGAGACACACATATGATTCCATCAGCAAAAATAATACATATTACAGGCAGATTTCATTAAATTCATTATATCTTATATTCAGGGGTGGGATCCGACAGGGTTAACTATCGGTTCGGTGATTTACGAGGTTCAGTGATTTATGATGTGCTTCCCTGCACACTGTGCGCACCTGTAAATCATCATCAGCTTGATGCCTGGACAGCTGAGCCGCGCTGCATGTGGAGAAGGAGCCTTTGAAAAAGCACTTTTTTCCTGCTTTTTTAACTGCAGCTGTGCCTTGCACGGCAGCTGAAGTTGAAAAAGCAGGAAATAAAGATCAGGTAAGAGCCCGGGCAGGCGGTTGGGCAAAAACATCAGCAGACATAGAACTGGTTCTATGTCTGCTGCTCTTCAGAGCTACCAGTTCTACAGAGGTGGACAGAACCGGTAGAAACCCACCCCTGCATTATTGTTAAATAATGCCTTTACAATATATTAGCACGTATTTTTTCCTTACAATTGTTCAGATATCCTATGCTTAAACAATATACATAGAATACTAAAATGTAGACTATACACAAATGCATGAAGTGCACAATGTCTTCCTAATATGGACGATAGGGAGTCCATATCTGGGTCCAGAACTACCATTAATCTAGCATGCAATGGCCTTGGGACAGCTGCCATGGCCACATCACCCTAGCAGAGCTCTTTGCTAATGCTTACAAATCCTTTATTTTTCACTACTCCAAACATAGTAAGTAAATAAAGCTGCCTTTTCAATTTTCTACATTAATCCTGACAAAAGTCTCCAAGAGGCATTATGAGAAATTAATTCACTGCCTAATGGTCAAAGTCTATTAGGTAAGATTTCCAAGGTTCCAAAGGCATTTTTCCTAAGAATTACTGAAACCTGGAATTGTCCCTTGTTGACTTTATTTTTATTTAACATATATACTTCCATGCATTTTTGAACACCAAGCCAAATGAATGTATGTTAATACAATGCAGACAAAATTTTGTAAGAATTTACTAAAATTTATACATATATAAATTACTAGATCATAATTTAGAGAACAGCAACTATCAGGAGGGGGAAACACTTTTACAACAATGCAATTTGAAATTATTCTTGCTAGTGTCAAATAGCATTTCAATTTACACTAGACAAGCTGTGACCTATTGGGTCATCCTTTCAGACATAGTTTTCTACCTAAGCAGAGAAACAGAATGACCACCTACTGTTTTGGTTTTAAAATTAAAGAAGAAAACATCATTTTATTTAAGAAGGATGCATAGCAGGCAAGTATAGATGCTTCCTGTTGAATAAAAGATGCTTTTGATGACAACATTTGTGGCTGATCTGCCATTCTTCAAGTATACTATGTTTTTACTTCTTTTTCCTTGGCTAATCAGGCTAGAATACTGGTTTCTCCAGATAAATCAGCACATTTTCCATTGTCCTTGGGCTTTATGTATAGTGAAAGCAAAGCATGACTGTATTGGGAACTGGATCCACTGAAAAGGGGTATCTTCAATTGATAAACTAAGTGAAATTCTTGGAATAATGACAATATCATTTTTGAACACACCAATGTTTATATCTGCTGCAATGAGATTCTTGGGGAGTTCTTCCAAGTTCTTCCACATTCCATTACAAAGCCTTAGAAGATTGAAGTTCCTCATTAAAATGTTGAAAGATTCTATCTTTAATTCCAGTTTATGTTCTGACAATCCAGAGTTCAAATGAATCAAGGAATTCTGTTGGAGAATGTTTATTTTTTCACTGACAGCATTGAAAAAACAGTATTTTTCATCATTCCAGGGAAGTATTTAATGCACATGAAATTTATTTTTCTCATCATTTCATTTAGGGGAATTAAGATATTTGAGAACAGTTCTGCAAAGTCTGTTGTATGTTGGTCAGGTGAAATTTGCACATTATATTTTACACTTCTATTTCATCATTTTCATTTTGTCTGAATTTTGTCTTCTGCAATATTCAGTAAGAATTCAGAATATCTTCCTTTTCTTTCACCTAACGACATGTTGCTTTTCAACTGAAACTTCACAAAACTTCTTCATAAGTATGTTTTTGATGCATGAATTATCAACATTAACATAATTTTCTCTTTTCACAACTAGTAGAAGCTGATAGAAATCACCACAGCAAATGGTTAAAATTCCCCCAAATGCCTCATTCTTGCTACATATAACATAAAGAGTATAGCTTTAACACCGTCCCTCCTAATCATTGGGTTCTCATCCCAGAAAATAAGCATGTTGAAGCAAATTTGTATGCAGTAGTGGTTTTTAAAAAATAAATTACAAAGAGTATTTTATACAATGTCTCACCACCTAGCATCAAAGTTGGTGCAATACCAGAAGATGCTACAGCAAGAGCAACATCTCCATCTCCCCTAGCTTTAGCAAGGATTAAAGTGTTGACAAATATATTTCCTTTTACCCCCGGTGCACTGATGAAAATTGTCCCAAAGGTGCTTTTCTAAGTGGCAACTGGACTTTTTGGTTTTTCTTTGAAGACATTTTGCTTCTTATCCAAGAAGCTTCTTTAGCTTCTTGCATTCTTTTAAAAGAATGCAAATGACAAGCTGACTGCAAGTATAAATCCTTCCATTCTCCACCATCCAGTCAGAGCTGAAGATGAGAAGTGAAATGTCTTCAAAGAAAAAAAACAAAGTCCAGTTGCCTCTTGAAAAAAACACCTTTGGGACAACCATGACCTGGATTGATTGATTTATTTATTGATTTATGGGACTTGTATGCCGCCCCATCTCCGAAGACTCGGGGTGGCTCACAACTAAAAACAGCAACAACAATAAATAGTTAAGAAAAAATTAAATTAAACAAGCCCCAAGAGAATACAAATACAAAATACAAAGAATAAAACCACCCCACCCAAGAGGGTCACAACCCGGATTGGTCAAACAATCAGGTCTTCAAATCATGACAGAAGGTCATGATTTGAAGACCTGGTCAGGGGCCAGGTGGAGCTCCAAGGGAAGTTGGTTCCAGAGGTCAGGGGCCGCGACCGAATAGGCTTGTCGGGGGACCGCCAGCCGGCATTGGCCGGCCGACGGGACCCCAAGGAGTCCTTGCCTATGTGCTCGCACAGGGCGGTTAGTATTTGATGTTGGCAGGAGTTGCTCCCTTAAATACTGAGGACCCATGTCATGTAGGACTTTGTATGTTAAAACTAAAACCTTGAATCTCACCCGGAGTGCAACCGGCAACCAATGCAGGCAGCGCAGGAGGGGGGTAACATGGGAGAATCGGGAAACTCCCATCACCACCCCCGCCGCCGCATTCTGCACCAGCTGCAATCTCCGGATGGTATGCAAGGGCAGTCCTGACTGATGAATGACTGAGAATCTCCATAGACATTAATGAAAATTATTGAAAAAAGATTGCTTTGCAAGTAGTCACATCCATAGTAATATATTGCTCTTTGCTCAATGTTCAATAGGTGCTCATTGTGTAGTACAAATTCCTGCTGTCTGTTGTATTGCACTTCATGCAATAATTCCAGATTACCAAATTTGAATTATATCATTTGTTGGTTTTAACAAATTATATTCTTCTGGAGTTTTTTCAAATTTTACAGGTTTATCTTAGAAAATACAGTAAAGCATGTTCACAATGCCTCTCATTGATAATATTTGCTCTCTTGATTTGTAGGAAATCTTCAGACTTCTTGAACTGGTTCCACAATTGTCATGGGATTGTTGATTTCAGTGTTTGTTAATAAGAAAACAAATTTCTCATTGCTCTGGGGATTCTTGTTATTTTGGCTTCTTCCCTGGTTTGCTGCAAATGATCATCAACTTGAAACAATCTTTTCTCTTTGCAAACATCTTTGAATAATGGAAGGATATGTCCATTATGTGTCTTCAATTATTTGAAAGCAATTGGAACCTCAATGTGATGGAGAAGTAGAGTTTGTGGAGACACAGTATACACTTCATCTAGAACAGGGGTGTCAAACTGCAGACCATGGGCCAGATACATCATGCACAGGCCATGCTCACCCCAGCTCCGCGAAGGGAAAAAAGTGTGATTTTGTCTTCTATTTTCAGTGCAAAAATTGCCTGATCACTCCCCTTCATGAAATACTTGATATTTGACAGATTTGACAGATGAGCATATTTCTATATTAAGATAACAATTTAACTTCTTCAATACTTGTAAATTAGAAGGTACCACCTACTGAGAAGTTATAGTTGGCTATCATCCTGCTTATCCTTCAAATTCTCCCATTTCTGAAGACTGTCTTCTGTAGATAGGATATGAAACATTGCCACACCTTGTATGCTCACTGAATGGCTTTGGGTACCTCTTACTGCATGTACCGTTTTCCCAACACACTGATTTTTTGCTGCAATATTGGTCATGCGCTTCAATACCAATTTATGCAGCTTTGGATCTTAATTTGGGTCTGCTTGCACAAATGTACCATAATCTTGATTTCTTGGCTTGGATTCTTCATCAAGCCACAGCAGGTAGTATAAACGAGACAGATGCCACTTTTGGTATTTCACACTTAGTACATATGTGATACACCTACCAGGAACCATATTTTAAAGGTAAGTTTGTCATACATCTCTTTCTCTCTTTTTACAAGTTAGAACAGAGATCTAATTCACTTGAAAAATCAATCCAGCCAGTACCACACTCAGATATCTAAGTTGAACTATGGAATGATGCATGTATTTGCTAACACTCAATTGTTTACCAAATATACATAGGAAAATTTATTAATACAATTAAAACAAGTTTAGTTTCTCTGTTAAAGTATTAATTATAGCAATTCAATCAAAGCCACTGTTTCTGAACATATACAGTACATTAAAAAATCCACAATACTGAAAAAAATGTAGACGTATACAACAAGACAACTAACATTTCCCCATTTTCTCCAGTTGCTTCTGAAACTGACATTCATATTGGGTTTTAAAATAAACCCTTACTTTAACAAACATACGTTTTTGAGACTTCCGATTGTTATATGCTTTTGTGTATGTATTAAATCCCATCTGCTAAACATACAAGTGTAAATTTTCATTTGGATTCAACAGATGTTTACATTTAATGGAATGCCCATCACATTAATCCATTAAAAGAAAGGTATATAAAGAAGGTCAACTTAGAAACATAAAAGCATAGCAGAAATCTATTGTGCAGTTTCATATTAAATGCACAGATCTTGTCACATAATACTTCCGACAACTGTAACTAAACTGATAAATGTCTCATTATTGTATAACCTTGAGGCTTTTTTGCTCAATTTACTACTTAGTATCCAGAAATACTTCACCTTTATGTGCCAGTAGCTGTCCATTTTGATTTATTCTTAATTACAGATACAAAGATGTATTAATTAAGCAAATACCAAAATATATGTGCAGTTTCAAGACTGCAAATATCAAGCCATATTTAATCAGGGCTACCAGATCTGAACTGCAAAACTCCAAATAGCCTTTAGATGGCAACAATTCTTTGCTCTTTTAATGGAGTGTGTGTGTGTCTGGATTGTTACTATCTAGATAGGGTAGCCCTATTACTACTACCAATGAAGTATTTTTAAACTTTTTTCTGAATCCATTTTCTTTCATATAATTTCCTGGGTTGTCTGAAAATATTTCATAAAATACAATCTGTCCCCATGCAGTATTTTCATTATTTCACCTTAGTTCTGCTATTCTTACCCTCCCCCTCAACTGCCCAGCTGCTAGCTTCACATGATGTGACCTACATAATAAGAGATGTACTTGCTTCAAGATAGCAGTTACAACAGCTGGGCTGATGAGAAAAGTAGTGGCATTTGAGCAATGCCTGAATTTTATTGGGCCAAATTACACTATGCCCAATTGTTACAAAACTATTCAGTGTTCCTCAGTTTGATGTTCTCCTTTCAAAAGAGAAATATGATTATAAATTCCTATTTAACAAACACACAATATTCATGTACCATAAAGATGAATATATATAGATTATACAGTTACAAAGGTATTGAAATCAGAATCCATGTTAGCTCCCTACACAATATTCCTGAATATTTTTCAATTGGACTCACTCACTACAGAAAAATATATGTGGTAAAATTTATTGACATCCTGTATGACCTAAAAATTAAGTAGTATCAGCAAATAACATGATCTGCTAAATGTATGTTTCATCACAACTCAATATGATCTTTAAATTATACTCAAATATTAAAAGTGCAGTGGAAATCAATTAAAAGTGCATGTCATATTATGTTCACCTGTAGAATCATATTAATTCATCTAGAAAAAACAAATGCATCTTTACAGTTTTAGTTTTTGTTAACTAATATAATATGAGCAGGCTCATTAAAATACATAAAACTATTTCTCAGTTATTTCCTGGATTTCCCTGCTCCCATGCCTGGGAAAACTAAACTTGGATTGTATACAACCTGGCTTTTCACAAGAACCTAAAGAGATGGTTTTGCCAATGGGCATGTGACAAATGAGTGTGATGCAGCCAGAGCAGTGGCTATATTGACTGTTTCGATGAATGGGATTATTGGCTGTAGTGCATTTATGATGGTTTCTATATCATTTTATATTGCTTTACCTTGTTTTTTGTTTTTTATATTTGTGTTGTTTGTAAGCTGCACAAAGTCATATAGATGAGATGAGCATGTGGCTATTTAAATCTGAATAAATGAATGAATAAACAACTAAATAAATAAAGATCTGCAACACTGACTGTATTTAGAGTAGGGAGGGATAATCCTGAAAATCCTGTTATGGAAATAAAATTATCTGAGTTGCATCTCTGAAAAAAATGAACAGAAAGCAATATGCTTCTAGTCCAAAGTTTCTCTGAAATCTATAAAAAGTTTATCAAAGATTACTTTTTACAATAAAATGCACATGATGCTTGCACTTTAAAAAAATAACAGCCCAGAAATAATTGATTTCTTTGTGCTAATAAAAGCCGGTAAAATAGAAGTGTCTTGATCATCTCCATAAGAAGGCTGCCATGGTAGAGAAAGCCATTATTATAAAATGGAGCAGTCTATGGCTTTGCTATCATAAAACTCTAGCAGAGTCCATTTCAGAATAGTTTTAAAACAGTCCACATTTGGCATGTTTTATTAATCATCTGCTTCACTGATGTTTATAATAAGCATTAAGACAAAACATTTCTCTGTTCTAAATATAATTTTATAAAATAGCATGTCAAGAAAAATATAAACTGATGGCAGAAGAACTGAATGGCATGTCTCTCCTCATAGTAGCATCAATGCTTTTACTCCTACTCTTTCTTTGCATAGCATCTGGGCTACATGCTTTCATATTCAAAAATAACAGGGCAATGGATAAACTGGAGGCACAGTGGTTAAAACACTAGGCCTGGCAGCTGAAAAGCTGGCAGCCCAGGTTCAAGGCCCAAGCGCCACGCAATGGGATGAGCTCCCATCCCCACCCCAGTTCCTGCCAACCTAGCAGTTTGAAAGCATGCAAGTGTGAGTAAATAGTATCCCTTTGATAGGAAGGTAACAGTGCTCCATGACATCATGCTGACACCACATGACCATGGAAATGTCTTCAGACAGTGCTGGTTCAATGGCCTAGAATCAGAGATGAGCACCATCCTTTACAGTCAGCAATGATTAGCCAAGTAAAATCTGTAGGGACTCCTTTACCTTTTAATGGATAAATCACTGCATGATAAACTTGAATTAAATCTAATCAGGTAAAATGCTAACCTTTCCTTTATTCATCATGTCACTACATTTTTTTATTTTTTCCTAACGTTTTTCCCACAAGTGAAGGATCTATTGAATGTTGATTCATTGGTTGCAACAGGAATTAACTAACTAGCTTCTTTACCAGAGCCTGAGGGAGACTGACTGGCCCAAAGTCATCTGGCCAGCTTTCATGCCTCAAGCAAGACTGGGTTTCCTGGTTTCTAGGCTACTGCCTTAATCGTTAGCTGAACTGGTGCTCCATCATGTCACCATACTGCAGGCAACAATCCAGAGAGAACTTCAAGTAGCCAACTGCATGTCAGATTGCATAATATGCCAACACATAAGTTCTGACACCATAATAGGCATAATAGCTAATGAACAGTTGAATAATCTAAGTGTCAAAATTGATGTGAGCAGCTGCTGCTTCTCTCACACCCCTACTGAATGGATAGCTAACTCAGACTGGTAGTTTGGTAAAACAGGGATAAGAAAGTTAGCTGAAAAGTATTAGAATTTATGAATTTATACAGCATTAGCGTATATGGAAAAGTTCAACAAGATGCCCTGCAATTTTCATAATTTTATTTATTTATTTTGTCAAGCGATTATAAGATAACAGGTATAAGTATAAACATAGTTATGAATACATGAAATGGATACATATAAGAAAAATAAAAAGAAACAATACGACAGGGATGGTCGGCACGTTGGTGCGCTTATGACACAGTAGAACCCTTGAAGATCCACTCTCATATTTTTGTTGTCTTACGTATTTGTTTAGCAATAGCAAAAATGCATTCTTAACTGTCAATTTTATCAACCACATGATTTGTTGAAAGGCACAAAATATAAATCTTTGCACAAAGGCTCACAAACAAATAAATTATATCTTTTAAAAAATGAATGCTAAACATGCTACCTAGACAACTGAATGAGTCCAAGATAGGATTCCATATTCAATAAAAGCTTCTGAGAATTATTTCAGCTTATTGAAATCAGGTTAATCCTTTCTCCATTTATTTTGCAGGCTCTAATACATACAGTGACATTTCTTTTTTCAAATTGTAAAATCCATATAAGTATTTGTAGATAAGGATCATTAATAAAATCTACCAAATCTTCCTACCTACGGCAAGCTAGGATTTCAGGAGACAAAAAGGATGACAAATCCCATTGTATACTATCTAGAGAGTCTGTAGTTGATAGTACACTGTTAAATACCTTTTAGCATTTAAAGAAAAAATGTTCTGTTTCTTTCCCCCTAATACAGATAGTCCTCAACTTACAACTATGCATTTAGTGACTATTCAAAGTTATAATGATACTGATGACTTACAATCACCAGTATCATGACTGTATACAAAATTCCAAAAAAGTGACTTACAATCGGTCCTCACACTCGTAACTGTTGCAGCATCTCCACAGTCACATGATCAAGTATTGGGTGCTTGGCAACTGGCATGTATTTATGATGGCTGCAGCATCACAAGGTCATGTGATTGCCAATTGTGACTTTCCCAACTGGCTTTCTACAAGCAAAGTTTATGCTGGAAACTGGCTTTGCCTAACAAACACATGATTCAGTTAACTGCAGTGATTTGCTTAACTGTGGCAAAAAGGCCATAAAATCGGGCATGGCAATAACCTTTTGCAATGGAAATTCTTGTCCCAATTGTGGCTGTAAATAAAAGAATACCTATATCCTTGATGACAAGTTTGGAAAGACAAGAGGGATACATCCATTTCTCAGCAATGAGAAAACAATATAATTCAAGCAACCATTAAACCAAGTCACGTTACTGACTAAAATATTTAGAGAATATGGGGATCACTAATTAGTACACAAACTCCACACAGATCCTTTTCAGAAGTACAGAAGGCCTTCTCTCTCACAGAAGCAATTTCTAGTTCTATATCACTAGGTTCACTGAGACAGTAATCAGGTCATGAATTTTTAAACAGCATCCAATTCAGAAATGATGAGAGCAATTTTATTCACGAAGTATTTCATAAGAAGATTCCATGTTGCCATATGCAAGACATTTAGAAACCTTGAACTGCAGACTCCATATTTTTGACAAATTTTCCAGTAATACCATATAATTTCCATCTTACAAATACCCCCAATAATGTCAATTCTATTACACACCTTTGTGTCTTCAGCAAAAAGACTAGCATTACCTTTCTGTTGTATCATCTGCAAGCACACTGAACAGAACAAGATCTAGGACTGAATCTTGTGGTAGGTACACCACTTGTGACTGCTGGTCTCTGTTTAGACAGTGTCCCATCAACAATCATACACTGGAATCTATCCCTAAACCAACTTCCTATGCACTGAACCACCACACAAGAAAGAAAAGTTGTAGTGAAATGCTGTATTAGAGACAATGGAAGAAGACAGTAGATGAGCTTCCAATCTGATGCAGATGTGCTCTTTCCAGAATATGTGCCCCCACAGAAAAATCTTACATATCAGCAAGATTTCACATCCTATTATGCAGAGATTGGTTTATGCTTAAATCTTGGCTGGTTTCCAAAAGCCCAACAAAAAACAGAACTCCACTACTCTTGCAGATGCATTATGATCCATCTATTCTCCTGTGAAGATACTCTACAAATGTTCACCTAGATTGCTAAAGACAGTTTTGATGCCACAGAGAATTAGAGAAAGCACAATTCTCCCATTCAATTTTGTAGCAAGCTGCATTAAAGCAAAAAATTGACACTTAAAAAAATCACTTCCAAAACTGATTCAATATGCAATGACTAATTGTGCAATAATTATTTTGAGGGACAGTGAATAATATTAGTATTTTTAAAATTTAAGATTTCAGAGATGAATAACAAAGAATATGAATATAACAAAGATATTTAAGAACTTCAGTCTGCAAAATACAACGTCTAAGTGAATATTGTAAGCATTTTAACTTATATATAAACTTTACCACCCCTTGAACTTTGAATCTTGTTTCATTATCTTCCAATATAACTTTGGACAAAATTCAAGTTTAAAGAAACAAGGGATGGTATTACAAAGTCTTAAAGAACAAAAGGAAACACAAAAAACAAAAAGTCAAAACTAACTTCCTGTTATATTTATATTCTGCATTATCTTCAAAGAGTCTGGAGGTTTACAGATAAATTCCAGCTGGTCTCTAATTGCTTTTTGTTTCTTCAAATTATTATGTACCTTATTATGGTTTTAAATTACTGCTTCTGGTGCTAGTTCTTATCTCTTTCAATATATTGTTTAGTTTTCCTTACATGTTTGTATACATCTGGAGTACAAATAAAAATCCTGCTCACATAGAATTATAACTTCCATTTTCAATGTGGCAGTGAATTTTATCAACAGACAAAACATATTTTTAAAAAGAATTTATTACTTATGCTCCTGAATATTTAAGAAAGCTCTTTAAAAAAATTTCTTAACTCATCTTAAGAAAGATGGTATGTGAGCTACAATTATTTTATTTTCCAAGAATCCTCTTAAGTTATACCACAGAAATATTCTTCAAAGATTATGCTTGACTGATGTTTTACATCATACTATTTTATATTTTACACAAACACAGGTATATGTGTACCTACTAGACTGGATGTGGGATCTTAGAAATAAAATAGGATATCAAAATGTGAATTGGTCACACAATAGTTTGGGGTGATTTTATTCTAGAAATATAGCTACAGACATGACAGGTGAAAAATATGTGCATTTAAAAAAACCTATATATCTTCAAAGGGTAGGTGTAATAAAATAGATATTACAGATTTTTCAAAATAGAATTTATATGTAGTAATTGTAACTTCTGTGACAAATATCTCCTGGAAAGCTATAGCTTTCCAGAAATAGTCAAGGAATTTTAAAATTGCATTTATCCATTTTTTTTCTTATTATCCTCAGTCCTGACATACATAATGCTTATCTAGCCATTGTTTCACACATGACAGGCCCAAAGAGTGTGAGTTTCAGCTTTCTGATAATCAGGTAATCTGTTTTTTATTTGTTCAGGACAGATTGAGAGATTCTTTTTGTAGTTCATGGTACTCCTTAGATAACTCTGAATTATGATTCCAGAGATACTGGTAGCTACTATCTTTTTTCTCTCTCTCATTCTTTCTCATTTCCCATTTTTCAAGGGAAAAACTACTGCTTTATGATTCTGATTTTTATCATACACCTTTCTTTTATCGTTTATGTTCCTAAGTTTACTACTGCCTTCCTGTAAGATTAATCTTCCAGTGTCTATTATATTTTGCAGAATTCAAGAAAACAAAATACTTCGCCACATTTGTTATCAACTATAAATCCACTAAAATGTTAGATTTTTATTTTCCATTTTACTTGCATAAAGTCCTGTAAATCTTCTTTATTTGGAATAGAAATGTGACATTTTGTATATTTCAATTGTTTAGTATTTCAGCCTCCAAATCTGATTTTTGCTGTCATCTCTTCCAATCTTGCCATTCTGCCATAATATAATCACTCTGAAAATTAAACAGAGATGTATTCTTCTCTCATATTCTTTCCTAATTTGAATTATTCTCCAAACTATGTTCTTATGGTCCTGTCATGTTCATTTGTATAAGTTTCTCAAATAATAAAGTTACTCTGGCACCCTCATTAGCTTTAATGCATGCCATATGCTGGGATCACCTACAAATAAAGACCACTGTTAAGAAAGCAAAGGTACACTTCTTCTCTTGCTCTATTAAACAACTTATTTTCCCATCTGATCCATTTCTGTGACCCACTGATTTTTTTCCCCAAAGCTCCTTTCATTTCACTTTTCCTCTCTCCGGGTATGGCTTTTTTTGTGTGTAAAATCTTAAGCAAAATGTCACTATTGGTGCAATAGTTCAGTAACTTGTGTATTATCTTCTTCAGTCTGGATAAATACATTATATTTCCCAATATTGTGGCCAAATATTCATATTCCATATTTGTTGATATAATATTGTTAGGCCTTTAGCTATCTGTTTGCCTGCAATTTTATAACGACCAGTTAGTATTTCATATAAACATGGGCTCATAATCTATTACCCCTCATAGATCATTTTTCTATGGTAGTGCAGTCAGTTCCTGAATAAATTATCTCTATAAATGACTGCCATTTTGCAATCTTGATTCTTTAAAGGCTCCAAAGTCTTTCCATTTTCTTTTAACTTCATTTATCTCTATTATATCTTTACTAATTCTTGAACAGTCCTATTTCACCTATAAACATTCTAGAGATTTATTTTCTCATTTTTATTTTCTTGTTATTTTCCTGAACCTATTGATGCTTTTAAGTGAAGTATCTGGGCACATCATCACCGCCATGTAGATTTGTAAAAATTATGTCCACTTTTCCAGTAACCAGAGGAATGTCTCCTGGCGGGGTTCCCAACATTGGAGAACCAAACTTATATGTGTTATTGCTATGCATATAGAGTTTTCTTGGCAGCATTATAGGAGTTTATAAGAAGTTATATTTAGATTATCTATAATCTGTGGGAAAGCTGTTTAGCAACATTACAGATGTCATCAGTTTAAGAATTCACTCCCAGGCTGCTTACACCAAATGCTCTCAACCATAAAACACTATACTTTGGCCAAACCTGAATCTTCTCTTGTTTCCTGCCCAGCAAAGGCATTCTAATAGCCACATTGTTTCACTTGGAAAATTCAGATATCACTTTCTCTTCAAGAATGAAGAGGGGTTGAAAAGCAGTCACTGTTTCCAAAGACCATAGCAACTGACAATAACAAGTCAATTTAGTCACTTGCAGCATAGGGCAAAAAACTTTAGATACAATTCTGTACTGTTGAAATTAGCACAATTTATTTCTAAATAAATTTAAGATTGCACTGAATTAATCAAGGCATGCTTTTCAGCAAGTAACAGAAGATTGCCCAGTGTGTTTGAAATTCAGTGGAAATGGACTATGATGGCAGCATAGGCCTCTTTAGTATCTATTCTTAAAACATTAACATGCCATTTTAAAGCATGTTTAATATAGGCACAAAACATATCGTTATTTATGGTATTTGTGGCAGGGGAGGAGTTGTAGAGTAAAAGCCAACTTTCCCCTCGTTTGCAGAAGCTGGCACTCTTGTCAGTCACCAAAACTAATGAGGTAGTCTACATTACTATTACTAACATTATACCAATTTCAAGCTAACCACTTAATCTCATTTTATAAAGAATCATCACCTACATATTCATTAATATATTAAATAAACAGCTAGCTTCCAGGGCGCATATCAAATTAAATGTGGAAGATGCATGTTAGCAAGATGTTATTACTGTATGTAACCTTTGTACTAAGCATTTTTACTCTGAAATTAAAGAAAGAACACTTATATGTACTCCTGTTGCCAAAATTTGAAGATTACAGTTATATTAATATTTTTTCCTGAAGCTAGTTATTTACCTTCATTTGCATTTACCTCATCTTATTCCTGTTTCATACAAACCTACTTTCCTCCTGGACTGAGGATGAAATCTTACAGAGCCCCAAAGTAGCTGTTGATTCTTTCTCCTTCTGCACAGCTCTTTTGTGTTATCAGAGAGCAGGCAAAATAAAGCTTAAAGAAATACCAATGTCATTCTTAGACATTAGAGAGAAATTCTTCAAGACTATTATCTCTAGGCTAGGGTTTATTATTTAACCATCATAAGAAACTTTTGTACTTTATTGCAAGTCTTGTGTGTTTATATAAACAAAAAAGCAGGGCATAAATTTAAAAATAGCTATAAATATCTGCCTTAAAAACAGACAAGTCGAGACATGTACTTGTAATCTCCCTTACTCTTTGCAGACATAACATTTGTCATTTCACAGCATTTTACTTTGGTCGGTTGTGGCATACCATCACACCCACTCTCCCAGGGACCATTAGAATTAGGAAGAAAAGATAGTCGAGCAGGAAGAAGACAGTTATGCAGGAGAACGTCAGAAGTCAGTCCAAAAACAAAACGAGAGGAAATAAGAGATTTCCCTCTCCGATTTTAATTTCCCTACGACAGCTTCAGAAGGAGAACGAGAAGTGCCCAAAGTTAGCGCCTCGTGGTCAGCTCACGAGGCTGCAGAACTTGGGACTTAGAACTCCGGGATACAAAAGACAAGCAACTCTGTCCCATCCTGGATACACAGCCCCAGATCCGTTCGCCCGCTTAAAAGTGCACCGTTACCCCCATTTCTCTCACCTTTACAAACAGGCGAACTAGGGCTCTTCCTCTCCGGAGAGGCCCTGTTTTGCTCCGGCGAATGCCGTCGCTGGCGATGTCGGATTTTTCCTCCCGTTGAGACGGCGGCAGCACAAGCACTGCCTTCAGGCACCGGTGGCGAAACCGGAGACGAGCAGGGCGAGGGCGTCGAACCGGGTAGAGGCGGCGCCGGCACGCGAGGGGGGCTGTTACGCGCCCCTCCCCCGCCCGTGGGGCTGCCGCGCGCGGAGCCTGAGGAAGAGGACAAGGAAGGTGTCCCTGTGGCGCAGACGCCCGCCCCGAGAAGCGTCTGCGTGCCCACGGCCGGACTACTGCTGCTGCTGCTGCTGAGATTGGTGTTGCCCCCGCGCGCGCCAGCGTTGTTGCCGCTACCAAGCACCGATCGCGTGGGGCTGGTGGCACGCGCGGAAGGCAAGGGAGGCGGCGGCGGCGGCGGCGAAGGTTGGAGTGGGGCGTTTGCTGCTACCGCCGCCGCCGCCCCTCGTGGAATGCCGCCGCCGCCGCTCCTCGTGGGGCTGCCGTGCTGCTTAAGCTGGAAAGGCACCGTGGCCCGCATGGGCTGTAGGCGGCTGTTGGTGCCGGCTGCCCCGCCTGCCGCCGCCGCCGTAGTCGCCGTCACGGCCGCGGCTCCCCCTCCCCCCGCGGAGGTGGCTGAAGTCGGGGAGCCGCTGCGCCTGACGCGCGGCTGGGAAGACATCCTGGTCTTTTCCGGGCGCCCGCCCGAGGCCGAATCAGTAGTAATAGCAAAGCGAGGAAGCAAACAAAACCCCCACCTTCCTCCCGGTCCCTCCCCCACACCAGCACTGAATCCTCACACACGGGAAGACACTCGTGAGGCTTCTCCGGCCGCCTCATCAACAATAGTAGCCTCACCGGCCTCTCCCATTGGAGGCGCATCGGCTCCGTTCCTGCCGCTACAGCATCCTGATTGGCTGAGGGGCGTGGTCTGGGGTGTGAGGAGGTGAGGCTTAAAGGGACAGGGCCCGATCTGGACTACGTAAGAGGAAGGTGCGTGAGTCGTATGACAGGGCGCTGTCTACGCCTGTGTGCCTACAACTCGATTGAGGCAGGGGTCTAGTAATGCCATTGATGCAGCGCACTCGTAGTCTTACCTTTCGTCTAGGTAGGAAATGCTGAGTGCTTGTTTACATTTCTATCCTAGGCACAATATCGCAGCTTTGAAGTTAAATATATGAAAGAGTTTCATATATTTCATGCAGTTTCATCTTTTGGCCACATTAAAGCCAAATAAAGGCCTATTCACTACGTCTGTAGCATGTTCCAGTCCACCCGGCAGAAATCCCAGGGGAGTGTGTTGCTTCCTGTCGCACAGTCCACCAGCCCGTCCACCACTGATCCTTAGCTTGTTCCAAAAAGAGTCATGGAACATCAGGTACCCTAAACCTCCCTTACTCTGACAGGTTCCAAATGTTATCAAAGCCAGCAACTATAGAAATATATTGAATTATTGGTTTAATTAGCAAACAACTGAGTATTACAGTCAGGGTTCCTCCTCTAAGCTCCCAGGTTTGTTTAGGAATAAAGCAATGGTGGGTCTAAATTAATTCTAGTTCTCTGCAGCTTGCCAACTGCCTATCTTTGAAGAAAGCACTAGTATAGATTAACATATGTGATAACCAGATTGTCATCAAGCAATGTACTGTGATGGCATACTCCACTGAAGCGTAAATCAGGTAACAGACATTTAGTGTTTTATGAATCCAAATTTGTGATCAAATGTATACTGTGGATCCAGAAAGCTATGGCTTATCTTAACATGATCAAGCACATTGTGTGAATGTAGCAATTTTTTGTAATAGCATATTTTCACACCCACATGCATATACGCATAAGAAATACACAGACTTGAATATATACTGTAGTAGTTTTGTATTATGATTCCTTTCAACCTTCACTGTTTTTGTTCTGTAATTCCTGGTCATCAGTCATACTGGTCTTTGGCTGATAAGGATCATAATCCAATATTTCTGGTGGCACCAGATTGGCTTTACCTGATTCCTGCCACATTGAAAACAAAACCAAATTCCCCACCCCATGCTACAGCAGTTCTTTGAATGCCTGGAGCTGCAACATTGTCCCATATTAAATATCTACTGAGTCTGAGAAAAGGGTGTGGGGCTGCTTGAGGAATCAAATGAACAGGTTTAAACCTGATTAAGAAATAATATTCATTTCCCACACCCTGTGTAACCCACTCTACATCTTATTGCTGCATGAAAAAAGGAAAATCTGTCCATCTACTGCTGCAACTTCTACCAAAATATTTATTTACTGTATTTGTTTTCCATTCTTCCTAGCAAAGAGCAATATTTTAGCTATGCAGTAATCATCTGTGGTAGAGATTAAGGTAGTGTAAATTTTAGAGGCAAGCAAAGGTTTCTACTAGGGCTGTGCAGTGCTTCAGTGGTAATTAGAAAAGGGCATTTTGGAGCAACCTGGCACTTCACTGCAACTCTTTAAAAGTTGTATCTTTTTCCTAGAATTGCTCCTCAACCTCCTTGCAAGTGCAGTATAATTCTTGGAAAAGCCTAGAGATTTGATGGACATTCGGACACAAAGTGATTGATATTTTGTCGAGGAGCACCACAGTCACACTGAGCAGTAAAGACAAGACCCCACTTAAACAATGAGTCCTGCCAGACACCGTGTTGGGTATGGATTCTGTTCAGTGTACATAGATATTACATTTGTATTTCCTCTGTGCTCCAAGGCACCTTTTTGGAATTGAATCCAGAATTTACATAGTGTTAGTATGCCCAACTAAGCTTACCAGCACTTTTTTTCCTGTACAGTAGTAAATATTCTGTGCAAAGCTGCCTTATCAATCTAATCAGCAGATAGATCCATCAACCATTTGAAATTATGGTCTATTTTCACCATTGTTTGAGTGGCAGTCATAGTGACTAGATTCACAGATTTTGAGTGTAACTTTAACCCAGGCATTTCTTTAATTATGACTTTTCAGTAAAACCTGTTCAGCATTGTTATACTCTTCCATTATTAAAATAACAACAATAGACAACCATGACTATTGAGTCATAATTTCAGAGATATTTCTTTACCAGATTCCTTACTGCCTTCAACAATGGCAGAGCTTCTGATAATTCTGTTTGTCATACATATTATAGCATAGAGTACATGTTTTATATACATTTATACATTTATACAATATTTTCTATTTCTAATCCTCCGTTCTGCCAACCCTACTTTCTTTTGATTCTAGATCCTTCCTTTTTTTCCCACCATTGATAGAATTTATCCCATACTTTATAAGTATTCTGTCTCATCCTTATCTTTCAATTCCAAAGTTAATTTATCCATCTCAGCACGTGTCCATATCTTTTTTATTACATCACTTTCATTGGGCATTTCTTTATCTTTCCACTTTTGAGCAAAGGCTAACCTTGCTGCCATGATCACATGTATTATTAAATAAATCTCTTTATTATATTTTTCTATTATGATTCCAAGTAAGAAAAATTCCGGTTTATATTCCACTTTATGCCCTACCATCTCCTCAAGCCACCTCTGAATTCTATGACAAAACTCTTAGGTTTTTCTACATTTCCACCATGTGTGGTAATATGATCCATATTCTTGGGTACATTTCCAGCAATTGGGTGATATATTTTGATACATTTTGGCCAGTTTTCTGGAGGAAGATGCCACCTATCTATAAAACATTTTATATAGGTTTCCTCCTTTATACAATGTGACCAATGTTATTTTTTTTGTTTCTCTCCCATAAAGTTTGTCATTTATCCAAATTAATACCATACCTGAAATTTTTAGCTCACACCAACATCATTTCTTTTACCTGCTTCTCCTCCATCTTATAATCCAGTAAGATTGTCAGGATGATCACACCATGTCCAATGTTTTTAATAATTTACTCAATAAAACTTTTTGTAAAAAACAACAACAAAAAACAATGGCAGAGCTTCTAATCTACTGCCTTCTTGGAAAAGTAATTAAAAATTTAAGGTGATATTCAGAGATGTATCTGCCTTGAAACTAGCACAGTTAAACTTTAAGAGTTGACCACAGGAAATATTTAATGACATTTTGTATTATATCATTAAATGTTTTATGATAACATTTATGTCATAAAAAGTTTTATAAAATTTGCCAAATTTCAACTCTACAAGAGTCATGAGTACTGAATTTTGGATGCATTCTATAAGTTAGCCAGTTTAAAGTACCTTAATTCAAAATATATTGCACCATTATCCCTAGTTAAAGGTTACACACAAACAGGAGGGTTTTAGTAGTAGAGAAATAAAAAATTTTCAGCATAAAATTGTAAAAATCTTATTCAAATTGAGCTTGGTTTTACTTATTTACCTTCATGTGTCCCAAATCATTTTGATACTGCCTGCTTCCAGAAAGTGTCCATAAGAGCCATCATTTTCTGCATGCCCACAGTTAGTTATTGGTTGCCCTCTCTATACCACATGCTGTCACTGACTTATATTCACCTCAGTGCCATTCTGTCAGCTTTCCACAAAAATTCTGAGCTGATAACCTGGGGAGATAGCTGTATGGATGCAAACTGATTTTTGTTGTGGTTAGCCGGCAGCAGGTGCGGACAGCTGAGGAGAGCGGGGACTCAGATGAGGGGCCAGGACCATTAGGGAGTGGACTGCTGCCTTCAGAGATTGTGGGGGCTGGCAGCAGTGATGAGGTTCCCGAGGAACCTGTGCCAAGTGCACGTGTGCACAGGATTGCTTGCAGGAAAGAGCAGCTACAACAGCACAGGTGACTTGGGAGTAAGGCTGCAAGGTAAAGGTTTCTTCAAGAAGATAAAAGCCAGCTGTGAAGCAAACATTCTTTGTAGGAAGCAAAGACGTTTTGAAACTCAGCCTCATGGACATTACAATTGGTATTTGAAGACTCTTGTGTTGTAAACTATTTCTTATGTTTTTTGGCAGACTTGCAAAACCTTGGCAAGGCTCTTTCTTGCCGGAATTAATTAGTTGGAAGCAGCCTTTTATCTGTGAAGAAACAGAATTCATAGATGAAACATTAAAAGGTTGGGCCGCTGCCTTTGTCTTGTGTTTGCTCTCTTGGAACCATGTTTGGGTCAGAACAATATTTCAGGATATCATACAAAAACAAAAATAATTATTTCCAGAAGTATATTTTTTAGTTTGGAGGGGAAGCAATATTAATTGCTTATTTGCCAATAATAAAGAAATATATTTATTCAGCCACTGATAATAGAATATTCATATTCTTCTTGTTAGGAACACATGTCTTTGTGTTTTGACTAATATCATTAAGAATTGCTATTGCTATGTCCAGAGGCCTAACTCATTTAAAGTAGTGAATTGTTGATTTATTCTTTGTTATACAGTTGTTGTTGTTGCCATATGCAGAGAATACTGAATGGAATTAGAGAAGGTGTTAACCCCTAAGGTATACTTAAGAATGTGGCCTAAATCTATATATCAGTTTGAGCCAGTAAGATACATTGAAAATGGGTATGAAACTAGGCTGCTTTTAGAACTAAGGCAGTTTAGGCCTGACTGTCTTAACAAAAGATGTGGGAAACAAGGTAACAGATGCAATTATTATAGATTATTTCATTTACAATGCAGTTCTGGCAGCCAAGACAGTTCAGTGACTTTCCTAGAGCAATAGCAATCTTGTGACACAGAAATTGGAAGGACTTCAAACTATTATTTATGGCAGTGTGCCAGTGTTTGTTTCTTTCATTACTTCATGATAAATTGGGGGAAGGGAAAGGGAAATCAAAACTGAGTCCAAGAATAGATTAGAAATTCCGAAGCTTCTGGGTGTGCAGTTAATTTGCCTGGTGAGTAAGACCAAACCAACCCAGCTGTCTTCCAATAAAGGTTTTACTGTCTGAACAAAATATGAAATTCGCATGATACAGCAAGCCATATGGCTTTATTAGCATAAAGTTGACCATTTGCCACTCATTCCTGAACAGTGTGTTTATCATAATATCCATTTATTTTTTGAAGCTGTGTGTCATCCAAATGAAAGACTTGGGCAACATCTGCCTGCAAATAGCCCCCCCCCCCAAAAATCATTATGTTATTGTGCCAGCGAGAACTAGTATACATTCTACGTTCTGATGATATATTAAACCATGATTCAGTACTTGCATCAATCACAAATATTAGACCAAGTAGCTTTAGTTGAACTGAAAAACATTCTGAAAATATATTTTTATATCATTTATAGATCTAAAAACACATTGCTATCATAGTAGAAAAACAAATGTAGCCATTTAATAACATTAATTCTAAAATTTACATAGATTCAATATTTTTATTAACTTCCCGATAATGTTTACATTTCTGAGATTTCCAGGTCTCTCTAGCAGACAAATTGAAGTTTGGGACTTGAAAATTTGCATTTTGGGAAAGGAAATCATTTTGAGTTGACCTAATAAAAAATAACAGCCTAATCAGGAAATGGACCACCTATCGCTCAAAAATCTTTCTTGTATAGCTTCCTGATAGCTGTAGAATAGATGAAACAGGCTTTGTATTGCTTTTAAAAAAATGAAATGCAAATGATCTTCAGACTCAGGAAAAAAAATAGAAAATCCATACTAATTTATGTGAAATTGTCCTATCTATTTTGTATAATTGCCTGGCCTAATGCTTCTTCTTTGAAAAGTATAAAAAATATAAATTAGGCACCATAAGTTATTTCTCTGTTCTCATGAGAGTAAGAAAAGTTATCAGAAAATGCAGTTAGCAAAAAATAAAAAAAAGCATATTTATAAAATATTTTTATTTACCATATTTTTCAGACTATAAGATGCACTGCACTGTAAGACGCACCTTGATTTAGAGGAGGAAAATAAAAAAATAGTTTTTTGCCTCCGCGCGTCCCGTTTTTGCCCTCCCTGATGTCCAGAAGCACTCTACAGGCCAAAAACGTGCCTGTTTTTGGCCTCCAGAGGTCCCTGGGGATCCTGTTTTCGACTTCTGTGACTCCAGGGAGGGCAAAAACAGGACAGGCGGAGGCCTCCGGAGGCCAAAAGTGGGCAAGTTTTTGGCCTGCAGAGTGCTTCTGGATGCTGGGGAGGGCAATAACAGGACACACAGAGGCCTTGGGAGGCCAAAAATGGGCCTGTATTTGCTGTATAGGACGCACAGACATTTCCACCCACTGTTTTTGGGGGGAAAGTGCATCTTATACTCCAAAAAATACAGTATTTACTTATTTAATGTTATTATTCACTTATATCCTGCCACAATCCAATGGGACATATCCTGCCACAATCTCTTCCAATATGTACTTCATGTCTCACCACTCATGGAAAAAAATCCAAATAGAACTGAAGAAATTACAAATTCCCAATTATGTATTATGTAAAATGAAGAACAAGTAAGAGAAAGCCTATAGCTAGTGCAGTTTTTTTTAATAATACAGGTAATCCTCAACAGTTTATTTAGTTACAGCACTGAAAAAGCAATTAATGAACATTTTTCACATCTACAACTGTTGCAGCATCTGTGTGGTCACATGATCAAAATTCAGATTTGGCAACTGCCTCATATTTATGACTGTTGCAGTAACCTGGGTCATGTGATCACTTTGTTTAACCTTGTGACAAGCAAAGTCAATGGGGAAGCCAGATTCACTTAACAACCATGTTACTAACTTAGCAATTGCAGTGACTAACTTTATAACTGGCAAGAAAGGTCGTAAAATGGGACAAAACGTATTTAACAATTGTCTCAGCAACAGAAAGTTTGGGCTCAATTGTGGTAATAAGCCAAGGACTATCTATATAGTATTGGAAAATTTGTTTTAAATTATATTTCATGCAAATATATTTATTTATTAAATTTTTATTCTTGCCATATCACTATCAAGTGACTCTGGTCAGCTTACAATGTTTTAAGTACAATATATCAAGTGCCTTTGTTAAAGATTGCAATTACAATAATAAAAACTAATATAAACTAAAAGAAAGAGAAAAATAGACAAAAATAAAAAGTACAAAGGAAAGACATACAAAATAGAAACAAAAAAAGAAAAGAAAAAATAATAATAAAGAAGAAGAAAAGAAATATGTAAAGAAATGACTCCCAACTTTCATTACAAAAAGCATAAACAATTTTAGTAACTTTTTAAATCTTTACAACAAATGATTCTTAATTCCCTTATCCTAACTCTTATCTATAAATAAATCCACAAAGCACTGCCATTTTGGTCCTGGTGTGTATAAAAATCCAATAAATGTTACCACAAACAACAATTTATCTATTTTAATCTTGATCGAATAAATCATCTCTATATTCCTTTATTTCTAACAATCTTATCTTAAACTCATTGAAATAATTTCATACAATCTAATGTCCTTTCATTTCTTTTTTGTCCCTTGAGATTCTTAAAAGCTTTAACAAATCTCTTTTGAAAGTATAAAAATTATCTGTCACTCTTAGTTTGTTGTTTGTATGATTCCTTTGATTATTAAAACCTCAGTCAGTTTCTTTGTAAGCATCTTTTCCATGTCATTCCTATGTTCTTTGTAAATCCACTTTTAATTCTGTCTCTTGTCTAATAATTTTTCTTCTTCTATAATGTCTTTTAGACGCAGTCTATGCATATCACTGTTGACACTGTTAGAATTAATGTCTGACTCCATCTTTTGAATATAACCTTCAGTATTTTCAGTGTTAGAATATTTTGCATCATTCTATAACTGTTATCAAGTTTATGTCAGGCTTTTAGTCAGGTGCGCCAAAAACCAAGAAAGACATGCTGAATAACTTCAAAACAATTTCCAGTATTGTTTCTAACCTATAGACAGAAATCTTGCCAAATTAAAGCAAACTACTTGCATCATTAAAGATATACTGTACTCTGAAAAGTCCTAGGGAGGAGCTGTCATGTACCCTCCTGGGTATCTAGACTACTTTCCACACTAATTGAAATCTTTAGTTAACTTTTGCGTCTAATTCTTTAAAATGTTACTGTTTTTTTCAAATTCAAAACAAAGAATCTTCCCACAGATAGGTTTGTTACTAATTCCCAAATCTTATTTCTAATTTATCCATCCATTTGTAGCTTTTCAAAATCAAAGTTTTAATTAACCTTTTGCTGTCTATTTTTAATTTTTTGGAAGTTCTTAAACTTGCAGTTTTTTTTAAATTTCATTAAGAATTGAAGGCCAGTGGGGTAGGAAACGTTTTCAAACTTGTCTATTCAAATGTTTCTAAATATAAATGAGCAGTTTTGACCTAGGGATGCTGAGCAGTAGAACAATGTGCCCTCCTTCCCCAACATGGGCTCCAGAGATCTTCTAAAGGTAAGTGCACAATCAGTGACAGGGTGAGGGAAGGAGGTTTGAGGCCCAGTGGGGTAGGAAATAGACCCAAGACTGGTGAGGATGTGGTGGGTGGGAAGCAGAACATGAGTGACTCAGGGAGCAAGAGAGGCTTGGGGCAGGCAGGTTTGGATCTGTACTAGGCTTCCCAGGGCCTCCCCCATTCTTGAGGCACCCCCTGTGTTCTGTTTAATGATCCATGCAGTCACTTAAAAGTTGCATCGGGGAGAGCAGTGGTCGGAGTCATTAAGGCAATCACGGGGGGGTGGAGGCGGCTGTCAGAAAGAGCAGGTGTGTGAACATACAACTCTGGTCACACAATCTCGCTGCTACCATTCGTAAGGCTCTCTGGAGTCGAAGGAAGCCTTGGAGGGACTTCCAGATGAGGGCGTCTTGAAGAACCTATGCGGGCGGCGGTCTGCAGCGGGGAATGGAAATTAGCCCAAAATGAGTGGACGAAGGAAGGACGACCAACAATGGCCAACTATGAAGACTGACAGCAGGACGAGCAAGCGGTGAGATAGTGGGACGATGGTGGATCGGAGCTGACAGATTTGAATCCCAATTTTTCTGTGAGTGAAGCGATAGAAGGGAGTGCGAATGGAAGAGTTTGGAGTGAAAGCTGATAGAAAGAAACATCCCTAGCTAAAGGCGTAGGGAGCAGCGAGACTGTGGGTGAAGAGATCGCTGAAAGAGCAGAGAAGAATACCAGGAAGCAAGAAAGAAAGGAATCACAAAACATTTGGAATAACAAGGTAACCTAACAAGGTAACCTGAAATATTATTGCTATGTTGTTGTGGTCCAACAAAAGGAGCAGGAGAGTGAACTAAATAGTTTGGACAGTTTGGTGTTTTCGGAGCTAAATCTTTGAACTAAAATGGACTCTGTAGTAGTATTTGTAGTACAGTGAAAGAGACTGAGAGACTGAGATTGAGAGACACATGCTGGTCATTGAGAGAAAAACCGAACTGGAACTGAAAAAGTGAGGGGGGAAAAGGGGGGGAGGAATTAATACTATTTTCCCTCAAACAGTTGTGGAATTATTAATATACTGAATTGCCTAGTATTGTTATTATATCTGCTATTATTGTTTATTGTTAATATTTTTGCTTTTAGTCTTACCTATTAGAAATTAATGATTATATACTATTATCTAGTATTATTATTACTATAATATCTATTATCATCATTATTATTTCTGATTAATAGTTACATTAAATAAGATTGCCAATAGTAATTGTATTATATTAAATTGATATTATAAGTAACTGATTAACCAATAATCAACTAATTAATTAAATAATTAATCAACAATCAATTAAGAATTAAGAATATTGTTAATAAGAAATATTGTTAAAGACATAGGATCATGACTGATATCAAAAGTGATAGGAACATTTCTTGGTGAAACATAGCAATATCTATATATCAACATACAGAATAGGAAGGAAACTGAAGATATAAAGCAATGAAGGGTCTAATAAATGAAGGAAAGAGATGGGAGTATCTGAGAAAAAGTAACTTAATGAAAAGATTGTTAATCATTACTACTAAGCTAACAAAGATTGGAGTAGGAAGGAAAACAACCCCACAGGCGTTGCAATGTCATCAAGCCCTTCTAATCAAAAATTGATTGAGAAAATGCTACAAAGGGAAAGATCAAACTCTTTCAAAGATCTGTAAACTATGTTACTAAATATGCAAGAATTAATGCAAGAAACAGTTACCAAGAACTATGAAGAGCTAAAAAAAGAGATAGGAGTGGTGAGGAACGACATAGGTGAACTTAAAGAAAAAATACAGACAATGGATGGAAAATTTGAAGCATTTCAGCAACAGATAGTAAGAAACGAACAAAAACTATAATGGAAACAAGAATGGAAAAGGAAGAAAAAAGAGTTGAACTAAGCGGAAAGTTAATACAGGCAAACAAGGAGCTTGAAACAACAGTGATCTTCCTAGAGGCAGAAAAAGCAGCCCACAATTTGTGTTTCCAAAATGTAAAGGAAGAAAAGGGGGAAGACTTACTGGACTGGATGGCCAATTTAATTGCAAAAGTACTAGGAATGGAAAAAGATGAAATGATAACGGAGATAGATGAACTATACAGGGTACAGACCAATTATGCAAGGAGGCACAACCGAAAGAGATACATGTTAAATTTGTAAAAAAAATCAATATGGGAAGAGATACAACACAAAACAACAGATGAGCCAATTGAACATAGAGGAAAACAGATAACAGTACTCAAACAAGTGCCAAGAAGGGTAAAGGATCTAAGAAGACCCTATAAATTGAAACTGACCAGATACAATGTAAACTTCAGGTGGTTGATTCCAGAGGGCATTATGGTCACTTGGCAAGAAAAAAGATATAGGCTGGACTCAGTTGATAAAGCAGAAGAATTCCACTGTCAACGTTTTACCAATGAGGAAGAAACAGAAGAGATAGAAGAAGGAGACATAACAGAAGCAAGAGATGTAGAAAGACCAAATAAGGAAGGAAGCTCGTTATATATTAAGGACAAAGGAAATGGAAGAAAAGGAAATACAGAGGATTATGAGAGAAGAAATAAAAAAACAAAGGAGACTAGAACAACAAGAAGCACAAGATCTAGACCAGTGATGGCTAATTTTTTTGGCACTGTGTGCCAAAATGGCTCCCGTGTGCTGGAAACTGAAAAAACACATGATCTTCTGGTTTCCAGTGTGCCTGGTCTTCCGGTTTCTGGTGCGCGTGTGCAGACCAGCTGGCCAGTGCGCATGCGCTGGATCCACCTGGCATTTCAGGGGTCCTCGCGCCTCTCTGCCCACCCTCTGTCAGGATGGCAAGACATCCCTACCAATGACCCGGTTCCACAGCCCTGGACAGGGAAAGAAAGTTGGGTGGGGAATCCCGCCTCCCTCCACTGGAAAGCTGGAGCCCCTTCCTGGCCTTGAAGGGAAGGGGCATCAGTGTTCCTGGGTTTTGGGTTGTGGAGTCAGAAGGTCAGAGAGCTTTGCACCAACTCTGGCTGGGATGAAGCGCCCCTCTCCAGCCCGCCATTGAGACCAAGCCAGGAGAAACGCATCCATGCTCTGGAGCACCTGGCTGGTTTGGGTGCCCCAGAAGAGCCGGCCTCCCCCACACAGCCCCCCTTACCACCTGCCTCCTCTCCTCCCCCCTCCCCTCAGCGGGGCCCCTGCAGCCACTGGAGACTGAGCTCCGATGGGAAGGAAGGAAGCGGTGTTGACTTGGCTGCCGGCTGAGAGGAAGCTCCTCGGCGCTCGGCCCAGCTTTCCTGGAGAGGCTCCAGGGCAGCCTGGCAGGGCAAGGTGGAGTGCGGGAGCTCTGAGGAGATGAGGACACCATCAAGGGAAAGGACGCCATCAAGTTCATACAAAGGAAGTGTCAAGGGAGCAAAAGAGAAAAGAGGGAGGGGAAAGGATCTTGGTCTCCCTCCCTTAAGCAGCTTCCAAGGCTGCCCTTCCCTTCCCACAGGGAGCGCCCTCCCTCCCCATCAGCTGAAGCATTCAGCCCCCTCCAGGCTCCCTCCGCTGACCCCAAAGGACTCTGCAGCCCGGAGACCCTCCCGGCCCTTCGCCCTTCAGACTCAGCTGAGCCCTTTGTGGAGGCAGCTGGGTGGAGCTGGAGGGCCAGCCAGAAGGAGCCTGGGGACTGTATATTGAGCCCTTCCAAGAGCTCCATCCTCCGGGAGCCTCTTCCTTCCTCCCATCCAGCCTCTCCGAGAAGCTCTCCCGCTGGATCCCTTTTCTCTCCAACAGGGGGAGGGACTCCATCAGATCCTGCTGAGGCTGCTGGGCAGAGCCTGGGTCTTTTGGGAGGGTGGTTGAGGGAGCCTGGCTCAGCTACGGAAGGAGCGTGTAAGGGAGTATCACAAATGCGCTCTGGATCGTTTGTGGCAGCGGATCCGGGAGGAAAACTATCAAGGGAGACATGGGAGGGAGGGGGAGGGTAAGGGGGGTCCACAGATGCCCCAAAGAAAGGGCCACTACTGAAGAAGGCAGAATTCTGATAGGTTTGAGCACTGAATATTTGAGTATGTCAGGCTGATTCAGTTATTTGTAGTTACAAAACAATCCAAAGAGAAGGGGGGAGGAATCTTTTTCCCTCCCAGTTCAAGGCAGGGGACCCAGACAGAATGCAAATTCCTCCTTTTTGGGATCACCTGGATTTTGTCCCCAGACAGGAAATCACCCAGAAGCAACACCTTCTCTTTATTCTCTTGACTTTGTAAAAATGCTGCTTAGTAATAAGCAGGCATATACAATGGAATGAAGGCTATTGCTGAGTGCATTGGGTTGCGCTCCAAACATTGTAAGCCGCCCTGAGTCTCCAGAGAAGGGCGGCATATAAATATGAATAAAAAAAAATTATTGCAGAGACTGATGTGGACGCCCACCTCATGTGCAACAGCCACTGCTGCTGCAGGGGCCGAGGGGGCAACGGAGGCATGGATAGGCAGGACAGGGCTTCCCTCTCTCTCCCCCCCAAGTGTGCTTCTTGCACGGCCCCAACCCTTCAGCCCACTCAGGTGCACAGGGCAATGTTCGCTGGCTGGGTGGACAGCTGCCTCATGCCTGAGCTGGCCAGCACACTGGAACCCAGAAGAGCAAGGGGAACAGAGCTGCTAGCCAGGACGGCTTGGGCCGTTCAAGAAGGGAGGGAAGCCCCAGCCCTCCTATCCTCACCCCCTCTACCATCTCGCCTCTAGTGGTGGTGGCTGTTGCGGTGCCGCTTCCAGGCAGGATGCTGGAGGAGAAGCTTCTGGTGGGGAGGCGAGCTACCTGAATGGAGACGCCGCTGAGGGCCTGATCGCTGGCGTGCTGAGTTGGGTGGGAGGAATGCTGGGGACAGAAGCGGTCACGCCTCCTTGGCAAAAGTGGTGGGAAGCGGGGCTGGCCAACCCTTCTGGGGTCCCCAAGCTGGTCAGGGGTTCCAGAGCACATATGCGTGTCAGTGCCACGGGCTGGAGAGTTGGGGCCATGTAAGAAGCATGCTCGGGGGGGAGGGAGGGAAGCCCTGGCCTGCCCGTCCATGCCTCCACTGCCCCCTTGCCCCCGGCAGCAGCAGTTGCTGTTGGGCTGCCACTTCCAGGCGGAATGCTAGAGGAGGAGTTTCCAGCAGGGAGGAGAGCTGCCTGAATGGACATGCCGCTGAGGGCCTGACCTCTGGCATGCTGAGCTGGGTGGGAGGAACGCCGGGGACAGAAACGGTCGCACGTCCTTGGCAAAAGTGGTGGGCAGGGGGGCTGTGCATGGGGGCCAGGGGCTCTTCTGGGGCACCCAAGCTGGCCAGATGCTCCGGAGCACAGATGCGCCATGGGCTGGAGCTGCACAACAACCCCACTCAGGCGGAGAGGGAGGGAAGCCCCGGCCCACCCATCCTGCCCCTCAGCTCTGCCACTCTCTGGGTCTTTTGGCATGCACACCCAATACTCTTCATTTTGCTGGTGTTTGCGCACCAGAAACCAGACCAAGTGGCCAACACACATGCGCACATTGGAAATAAGATCATCTTCCTGGAGCGCGCATGCACACCAGGTGGCTGCTCTTCTGGTTTTTGGTGCACATGCACACGTGAAGTCCAGCTGGCCAGCGTGCCAGAACCTGGAAGAGCAATGGGCAATGACTCTGTGTGCCCGGAGAAATGGCTCTGCGTGCCGCTTCTGGCATGCATGCCATAGGTTCGCCTTCACAGATCTAGACTTAGGTAAAGAGATGAGAGAAGAATGCAAGTTTTTAATGATGAATATTAATGGACTTAGTGAAAAGAAAGAAAATTTTTAGCAAATTAAAGAGCCAAAATGTAGATAGCCTTGCAGGAAGTTCATATAAAAGAAAAACAGAAACATTTGTTAGACTGCAAGAAATTAGGAAAAGCATTCATCTCATTAGATCAACCACAAAAGAGAGGGGTAGTGTTGTATGTAAAAGATAGGATTCCAGCTAACCAAAGTTATAAAAATAAAGAAGGCAGAATTTTGATAGTAGAAATAGAAATAAATGACAGGAAAATATTAATAGTAGAAATTTATGCACTGAACGTGGTCCGAGAACAATTTTTTAGAAACTTACATAGTACAATTCGAGATATAGAGTATGACGAGATCTGCATTCTAAGTGGCTTTAATGCAACCATGGATAAAACATTAGACTGCAAAAGCAATATCTTAAGAATAGGGAAAAGAACACTACCTAAAACTTTCTTCAAAATGGTCAAAGATCTAAACATCCAAGACATATGGAGAGAAAGAAATCAAGAGAAAAAGCAATACACCTTTTACTCAAACAGACACCAATCATGGTCAAGGATCAACATGGTATGGATGTCAAAGATAATTAACGCAGAAGTAAAAGAAGTAGAAATAGAAACGAACTTATGGGCAGACCACAATCATATTAGATTTAGCTGGAAAGAATGAAATAAAACTCCAAGATGGACTTTGCAAAGATCACTTTTAAAAGATTACTTTAGATCTAAAATGGAAAAAAACCTGGGGTTCTTTTTCAAATAAAACAAGAAAGAAGACACATCCCTACAAATCCTCGGGGATATAGCGAAGGCCTACATGAGAGGGGTGACTATAGCATATATGGCAATTAATATATTAATATTGATTGGAAAAAATTTGGGGGAAAATAAAGGAAAATAGTATAAATTGCCATGATAAATGGAGTAGAATATAAGAAATGAATGAATAATTGAAATCATATCTGTATGGAGAAGTGAAGGTCCAGACACACACTCTTCTCAAAAGAAGAACTTTTATGTTTTTGTGTTTTGTTTTTGTATTGCATTGGTTGTGTATATTGGATATCTGTTGGCTGGGAGTGGTTATGAAGTGATAATATGAACTGTGGTAAGAAAAATTAATTTAAAAATATGGAATATTTTGAATATTAACTGTATTCAATGAGGATGGAGAAGATGAGTTATAACCTACCGGCATACTACATTTCTTGTTTGTATCTTTATTTAAAAATAATAAAAATTTTGTTAAAAAAAAATACAAACCAATATCTCTTTTAAACACAGATTATAAGATTTTTGCATCAGTAATAGCTGATCGACTTAAAACATTTCTAAATGATTTCATACCCACCGATCAAAATGGCTTCCTACCAAAAAGACAACTCAAAAATAATGTAAGAGTAATCCTAGACACCTTGGAATTCTACGAAGAACATAGCAGGGAACAGATGGCAATATTGTTCCTGGATGCCCAAAAGGCATTTGATAACGTTAAATAGGACTTTATTCTGCAACAACTAAGGTATATGGATCTTGGTCAGAATTTTGTAAATGTAATATCAGCGATATATAACAAGCAGGAAGCCAAAATAATAATATATGGAGAAATGACAAAAAACTTCAAAATTCAAAAAGATACGAGGCAAGGCTGCCCACTATTCCCACTGTTTATACTAACACTAGAAGTACTAACTAGGATAATTAGAAAAGAAACATCAATAAAAGAACTAAAAATTAAGAAAGAAACTTTTAAGTTACAAGCCTTTGCACACGACCTAGTCTTTATCCTGGAAGAACCACAACAATCAGGGCTAAAACTCATAGAACTGTTAGAAGAATACGAAGAGGCTACAGGACTGAAAATTAACAAAGAGAAGATTAAAATAATTACTACGAATATGATGAATAAACAAAAAGAAACACTGACTAAGATAATGGGCATCCAGATAGTTAATAAAATATAATAAAATATTTAGGGATCCAAATATCGGCAAGATGTACAAAAATCAGGGAGGATAACTATGCCACATTAACGAAATATATAGCAGAAGATCTGGAAAGATAGGGAAACTTAAGATTATCCTTGATGGGTAGAATAGCTGAAATAAAGATGAATGTCCTCCCCAAATTACTTTTCCTCTTTCAAAACATACCCGTAAAATTAGACGAAAAGTTTTTTGGCAATTTGAACAAAATAACATTAAATGTTATATGGCAAAGGAAAAAACCCAGGATTAAACTAAAACTTACAAAATCCCAAAGAAAGAGGCGACTTTGGTTACCAGATAGGGAAACATATTATCAGGCAGCAACACTTACTTGGGTAAAGGATTGGATAACCCTAAAAAACAGAAGATTATTATCATTAGAAGGATATAACCTACAAACTAGGCTGGCATGCCTTTCTATGGTATGGCAGACAAGAAGCCCACCAATATTTTCAATTACATCAGATTAGACAGGCATTATTTTTGGTATGGAATAAAATCAAACAACAAATATACATAGAAACCCCAGTTTGGCTATCTACCCTCGAAGCCTGAGTACACCCAATTTTTTTTAGCCAAGGGAAAGTCATAACATATAAAGATATTACAAATGAGGCAGGAGAACTTAAATCAAGACAAGAATTAATAGAACAAGGGGTGGAACTGGAATGGTGGGCCTATCTACAAGTCCAATCAAGATACAGGAAAGGTATGAAAGAATGGGGGATCAGTAGACAGCCTATAACACTAGATGAAATACTACTTGGATCATAGGATAAACTGATAAGAAAAATTTATAGATTCTTACTGGATTATAAAATGGAGGAGGAGCAGGTAAAAGAAACGATGTTGGCGTGAGCTAAAAATTTTGGGTATGGTATTAATTTGGATAAATGGCAAACTTTATGGGAGAGAAACAAAAAAATAACACTGGCCACATCGTATAAGGAAAATCTATACAAAATGTTCTATAGGTGGCATCTTCCTCCAACAAAATTGGCCAAAACGTATCAAAATATATCACCCAACTGCTGGAAACGTACTCAAGAATACGGATCATATTACCATATATGGTGGAAATGTAGAAAAACCCAAGAGTTTTGGCACAGAGTCCAGGGGTGGCCTGAGGAGATGATAGGGCAGAACATGGAATATAAACCAGAATTTTTCTTACTCGGAATTGTAAGAGAAAAATATAACAAAGAGGTGATCTATTTAATAATACACGGGATCACCGCAGCAAGGTTAGCCTTTGTTCAAAAGTGGAAAGATAAAGAAATTCCCAATGAAGGTGAAGTAATAAAAAAGATATGGACTTGCACTGAGATGGATAATTTAACTTTGGAAATGAAAGCAAAGACGAAACAGAATACTATAAAGTATGGGATAAATTCTATCAATGGTGGGAAAAAAGGAAGGATCTAGATCCAAAAGATAGGAGGGTTGGCAGAACAAATGATTAAAAATAGAAAATACTGTATAAATGTATAAATTTTTATAAAATATGTACTTCATGCCATAATATGCATGACAAACAGGATTGTCAGGATTATCACACCACGTCCATTTTTTAAAATAAATTTACTAAATAAAACTTGTTAAAAAAAAGTAAGGCAACCACATGGGGTGGGTGAATGAAGGAAACCTTTCAGTTTTATAACCAAAGAAAAAATTGGCATTCAATCTTTTCACCCTCACTAGATTCTGCTATACAAGAGCATAATTTATCCATTGTTTGTGCTTTTTTTCTGGTAATATCACACTACTAACTAGAGCATATAAAACATTTGCTAGACCAATACTTGAATACAGCTCACCAGTCTGGAACCCACATTACGTATCTGATATTAACACAGTAGAGAAATGTGGGGAAAACTAGCCTGGAGCTGGCAAACCACCCAAGGCTGGGATGACCCATGAACCCCCACATTCGAATAAGTTTTCCTCTCAGTCTTGGTAAATAATCAACCTCTCTGGTCCAGCCAAGATGCCTACGTGACAGTCACTGATCTGACTTGGGTAAACATGCCCCTCTCAAGCCATCAAACACCCAATCAGTTTGTGACACAGGGGTCTTCTTGATCTGATCTTGCCTAATAAAAGAGGCTTGAGGCACGACCTCAGGGTGCCTTCCCTCATGAACTATGTTTGCGTGTCTTGTCTTCCTTCTGCGCCGTCTCAACAGAGAAAGTCCAGAAATATTTCACAAGAAGAGTTCTCCACTCCTCTACTCATTGAAGAATACCTTATGCCACCATAAGTTTTCTAGGTCTAGAACTTGAGGTTCTAGACCTAAAAAACTAGAACTATGCTGTCTTCAGTCAGATCTAAGTATAGTATATAAAATCATACATTGCAATGTCCTACCTGTCAATGAATACTTCAGCTTCAACCATAACAATGCAAGAGCACACAATAGATACAAACTCATGGTTAACCGCACCAAACTTGATTGCAGGAAATACGACTTCAGCAACAGAGTGGTCGATGTCTGGAATACTCTACCTGACTCTGTGGTTTCTTCCCCAAACGCCAAAAACTTTAACCTTAGACTGTCTACTATTGACCTCACCCCTTTCCTAAGAGGGGGCGTGCATAAGCGCACCAAAGTGCCTACCATCCCTGTCTTATTGTTTCTTTTATTTTCTTATATGTATCCATGTATTTATAACTATGTTTATATTTATACCTATTATCTTGTAAGCAATTGACTAATCAAATAAATAAAATAAATAAATAAATATAAAAATGTTTAGATCTCAGGAACAGATGTTTGTGTTGCAATACTTGAAGTCACTTCTTCACAACTTATTTGAGATGACACATCAAGGGAGGGAATCTAACCTGGCTTGCAAATTAAAAGCGTGGGTTCATTTTTCTTTAAGCATTCTCCTTTGGTTCCTTTATTTAGAGTACGAGTCATCAATAATTATTCTGAGTCTAGTATTGCTGCAATTTTCAATGACAAATTGAAGTCATATAAACAATTTCATGATCACTTCTATTTTAAACTCACTTATGTCAATGGGATAAGGAAATCAACCAGAAATCCCATTGGAGTTATCCAATCTCATGTAGAAAATAATGTAGTTCTTTGCCTTCTTGTATATTTCTTGACCATATTTTAAAATGTTAGCAAGAGTCAAGCAGGAACTCTTGTAAGATTGAATTGTATGTATGCACTTATCCCATTTAAAAAACTGCTATAATACAGAGGCTGGCACATGACTAGTTTAAATCTTGCCTTATTGAAGCCAGTCTTTGGTTTAGATATTTCTGCAATCATTGGAAGCATTTAACACTGTATTGGAATTGACATGGATATTTTATAAGCTGCGAATAACAAACCTTGGTTTCATTAGCTGTCTGAACCCAAGCCACCATTTCTCAATGTTTTATATTAATTTCTAGTATTAGTAAAACACATATATTTGTTGTGTTTTAAAATTTTCCCCAAACATGTACACTGCTTTGAGATGTTTTGCAACATTAGACTGCAATATTATCAGACTTTAAATAAATGCATTTGGAACACACAAATGTAAGTGAAAGCAGAACACAACAAGGAGCTTAGAAATATGCATGGGTCAATATTTCTTCAAGGAGTTATTGTTGATCACTCTTAACCCTGTTTACCTGCAGAGCCACCCAATGAGGAGGCAGCCACGATTGCTTTTTGTGCACAGAGCTGAAGCTCCTGTCCAGCAACAAGCACACAAGGGCACTGGGAAATTATATTTCAGATCCCTCGGGAAGGTCTTGGCAAGCAAAGGTTATCTGGCCCCATTTATTGGTCAGGGAAACAGCACAGGTGTTCTTTTTCTTAGCTTTTGCATCATGCCTTGTGTATCAGGATTCAGTCAATCAGTTTCCAATGGAACATGTATAATATTCTTCAACTTATGCCAATACAAAATATAAGGCAAGGATAGAAAAAACTTTTTAAGATGGTGGGCAAATTTAAAATTTAGAGAAAGTATTGTAAGTATAGACATAAAATGGCTGCTATTGCAGATGATGCTAGTAAAAAGCAAACCCTATTTGTCAGAAAACACTTATATTGTTCCTTGCTACTCTCTTTCCAAGAGCGATCTTTTTTTACTCATTACATTGACCCCACGAGGCACATATCCATTTTCATCCTTTATTGGGACTCTTCATATATTGGTAGCTGGGTGTTATTCTGTGAGGTTCAAATACTCTACCAGAAATTGAACACATAGACCAGTGGCCTCCAACCTTTTGGGCACCAGGGACACAGGTTTTGGGCATGTGGATACAGGTTTTTCAGTGGACTGGAGGGATGTGGTTTTGTATGCTGTCTGCATCTCGCAGCTGGGGCTTCATTTGTTTGCGTGACCCAGTTTCTGGCATGACGTGGCCAGTGCCAGTCCATGGACCGGGGGTTGGGGACTTCTGTCATAGACCATCACACTTCAGACAAATATATACAGTGTATTACTTTTAGGATCTATTCAGGAATTGGTGCTAAGTGGTTTCAGGAAGTGATACCTAAAACCTGTATCAGAATTGTCCTTCTTCCCTTAAAGTCTCAGAACAGAACAATGCAGATATTAAATTACACCATGCCCTCCTCCAAAGTCACATAAAACCCTATCCATAGAGCGATAGAGCACTTATCACTCCAATTTATCTTTATTTTTTTTCCTTGAACAGATGGCACTTGGCAGCATTCCACTGCCTTTATTTTCTAAGAATGTCTATTCAACCTGGATAAAGTTCACAGGAAATTTTCTAATAAAAGTATGGTAACCAATTTTTTCTTGGAAAAAAAGTACAATACTAACAAAGGAGCAGATGTGAAAGAAGTTCATAAAGATAAAAAATATTGTTTATTTTTACAATTTGACTTTAAAAAAGGAAAATTTAAGAGCAAAATTAAGAAAAACTTCACAAAAATGCACACTCTAATAAAAATATCTAAAATCAAACGTAAGATGTAAATCTATTTTTAAAAGACAATTCAATTTCCAATTCATTTTTTTTCTCCATAAGATGGCGGTGCATTCACTCAGCGGCCCCGAGCTCCCGCTATTGATGTGTGGTATTTGGAATGATGTATGGATGGATGTGTGTGCACAGTGTAGTGCAAGGGGCAAAATTTGCCTATACATGCATAGAGCTGCTAAACATCAGGCTCACAAGTCAATCCAGGATTACCAGTGATTTTCAGCAGTCCCACAACATAGCGAGGCTTCCAGGATCTCCATGGGTTGTCGTTGGGTCGGGGAGGTGCCAGCGAAAGTGAAAAGAGCGGAAACAGAAGCGCGGCTGTAGAACTGGTCTGTTGGCTCAGCTCCGAAAGCAGCCCCATAGACTAGTGCTGCCAAGTGTCTTTTTGAGCAACACCAGATCCCTTGTCCACAAAATTGATGAATTAGAGCTGCTGATGGCAGCAAGCAAGCTTCTCTGTGAAAGCTGTGTGATGATTGTCACAGAGACCTGGCTACACCCAGCTGTACCCGATGCAGCAGAGGGGTTGACAAGCCGAGTCATTTATCACTCTGATAGAAATGGCAACTCTGGTAAGAGCAAGGGAGGACTCTGTATCTATATACACAGTGACTGGTGTGTTAACAGCAGAGTAGTTTATATGTATTACTCCCCAAGTGTGGAACTGATGACTGTCACATGTAGGCCATTTTATCTGCCTAGAGAAATCACTGTGATAATTATTATAGCTGTTTATATTCCACCTGATGCCAATGTCAGCGCGGCGCTTTCTAAGCAATATAATGTCATCTCCAGGCAGCAGCAAACTCATCCAGAGGGCACTCTTGTCATGGCTGGGAACTTCAATCAAGCCTGTCTAAAGACAGTTCTCCTTAAGTTTGTGCAATATGTGCAATTGTCCACCAGAGGGAAGAACACTTTAGACCGTGTGTACTCTGACCTGAAACAGGCATACAGAGTAATCCCGCTCCCCCACACGGGTACATCTGACCATCTTTCGCTTCTGTTATGCCCGAAGTATGTCCCTCTCAGGAAAAGAACTCAGCCAGTCATGAAAATTGTTAAAATCTGGCCAGAGGGTGCTCTCAGTCAGCTGCAGGACTGTTTTGAAATTGCTGAGTGGAGTGTATTTGAACATCAAGACCTGCATGAATGCACTGATGCTGTACTCTCTTACATCAAAGTGTGCACTGACAGTGTAACAACAGACAAGTGCATCAGAGTCTATGGGAATTGTAAACCCTGCATGACTACCGAGGTATGGACACTTCTGAGAGCCCAGGATTCTGCCTTTAAGGCAGGGGACAGGAATATATAGAGAGAGGCCAGGGCAAACCTTAGAAGAGGCATTAAGATGGCAAAACAACAATACAAATATAAGGTGGAGAACCACTTAGCAGATAACAACCCGAAGTAAGTGTGGCAGGGACTGCACACCTAACTAACTATAAGGGCAACATGAGGAACACTGTCAGTGCTGATGCCTTGTTGGTAGAAGAGTTGAACATCTTCACCGACTACGAGGTGAAAAGACCAGACCCTGTAGCCTCTATACAAACTCTATACAAACATCAAGTGAGAGCTGTACTGAAGGCTCTGAATCCCAGCAAAGCTGCAGGTCCACATGAGGTGCTGGGGATAGTGGTAAAGAATTGTGCCGAACAATTAGCAGGGGTCCTGACAAGGATCTTTAATATCTCCCTGCAAACGGCCTGTGTTCCATCATGCTTAATAGCAGCCACTATTGTCCAGGGGTGGGATTCAACCAGTGTTACTACTGGTTCGGTGATTACGTTTTGCTAGGGCTTGCTGCCTTAGAAGAGCAACGAAAATTCTCAGCGATGACTCACAACTGGTCAGCACTTCTTCACTCTCCTACCAATCAGGTAGGAGATATAGAAGCATAGCCAGCCACACCAGCAAGCTGAAGAACAGTTTCTACCTGTGGGCTGTCAGACTTCTGAACGGAAAATAACTTCATGTCAACATAGTATGATAGACTTGTGGGGCCGGCGCGTTGTGCAATAAGTTCACATGGTGTAATAAGATTGCATGTTTGTTAGTAGGATTCACCAGGCTAGGGACTTTCTGTCTTCACTGTGAATTGTGTTGGGGGGAGTGAACGAAGAGAGGCTCCGCCAATCTCATTGTACACATGTTGTACTCTGACAATAAAGGTTGATTGATAGAAGTTAATTCAGTTCTAATTTACTAACAGCTTTATGTAGTTTTTATGTAGATTGACTAACATATGTACTTGAATGTTTCTATTCTTTTAGATTTTTTAGATTTTTTTCTTCCTTTCCATGAAGTATAAACAGTACTACAATTACAAATACCTTAAAAGCACCCCAAGCAGGTATTAATTGTGCAGATTGTCTTATTTAGATAAAACCTTCAAAAGATTTTTTCATCATTTTTTAAAAAGTGAATCCATTAATGATGATATAGTGGAATATTGTCTTGAAAAAAAGGACACTTTCCATGTTGACTTAGAAATTATAGCAATAAAGGTCCAATATATCTGGAAGATATCAGATTAAGAACAGCTATCTAACTTCTGGGAGAGAGATGGTGATCTGAAGAAACGCAGCTAAAAGCAAGGTCAATATCTGTAGTGCAGTGGTGTCAAACTCGATTTCATTGAGGGCTGCATCAGGGTTGTGTTTGACATTGGGGGCCTGCAGTGGCCAGCTCAACGTCACTTGTGTTGGAGGCACCGGTGATGGCCCAAGCGCTCTGCCAGTGAAAACGGCTCCAGAGGCAGCCTCCTGCAACCCTCTGCCAGCAAAAATGGAGCTCAGGAAGGCCACACACCATTTTCACTGGCAGGTTTCTTTGCTGTTTCCAGGGTGGCCCTGCAGGCCAGATCTAAGTACCCTGCAGGCTGGATCCACCTGCGGACCTTGAGTTGGACACCCTTGCTATAGTGGAATGAAGAGCTGGTAAGTAGATTTGGATCTTTTTAATTCCTTCTGGACAAGCAGGGAACTGAGAATACTCACAAGTTCTCCATAGAATTGCTCCTCTTGATTATCAAAAGGACAGTGGGTTGGCATGCTTCCTTTTCTAATCACTTTTAAAAATTGCTTGTTAATTGCTTTGCAACTGTTAGGAACCTTTGGATCAATAAGTTTGACAACATGTGGTGAGTTTACTTCGATTCTTTGAAAAAGACATTTTAAATACAAGTTTAGGGACTTAATTTTTTTCTTTTGGAATAAACAGCAAAAGGTCAATTCAAACTTTGATTTTTTACATGGACTAAGGGTCCAGATGGATTTGAAAGAAAAATTTGGAATGAATTATAAGAATCCTTTCCAAGAAAAAACACTTGTTTTGAATTCTCTTTAAAAATGTTAGGATCAGGGATTGAATTTGGACATTAGAGGGAACCAGAAAGAAAGATTACAATTAAAGGAGAACAGTTAAATTTGACACATACAAAATGAAGCAAAATATTTTAACATTGAACATATTGAAGAATATTTTTAATAGACCCAAAAGTTAATTTTAAGAGTTAATTTTAACTTAATTTTTAATTTTATAATCCCTTCATAAACATTGGTTTTCAAAGATGTTATGAAAGAGTTTCACCTGATAGGATTGAGTCTGATTTGAAACTAGATTTGAAAATGACAGGCCACCAGAATGATATGGAAAAAGATGGTACACAGGACATATAAAAGAAGTAGTTGATGTCTCAGTAATTAATAAGAAGCTATCTGATGTCTTGATAATTAAAAGGGATATACAAGTAATAAACCAAGAGAGGATTGTTAAAACTTTGAAGAATTTTCTGAAAAGGAGCACACAAAAAAAAAGTGGGGGAAAAAGTTCTAAGACATTATTAAAGGGACTAAAGATCGTTAAAAATTGCTTCACTTGATCAAGATTAAAATAGATATATGGTTGCCCTCAATGGGCTTTGCTGATCAGGACCGAACAATAAAGCTTTATTTATAGATAAGCTGGGATATGGGAAGAAGATATTGTTTTAAGAGAAGGTAGTAAGCTACTAAAATTGTTTATTCTTGTGATGATGGGGGAAATAATTTCTTTATGTATTTTATTTTTCTTTGCTATATTCTTATTTTTTCCCTATTTTTTTAATGTACTTTCCTGTAGGCACTTCCATGTATTGTGAACCTGCACTGCATTACCAGGCTGATAGAAGCTTTGACTAAGAATGTTCCTTAAACTGGGTGAGGACAACTTCAACATGTTGTTGCAGATACTACTTGCTACTTAGTAAGCAGGGTTGGGATGCTACCGGTTCTGCCCGGTTCTAAAGAACCGGTAGCTCTGAAGAGCAGCAGACACTGAACCGGTTCTGTGTTTGTTGCTGTTTGGCCCACCCACCGGTCCGGGCTCTTACCTTTATTTCCTGTTTTTTCAGCTGCTTTGCGCGGCACAGCTGAGGTTGAAAAAGCAGGAAAAAAGAGGTTTTTCAAACACTGTGCACCCTCACGCAGCGCTTTTCAGCTGTCCGGGCAGCACAGCTGATTTTTTTTTACACATATGCGCAAAATGTAGTAATCGAACAGGTAGTAACACTGGTTGAATCCCACTGGTTAGTAAGGATTTATTATGCTCCATTTCATTCATCTAGAGGGTATTTCATTTTTGTTTGACTATCTGGCAGACTCAATTTAAAAGCAAATAAAACCCAGTGATCTGGTTGCCGCATCATGATAAAATATAATTTGATAGGAAGGTTTTGGCTTACTGTGATGAATTAATCACATATTATTTTACGATTATTTGTGAAATAGACAATCATGATTAAAAATGCTGGTTTATTATTGTATAAATGCAGCTGTAGCAATATAAATACCATGGACATTTAGGATAAAAATCAATGATTCTGTAAACAAAGACTTGAAAACAAACAATGGTATATAATAATTGCACTATACCAAGAAAATCCAGTTTTATTTCCAAGTTAGCCATGGTTGATGTGAGCTAATCACAGCTAATTAGTGATCTTGCTTCTGCAGTAAAAACTTCAGTAAATATCAGGCTGTAGCATGTTTGGATGAATTTATATACAATATTAATAATTGGTTTGACTCTCAGGATTACTAACCTCTGCCACAAAAAACAAAAACACCAATCAGAACTATGGCATGGGAGTGAAATAGATTTAACCATTTCCCCCTATTGCATAAATTCCCAATGTCTCGTGGATTCAGAGGATTTTCAGCCGGTGCTTGGGTGATTACTGTGAAAGGAACTTTGCTGGCAGCTTCGAAGGAGGCTTGCTATGTATGTCCACTTTTTAAGAAGCCTCTCTAGATCCAGAATTACTAGATATCTATTGTCTTTTTAAAGAAAGGTTGTTGAGATGTTGGTGGGAAGAAGCAGATTATTTTCAGTGAGGGTTTAGGCTTGGAATGGAATGGAGATTGCACTGGCTGTGCTAATGGATGACCTTTGTCTGGACCTGGCTGAGAGAAATATGCCCACCCTTGTCTATTTACATATTTTAGTAGCCCTTGACACCATTGAGAATAGTATCCTTCAGGGCTACCTGTGAAGGGTTGGAGGCAGAGGCACACTATTACAGTGGTTCTACTCCTTCTTCAGTAGGTGGCTCCAGGTCAATGTGGGATGAGAGAATGGTCCAGTGGCTATCCCCTTGTGAAGTGCCACAGAGGTCAGTTCTTTCTGTAGAGGCATAGGGAATGGCATTGAAGGATAGCAGGAAGATTCATTACCATACCAACAATCAGACAAGAGTAACTTAAGCCCATTCCAAGAAACTAACTTGAGGAAGTACCTCAGAGAAGCATTTCCTAATTCACATGGAGATAAAGGGAGAGAGGGAGAAGCACATTCAGACTTGCAAGTTTCTGTTATTATTACTGTTTCAGTAAAAGTAGTTTTAAACCTATATGGCATTGATCTCTTAATCTTGTCTACCCTACATGGCTGACATCTTCCCATTTTATGTTTACTGAAGTTACTAGAAGTCATCTAGTAGTTTGAGGTCCAGTATCACATTATGCTGATGATTCCCAGGCTAGACTGGTGATGCCACTGAACTCCTAATACATGGGAGTGGGGGCTGGATGGGAGAGAACAGGCTTAAATTGTTACTGTATGTCCATCAAGGCTTTGTGTCTGTATGACTGTTTTTTTTGATGGAGTGACATTACTCTTGGAGGAGGTCTATGACTTGGGGCTCTTTCTGGACTTTTGGTTGTAAGCTGAAAACTAGTGGTACCAATTGTGGCCCTATCTAGGTTGAGAAGGGCTTGCTACAATGATTCATGCCCTTGTCATCATCCATTTAGACTACTGAAACATACAGGAAGTCCTCAACTTACAACCATATTGAGCCCAAAATTTCTGTGGCTAAGTGAGATATTCATTAAGTATCCCGAGGTCATGTGATCACCTTTTGCAACCTTCTGGCAAGCAAAGTCAATAGAGAATTCAGATTCATTTAACAACCAGGTTATTAATTTAGTTAAGTGAGTTTTGCCCCATTTTATGATCTTTCTTGCAGAGATGGTATTCAGCAGGTTCTGACCAGTTCTGGAGAACTGATAGCGGAAATTTTGAGTGGTTCAGAGAACTGGCAAATAGTACCTCTGACTGGAAATTTTACAGTATTCTTCCCCTGCCACGCCCAGTAGTAAAAAACATTGAATCCCACCACTGCTTTCTTGCCATAGTTGTTAATTTAGCACTTGCTAAATTAGTAACATGGTTGTTAAATCTGCCTTCCCCAATGACTTTGCTTGTCAGAAAGTTGCAAAAGGTGATCACGTGACCTCAGGATAGTGCAGCTGTCAACTCATAAAACATTCCTATGCCTGTTGTAGTAGTTGCCATAAAAAAAGGGGGGGAGGGAGGAAGAAAATATGGAAGAGCAGTGCAGCAGTTTGAAATCGAAAGTACATTCCAACACTTATCTTTAAAAGATTGTAACTAAGCTACCAGAGCTTTTGCCCCCGAATATATTTAATTGGAGAAAGTGATTGATGACACCCTGCCTGGAACATGCTTCATTGGATAATCTGATTTATGAGACACACAGGGTGGAGGGGGGGGGAAACAGGGTCACAGGTGACTGTAAATTACGTATGCCAGAGTTGGCTTCATACTGGGCAATGCCAGTATGTCGCCTCTAATAAATCCTTTGAAGTTTTTTGAAGTTTGGTTTGAGAATCATGATTTAATTAGGGATTAAATGGAATCCTGATAGCAAGCCAACTCTCATAATAAATCAATATTACTGGGGTCCTGGGTCCCGGCCTCTCCGATCACTGCCCGACATCTGGGGTGTGTTGAGAGAAACTCAGGCAGCCATGGCAGAGGACTGCCTATCAGAAGGAGAAACAGACTTGGCCTCCAGCCAGAAGCAAACAGAAGCTGATAGCATAATTAAAGCTGGAGGTCAGCCCCCCCTTGAATTCCAAAGCAGAGAAACCTGTTCCAGTGGAGAAGAGAAAAGCAGATAAGTACTGGTGGAAAAAGAAAATTCTTAAAGCCTCTGAGGCTGAGTTTCCCCACCCCCAGGCTCAAAAAGGGAGAAGGCCCTTGAGTGAACTGGGAAGAGTGGATTGGATGTGGGACTGGCCACAAGCCAGGGCCCCAAATTCCCTGACGAAATCTCTGGGGAGATTCAGGGAGCAACTGAGGGAGGAATTTGACTGGGCCACCATTCGGGATGACGGCCCATCATGCTGCCCAAAACAGAGGGGAGTTTTTACAGAGTCCTTTGAAATGAGGAGAAGCAGGTGAGACCACAGCCCTCCTTCTCCACCCACCAGAAGAAAAAAAGAGTCCAAAGCTGCAGCCAGTGCCTCCTCCATGCAGCAGGCAGCCCCCTCCCCCTGTGCGAACTAGAGCCAGGAAATAAGGCCAACCACCTCTAGCGCAGGCTTACAGAGGGCAACAGGAGGAGCAGTACTCAATGAACCGCTCCAGTTCAGGGTAAAATTTGAGGGGACCCAGAAAGCTAGCTCTATTCCTTGACTCTGCTGAGATCCACCTAGAATGCTATGGACACCTCTACCTATCCCCCAGAGCCATGGTGAATACTATTTCTGAGGGGCTAGAGGGAGAAGCAAGTGGATAGCTAGCAACCCTCCACAAGAGAAAGGCCCCCCAACTGCAGGACGTAGATGACTTCCTATGACTGCTAGTGGTCAGATTTAAGGAGGCAGAGGAGGACCTGTACATGGAAGATGAGTTCAGCAACCTAAAGCAGGGAAGGCGACCCATCAAGGAACATATCCGTGAATTCAGGAGGATCAGTGGGAAGCTACTCCTTTTGCCTGAGCAGATGCTGGTTCATTTTTTTCAGAACAAGCCTAGACAAGCAAATTAGCCAAGTTACCGCTATCGGGACATCCTGAACCGCCTCTCTGAGTGGTTCCGAGTGGCCATAAAAGTTGATGGGGCATTACATGCTAACAACATGAGAAAGCTGCCGGAAACCAAAGAGAGAGGTCAGCCAGACCAGAGATCACCCAGCCAATGAGGAACCATAGCACCACAACTGATCCCTCCTACGAAGCCCAATTAAATGCTGTTGATGTGGGGGGATGGGTCACATGGCAGTGGTGTGCGCAACCCCAGGCCTGAAACCAAGGCCAGAACCACCACCCAGAGCACAACCGGAACGAGGCCCCAGGCGAGCCAGCAAGGCATCCCAGAAGGCCCTTCAGGCTGCAGAAGTCCCTCCCCACCCAACCAAAGGGGGGGGGGAACCCCAGACAACAATAACTAGTCGCCTGACTCCTATGACAGTGAGAATGAGGGCAAAAATGACCCAATACAGCTTACAGCCCCAAAAACAGGGATTCAGGGGACTTTCCAAGCCCTAATAGGTTCAGGCTGCACTAGATGCCTGATCAACCATGGTCCTGAAACTGGGGATCAGAGTGAAAAGGCTGGCCCACCCGATCTGATTTGAACAGGTCGATGGGTGCCTACTGGGAGGGGCCTATGCCACTCACTTAACCGAACCAGTGAGGGTAGAGCTAGCGGATCACTGGGAAACAATTCAATTCGTAGTGGCCCCCAAAATGACAGATGCAGTCCTGCTGGGATTCTCCTAGCTAGACAAGTGGGGCCCAACCATCTGGTGGCAGGGGGCAGCCACAGACTGAGGCTATCAAAGGGACCCCAACTCCCTCCTCACCATCAAATAGAAGCACTGCCCACGCAGGGAACCCTCCCAGAGGGCTCACCAGAACAACTGGCAGCCACTTCTGACAAAACCTCAGGGGCTGGACAGATCCTGAGAGAATATCAGGACCTCGCGGAGGTATTCAGCGAGACTGAGTGCAATGTCCTACCTTCCCACCATGAGACAGACTGCACCATAGAAATCATCCCTGGGGCAAAACTACCAAATCCCAAAATGTACACCATGACACTCCGGGCAATGGAAGAAATGAGCAAATAAATAGACAAAAAGGGGGTTCATTGAGCCAGCCAAGCACGAGTTGCAGCCCCAGTCCTGTTCAAAGAGAAAAAATATGGGACTATGAGATTATGCATCAATTTTAGAAGCATCAACGACCTGTGTGTACACAACCTATACCCCCTCCTGCTCATGAAGGACATGAAGGACCTGGCCAAGAGAAAAGGTCTTTACCAAATTCAACCTCAGAGAGGCATACTACCGAGTCCATATTAGGGAGGGGGATGAATGGAAAACAGCATTCAACTGCCCCCTAGGGAGCTTTCAATTCAAAGTCATGCCTTTTGGACTACAGGGACCCCCAGTATCTGAATTTTGATCATGTGACCATGAGGATGCTGTAAGTGTCATGTGTGAAAAATGGTCATCAGTCACTTTTTTCAATGCCATTGTAACTTTGAATGGTCACTAAACAAACTATTGTTAAGTCAAGGACTACCTGTATTCCTTGGGTTACTTTTAAAGATTACTTGGAGATTGCTGTTGGCTCAGAATGACGCAATCCATGTGCTAACTGGCATTTCCTGGTGAAAATATATTACACTAGTGCTCCAAACCCTACATTGGTTAACAGTAGGTTTCAGAGTATAATTTGGTACTGACCCATAAAGCTCTACACCGTTAATTTGCAGAACTGCATTGTCCCAATGGAATTGGTCTGGCCAGTACATTCTACCCAGGATAAACTATGATTGGTTCCCCAGGTTAGGGAGGTAAAGGAGCTGAGTTATGTAACAAACTTCAGTTGTTAAAAAGCAGTAACATTTCCACTTATCTTGTTCCTTTGATAAAGACCAGCACTGATTTTGAAAGTATAATTGTCAAATTGCCCTTATTGTAAAACAAATTATGCAATGGCCTAAATATTTTAAGTTTATGCACTAGATTTAAAATGACTGAATATGACAAGTGTATGTGCTCCTCCTTCAATCTTGACCTAGATTCTGAGTTAGGCAGGTTTGTTTCATAAAATATACCTTCAAATTACATTTTTACTGCAGAATTCTGTATATATTATGACAGTATTACTATTTTAAGCTAATTTATGGCAAACCTTTCAAAAATAGTCAGTGCTCATCCCATACACATATCTGCATTATTCCTCGGTGTCCTATGAACAGTGAAATATTTTCTCTTTAAATTTTTCTCTTTTTCTAAAAGTTTCCAACTAAATGTTTGGTAGCAATTTTCAAGTCTCAAATATCAAAGTAGCTATTCACAAGATCATGTAAGCATAAGGGAAAGGACTGGCAAATAATATATAAGGATTTATTTATTTATTTATTATTTGGACTTGTATGCCACTCCATCTCCGAAGACTCGGGGCGGCTCACAACTAAAACGACAATAAATAATTAAAAAAGAATTAAACCGATCACAAGCCCAAAATAGTTAACAAATCTAAAATTTAAAATAATTTAAAAACCATCCCCCCCCCAGGGAGGGGTCACAGCCCGGATTGGTCGAACAACCAGGTCTTCAAGTCATGGTGGAAGGTGCAGAGGTCAGGGGCCAGGCGGAGCCCCAGGGGCAGTTGGTTCCAGAGGTCAGGGGCCGCGACAGAATAGGCTCGTCGCCGGGGGACCGCCAGCCGACATTGACTTGCCGACGGGACCCCGAGGAGTCCTTGCCTGTGTGCTCGCACAGGGTGGTTGGCACTCGATATCGGCAGGAGTCGCTCCCTTAAGTATTGAGGACCCATGTCATGTAGGACTTTGTATGTTAAAACCAAAACCTTGAATCTCACCCGGAGTGCAACCGGCAACCAATGCAGGCTGCACAGGAGGGGGGTAATATGGGAGAATCGGGAAACTCCCATTACCACCCGCACGGCCACATTCTGCACCAGCTGCAGTCTCCGGATGGTATGCAAGGGCAGTCCTAGAGAGTGTTGCAGTAGTTGAGTCTAGAGGTGACAAGGGCATGAGTGACTGTGCGCAGGGCATCTCGGTCCAGAAATGGGTGAAGCTGACGAACAAGGCGGAGGATGACCTATTCCTGATTGCATTTTTAAGCATTCTTCTCTATTTTGCAATTATGGGGATAAACTGAAATGTCACTAAACTGAAAACCAACATAAAAGATATCAGGTCAATATAAAAACATTTTTGCATGTAAGAGTGACACCTATTGGTCAATTTAGAAATGTTTAAGTGACACACATGTACAAACTTCATACTTTCATGAAGTGATATTTATTAAATGGATTAATGCATAATTTTACAGCAAGCCTTTCCCCTCTCCACAAACCCCCTAAAGGATAGTTTTTAAATGTTCTGATCAATTCTTTTCATTAAAACAGTCTGTTTATTCAGATTCATATCACAAGGCATTTTGTTACAAGAATTCATAGAAAACTCTAAAGTGGCTTTCAGTAATGTCAGCTTTCATAGTGGCCTCCATAAAACATTAAAAAAAGCAATACATGTAATTAAGTCACATCCTGTAATACACAACTTAAATAGCATAGCAAAATATTGGCAGTTTATACAAAAATAATAAAACTAATAATTATAAACTGGCTATTTCAGCAGTAATGTGGGAAACAGTACAATAGGACTACAATATGACAACTAGCATTCTTCAGCTCATCTTACTTTCTAGAAATATTTGGGGGCTTGGCTATTGAAGACTATACAGTAGTATTTTTGTATTTAGAGCATATATATAGCTTCACATTTCAGCTTCAGTGAATGTTGTCTTGTATTTGGCTATTGTCCCAATACATTTTTTAAAGAAAACATTTAATCTGAAGCAAAGAAAGGTGTGCTTCAATCTTGCATGCTGGCCAGTACATTTCCTTCAGTATAAGAAAACAAATATGCAGCACTGATATCATTTGATCTTAAGTAACCAACACAAACTAAGATAGACAAATATTAGATATGGAAACATTCTTTTTTTGAACTTTTAGTTGCCTTTCCCATTTAATTTGGATTTTTTTCATGGACAGTCTAAGCGCTGTAAATACCAGGGATATAGCTAAAAGAATAACCATAACCATAATATTAGTACTAGATAAATGTTACATAGAAACATTTGGCAAAATCCCCCAAAATTAAAATAAACACTCTGAACTAAGTGCTTGACAAATGTGTATATGTGTGTGTGTGTGTGTGTGTGTGTGTGTGTATGCTATTGCTAAGCAAAATGGTGATTAACTGACTTGTGCCTGATTTTACTACCTTTTTTGCCACGGTTAAGTGAAACATTGTCATTAAGCAAATCCAACTTCCCCGATTGACTCTGTTGGTTGGAAGCTGGCAGGGAAGGTTGCAAGGGCAGTCACATGACTCAGGGATGCTGCCAACTGTCATAAATTCATGCTGTTTTCCAAGCACATGAATTCTGATCATGTGACCATGGGGATACTGTGACGGTCATAAGTGCAAAGACTTGCCACTTTTTTCCAGTGCCATAGTAACTTTGAATGGCTGCTAAGCAAATGGTTGTAAGTTAAGCACCAGCTGCAATGAGGCTAGTTTTCTACTTAAAGTAGCATATGTCCATGAATTCATATTGTAATAAATATGGTAGTTTTTAAAGTACTCCCCTGAATCTTTGCTTCACTTTCAGTATTCTAACAGTTTTGTAAATAGATTCTCAAAGAGCCCTTGCATTGTAAACCCTATTGAGAAGGAATAATCAAGTAACTAATGACTGAATATCTTATATAAAGGAAGGAGAAAAGTCTTACTTTTTCAGTAATAAGAGACCAAAATTTTTAACCGTGCCAACTATTATGTCACCAAATAAATTCTATAAAACAAAATAAGAAGCAAATTTATTAAGATGGTGTTTTAACCACTTGTCTTTTTAAATGACTTCTTCCTTTAAACCATAGCAATGTTGGACAAAGGAAAGCCAATATTTCGGTCTGAATCTGTGTTTGTAATTTTAGATTTGGACTTATACATCAGAAGCAAGCATACAGTGGGCAGAGACACTTCAGGAATTTGAATGACATGCTTGAAAAAGCAAATGCTTCTGTTTAAATCTGCAAACAGGACCACTGCCTATCTCAAGTTTGAGGTGCTTTCCCTCTACAACTCAACAGTGCATCCTGAAATTGGATACACACTTGAGCCGATAATAGGCATCCCGTAGTTCTGGCAAAGTAATGACAGGGATGAAACTGGAATGAGCAATGGCATCTGTTGAAAAGGTTCACTGAGGGCTACTAGAGCTCAAGCTTTCACTTTCTCTTGCCTTTGGCTTCAAAGTACATCCTTTTCTGTTGGTCAAGAAGCACCCAATACTTTGGCTACAAGTCTCTGGAAGCACTCTGGAACTCATAAAAAAAAAACTTCAGCTTTTTCAAGTATTTAAACTGCACCCCCTAAGATTAGCCCTTTTCAGTTTAAATGGCAGAACACTTACCCAATTGATGGAAAATACAAAAAGACTGCTGCCTCCTTTAGAGCAGCAGTTATAGCAAGCATGGCTCATTGCAGAAAATCTAGCCAATTCCCCCAAGAAATTGTTGTTTAAGAAACTGGTCACAATTCAACATGAACTCCAAATGCAAGATATGGTTTCATTATTTCCCAAGGTCTTTGCAATTTAGATTCCACAAACTATGATTCCTCTGATGTTTGAACGGACTTAGGGTAGGAGAAAAATAAACAATAACAAGGATATCTAACCTAGATTGCTCAACACTTTTTATCTCAAAATTGCTTGCTCAAATTCCTTTGTTACTCTAGGGTGGGGATGTCAAACTGGCAACCCGCAGGCCATATGTGTCACACGCAGGCCATGCCCACCCTGACTCCACAAAGGCAAAAAACATCACAATATGTCATGAAACGTCACGCGATCAAGTTTGACACCCATGCTCTAGGCCCTATAGGGGAAAGAGATGGAAGCCATATATGAAATTCCTTTGTAAAAAAAGAAAGCAAACCAAACTACTGACTTAGTTTAGGCTAGATCGTTATATATGGTTCAAAATTAATTTTAAGTTTATCAGATACTTTCAAATTACCAAGGAAAAATAAAGATATTTAGACTCTTCTTTATCTTATAATTTCTTAATAAAATTAATGTTTTAAAAATTGCAACAGAGAACTGAATGGTATTAACTGGAAAAAGTAATAAAAGATATACAAGTATGGTAACAATGAAATTGTTCTTCATGATAATCCTTTGATGAAATAGGCTCTATAACATTTCTACTAATGCTTGGTTAAAAAACAGTCATGAGAAAAAAAAAACAGAAGAAGTGCTTAGAGATGCAGCAGATGTGCAAGGACTTACTGCTAGAATATCACAAATAATGTGGATGCATTGGCTTTATTGTTGGTGCGCAGGGTGCTTGCCAAGGCTTCAAGCAGACCTAACTGGCAATGGCAATTTCCTGGGATTCATCAAATCACTTAGAAATGGCTAACTTCGCCTGCTGAGGAGACAGTCCCGAACCTCTTTGAATTTGGGGTGGGGGGGCTGCTTGTGTTTTTGTTTGGAGTTCTTTTGTGCGTCTCTCTTCCAAAGCCATTGTGAAAGAACCTTGAAACAAATGTGGAGGTGGCTCTTTTTGGACATGTCTCAACGAAGCCAATGCATTGGTGGAACTTTTCACAGTTATCAAAGTGAGGCTATTGGCAACAGTAGGATCAGTGGAGGAAGTTCTCTGTTAAGTGGACCTCAGCTCGTTTATAGAGAATTCAGTCGAACCCTGAGAAGGAAACCAAGCAGTGTGAAATGTCTTTCTCCTACACCTAGCCTAGAGATAAGTTGTGCTCCCCATACTACCTACTACTACAGTAAGTCTGTCATTAATGAGTCTTATCTAACTGATGACAGAGGATTTTCTCTTAAAACTAATGTGGTCTTTGATGAGCCATTGGAAAGCAATTCTTATTGGAGTGAGGATCTTTCACTGAGAAGGAGAAGAGGTACAGGGGGCATCAAGTCCAATAAGAAAATCAATGGATTAGGAGACAGGAGGACATCCGACACCTATGGTTCTTCATCTGGTTCTTCCTCTGAGGATGACTACACAGGTGGTTCTTCCATGGACTAGAATACATCCAGTTTTGGGTTCAAGAGTGTCCTCTCCAAAGTAGGGTCCTTTTTTGGGTGGTGCTTTCAGCCCCAGAACGATTCTTTGGTTTGTTATACTGGTGGATGGGGACCATGTGGTATTGTCTAACAACTACAACCTCTCTCCTGGATGTCTTTGTTTTAATACCCAGCACTATCTGCACCAAGGATGCACAGCAATAAATCCAACAGGGCAAATCAAGGAGCTCAGAAAGCAAGAGATCAAGCTAATTAGTCCAGAACGCCAGAAGGAATGCAAGGACCGTTGGAAAGTTCAAACGTCAGCATGCAACACTTCAGGAACTGTGTTTGTTCCCAATAAATACCCCTCCTCACAGCATCTCCTTAAGTCTCATTCCCCAGATATGCCTTGTGAAGATGGGTGGGGCACTCTTCTCCCAAGTAGCCTGCTCAGTCTGTGCTGTTAACACCTTTTCTACACTCTCTGAGCTCTTGGATTGGGAGGGGGTGGTCCTTGCTCCTCGCCTGAGCTTTTTGTTTCATGTTCATCCTGCGTATAATCTGTCCTAATCCTGAAAGTCCCTGGCCTTCTCCATTTTCTTCCAAAGACAATGAAGCGCCCCCTCGATCTCTGTCGGCTCAGGTTCCAGCTCATCTTCCCCAGCAGATTCAGGCTTTGACAGGGGCATGACAATAATGTTGTTTATGCTTCTGCTTTTGCTCCTGAGCTGTGTTGGTTATGATGACTGGTATTTTTATCCCTTTGGGCTCCAACCTTCTGTTTTCTTGGGGAATGTGAAATTATTTCCCTCTGGCACCAAGAAATGGGAGAGACTGCTGTATTTTCTGAGGCCCAGTAACAGGCTTTGTCTCAGCTCCAGGCGCTGGAAAGATATTTTGAGACCCTGGAAACTGCGGCTTCTATGCTAGAATTCCAGAAAAGAAAGAACACAGAAGGTGCCACCCTGTCATATGAGGATATTCTGATGCTTCTGGATAAGCTGATGACTCAGCAAGAGGCAGTGATAAGAGAGAAGCTTGGCTCAAACATAGATCTTCATCTCCAGAATAAGTTGGATGGTTTCTGATCCCAGGTGCAGAAGGATTTTGACAGTCTCCTGAAGAAAGTCTCTTAGACTTCTGAGATGGAGACCTGGATGCTTGAGAAGACAGCTCAGTGGCAAAGCTCCACAAAAGAAGGCCTAATGAATACTTTCTGAAAGGAAATAGACAAATTGGAGGAACATTTATCAAATCTGAAAAAAGAATTTGTGACTTTAGGTTCTGATCAGAAGGCATTGTCAAGACAAGTGGAATCTCTTCCAGGGCAGATCAAGAAAATGTGAGACAATGTGGAAATTCAGTTTCCGACATGATTTAGCCAATTTCTGTCCTGATCTAGAGAGGATGAAACTGGAAAACCTTTTGTCCAGCATGAAGAATTACAGGAGCAGCTATGCAAATTGAAGCACAAGGTTCTTGCCAAGATCAACCAAGAATTGTCTGTGCAGGGGGTTGAGATCACCCTTCATAAAGAAGGAATTACAGGATTCACTGAGGAGCAAATTCATCATATTGTGAATGATGCCCTGAAGCACTACAATGAAGATCATATTGGACTGGTTGATTAGGCACTTGAATCTGGAAGGGCCAGTCTAATCAGTACCTGGTGTTCAGAAACGTATGAGACCTGGAAACTGTTGGGCCTTCCAAGGCTCCCAATGTTTTGCTGTCATTCGCCTTCCAAACAGGATCCATCCTACTGCTGTGATGTTAGAGCATATGTCCAAGTCGCTTCCCCCCAGTGGAACCATTCCCAGTGCCCACAAGGACATTGCAGTCTTTGGCTTAGAGGAAGAAGGGCATCAAGAAAGCATTCTCCTTGGGAAGTTCACATACAATCAAGATGGTGATCCTATCCAAACATTTCACTTTCAGGATACAGACAGGCAGGCAGCCTTCCACCTGGTGGAGCGAAGAGTTCTCAGCAACTGGGGCCATCCAGAATAACCTATATTTATTGTTTCCATGTGCATGGGGAGCTGGGCTCATAGCGTCTTCCTGCACCACTAGTTCAAAAGTCACCTACCTCAAGCTGACTTCAGCCTTTGAAAAGCAGCTGTGAAGCAGTGCCAGGAAGGCAAGCAATTTGGATAAAGGGAAGTGCTTTTTCAATAAACACTTTTCAACTGATCATTTGCTAGCAGTATAATTTTAAGGAAGAGATCACCTCTATAACTGTGTAAAGTTAACTAAGAGCAAAATGTTCATAATACATCATATTTCGGGAAATAATATTATAAATTATGTTTTTTAACTTTTAAACTTGGGCCATTGAACTATATAGATGTGAAATAAGTAAAATAATAGCCACATCCTACAATCGTTGTCAATATATTCTGATACACCTAATACCAAACAGATCTAAAATGGAACTGAACTACTTTCAGAGACTTTTCCTTGCACAAATATTCCCTTCTTCTTTCTTTTTCTTTTTAATTATCTGCTTTTCCTATTTAAATAAAATCTAGAATGCTTAAGAAAACATCTCATGCCTCCTGTTTTTGAAAAGTAGGGGAAAGCATCTGTCCAAAGAAAGTTTAGAAATAAGACCCTCCTCTTCCCTGACCCTTTGGATATTTGAAATATAAAAAGAAAACAGTCAGACAAACTGGGCCCACTCAGGCTAATGAACATCTAGGCAATTCACTTTTCAAAATAAAGCTTCCTTTTCTGGTATACCTTTTTGGACTATAGCACTCTGGGGCAGTTGGGAGGGTATTTAAGTCCCACAAATTTCCTCTTGGTCCTGAATATTGGTGGCTCAGGCTGTTAAATGCCTGCACTTAAGATCCAGCTGTCTACAATTACTGTAGGCTCGAATCCCACCAGGCTCAAGGTTGACTCAGCCTTCCATCCTCTCGGGGTAGGTAAATTGAGGACCCAAGATTGTTGGGGGCAATAAGCTGACTTTGTAAAAATGCCGCTTAGTAATAAGCAGGCATATACAATGGAATGAAGGCTACTGCTGAGCACACTGGGTTGTATCCCAAAAAATTGTAAGCCACCCTGAGTCTTCGGAGAAGGGCGGCATATAAATGTAATTTAAAAAAAAATTGCTACCTTGAGAAATCAGTTTGAGAAGTGTAAGAGATGAAGCTCCTAAAATGTTTTTTCCACACAAAAAATTCTAAACTTGTTCTTTAAGGCTGAGATTTAGGGACTGCACAGCAATTTAGGTGGATATCTCAAAACTTGACCTGAAAAGCTTGATTTAAGCAAGCTATAGATTCAAGCATGTAAAGCTGCTAACTCAAGATGCAAATGTTGCTAAAAAATCTAATTCTAAGAATAGTTGTACAATAAAAAAACAAGCTGAAATGAAATATGGTAAGGCTACAACTTTCTGTAAACATGTTATTGCATGATTCTAGGACAAAGTTCTAAGAAAACTGGCAGCCAAGGTGTAGGTATACTATGACTAAGAATAAAGGCAACATACTTTTAGAAAGACAATAAATAATAGAAAGAGGTAACTTTTAAAATTATTTAAAGTGGCCATAAGAGGGTGAAAAATAGTACTAGAATAAAATTATTTCACTCAGAACATTGTCATGTTAGGTGCTATGTTGTATGTATGTATGTATGTATGTATGTATGTATGCATGTATGTACGTACATATGTATGAATCTACCTGCCTGCATAGCAATTGGGTTCAAGCTATGACAAGTGTTTACACTAGTTTCAATTTAAGCAAATACCCCTACCTATTTTCAAGATAATGAGTCAGAGGTTGTAATACTAATGCACATTTATGTATTTTATCTTTGCTCTCCTCCCTCCATGCCATACTTCCCTTCAATTCTGCTCTGTTTTTGTAGTTCTAATTCTCACATGCATCTTGGTTTGGTGAAAATAAACCATAAATCACCTATCCAAGGTAGAACTTTCTTTACCCTGTAAATTTCCTAATTGAAAATACATTTAATTAGTATCACATTAATCAGGAGGATAACTGTTGATTTCTTACATCTCTTAAACACTGTCTTGATTACAACTTTCCCAACCTATGTCATTCATTATATGAAGAAAAATTAAATTTCTAATTTGGAAGTATGAAAGATAAAAGATTTGTTCTTTTCAGTTTTTTTTAAAAGGGAGGGGAAAAATCATGCATTAACTCTAATCTTAGAGCACATATACTGATAGATAAAAGCAGTTGATTATGCTTGCAGAATTCATGGTTAGAAACCACTGGCTGCCAAATTACCAGATTAAACATAGCTATTGACATTTTTAACTCCAAAAAGAAGAATGTATTGTAGGAATGGAAACACAAAGTATATTATGAACTACAGACTATTGCACATTTCAACATAATACAAGTGTAAAATAGAAAGTATGAAAGAAAATACACTCGTTACACAGAAACATACAAATGATTTGTGCACACAATTCAAATCATGAACAGTGGATGCCACTATAGTCCATTGGCTTTGCTGTTTAGTGACCTTTAGAAACTGGTCCAGACTGATTATCAGCAATACATTTTTTTGTTTTTGATTTTTAAAAAAAATATTTTGAGACCACAATATTTGATACATACATATATAATTCTGTGGTCAAGGACGAACACATGTTATTTTGCAATTCTAAATAAAAAGTGCAAAAATGTAAAAAAACAAAAACAAAATTATGGAAGCATAAGCTAAAAATTGTCTGCATAGATGAAATCTATTTAAAGCAAGTTCTTGGTAAGGAGTACTGACAGAAGAAAGCAGGATTTTTTAATATATATATATATATATATAAAATGTCTTCTGCATGTTCATTAACAGAATGCAATAGTGTCAGTTGTGTAAGCTTTTAAACAATTCACAGACAGTTCACTCCTGCATCTTTAGACACCATAGTTGTTGCAGTACCTCCTTCTCCAAGGTAAACAGCTGTGCTGGACTTAGAACTAACCACCCTGTCATCCCCATTGTTGTTAATCTCACAATCCAGGGGTTCTGTGGAGATGACCCATGTTGAAGGGCGCCATCTCTTTAGGGAATAAGGCGTTTTCACACGTTTCTTGATCTTTTCGCCTGACCCAGATTTCCCCTCAAGAGATGATTCACCTACTAAAAAGAAAGAATAGACAATGTACTACACAGGCTGAAAAACATAAAAACAAAAAGAGCAAAATCCTGTGATAAGTAGTAGAGGATAACTATTCTTTAATCATAGACTGCATTCAATCGAAGTATAATAATTAAAATGAAAGATTAAGTGATTTACTACCTAGGTTGATTATTATTATTATTATTATTATTATTATTATTATTATTATCATCATCATCATCATCATCATTTGTATTATTGTCACAACTAAAAACTTTAAGGCATTATTTTGGACTTATTCTTGAATGGCAGATCTCAGCAGAATAAACATGACATTTAAAGCATAGTTCATGCTAGACTGCAAATGAGAATGCACTATTACTATGAAAACAACTCAAAACTTAACAGAATACAAAAGAATATCAAATACTTTGGCCATAACTTCTCAGGATGTAATTTGTTTTGTGTAGGAATTGTTCTAAATGGAGAAGTATCAAACATTCAATTACTAAAATTGTTTGAAAAGCACCAAAATTATGTTATTTTGCTTTAAAAATAGTATAATCTATGGAAGATTTTTGTTGAAAGATTTATTGCTGCATGTCTAAACTGACTAGTTAATTTCTTAATTCATCACTTACATCTTTTATGTACACTGAGAGCTTATGCACCAAAGGCAAATTCCTTGAGTTTCCAATCACACTTGGCCAATAAAGAATTCTCTCCTCCCCTCCCCTCCCCCCTGTTCTTAGCTCTGCTTCTGAAAACTACCACACTAAGGAGACTGATATGCTATGAAAAAACTGAAGTATACAAAAATGTTCCAAATCATGTGTTTTCTCTGGTGTTTGAAATTTCAAACATAAAGTTGTAAAATATATTGAATGTATAGTTGGTATGAAGGCTTCATTGAACTACAGGTGGTACTTGATTAACAATTGCTCTGTACAATGACTGTTTTCAGTTATGACAGTGATGTAATAATAACTTTGTGATCAATGCCCATGTTTACAACCCTCACATCTGTAAAGGAAAGGAAAGCTGAAGTGAGATCCTAAGCGCCACCAGTGTTTCACTTAGTGACTGCTTCACTTAACTGTCTGGAAGCGGTACGGATCTGGATGGATAGGAACATGCTTCGACTCAATCCAGCCAAGACAGAGTGGCTGTGCATACCGACATCTCGATCCAGTTTGGAGGTTCCATCTTTGGTCATGGGGGAGGAGGTGTTGCCCCCTGTGGACAGGGCACAGAATCTGGGGGTCCTCCTGGATTCACGGCTCAAATTGGAGGAGCAGGTGGGGGCCGTGGCCAGGGGGGCCTTTGCCCAGATCCGGCTGGTTCGCCAGTTACGCCCATTCCTGGACCGGGATGCCCTGCGCACAGTCACTCAGGCCCTCATCATCTCCCGCCTCGACTACTGCAATGCTCTCTACCTTGGACTGCCCTTGCGTACCACTCGGAGGCTTCAGCTGGTGCAGAATGCGGCCGCGCAGGTTGTGATGGGAGCTTCCCAATACTCCCATGTTACACCCCTCCTGCGCGGCCTGCATTGGCTTCTGGTTGCCCTCCAGGTGAGATTCAAGGTTTTGGTATTAACATTTAAAGTCCAACATGGCATGGGTCCAGGTTATCTACGAGAACGGCTCCTCCCAACATCAAATGCTAACCGCCCTGTACGGGCCCACAGGCGGGGTCTCCTCGGGGTGCCGTCTGCGACAAAATGTCGCCTGGTGGTGACCCGGGAGAGGGCCTACTCTGTGGCAGCTCCCACTTTGTGGAATCTTCTTCCACTGGAGCTCCATCTGGCCCCTGATCTGTGCACTTTCCGCCACGATTTGAAGACTTGGCTCTTTTTACAATCTGGGCTGTGCTGATTCTCTAGGGTTGGGGTTATTTTAACTAAGGGTTTTTAAATTTTAATTCGGCTTAATATGTTTAATATTCTTTTAATTAATTTATCTATTGTTGTATTTTTGTTTTGGGGAGGGGGCGGCATATAAGTCGAATAAATAAATAAATAAATAAATAAATAAATAAATAAATAAATAAATACTGAGCTATCTATTCCAATAGTGTCTACAGAACTATATTGGGAAGAAGGCTCCTTTAATTAAACTACTTAAACCCAATAATGCAATGTTTTATACAAATCTTATACTTGATAATCTGATACAAGGTAACAGGCTTGCTATTTTATATAGATAAAAATAAATTATTCTGGTGGAAATCAACTAAAACTGAGGATATGTGCATATCTGTTCCATTATGCAGCTTATTACAGGATAAGAAGCTTTCTAAAATGTAAAAGAATTTCTGCTCAGAGTGATTTAGAATATAATAACATAATGAATTGTTAATGAGCCATCTATTAAGCAATGGAAGGTTTACTCAAGCCTTGAAAGCATTCTGTTTCATGCAACTCAAAAACACTGATATGAGATTTCCCTTGCTAATTCTTTGCCTTTCAGAGGACTCTGTTATAACACGGGGAATGTATAACAAGCCAAAGATCAAATGTTTGAAATAAAAATCAGTTTTCCCAAAACATGTTCTTGAAGCCACAGCTCTTAGAAAAAATAAAACCTGCACAAATTATTTTTAGATCCCATAAGCATAAGCACATATTTATGCTTACAAGATGAAAGGATACACTTTGCTGGAAAGAACAGAGATAATTTAACTGAGCTATGAGGCAGGCAGCAATGGAACAAATACAGAAATGGACATATACTTTGTTCTGGGGGGAAGAAAAGGGTGCACACAACAACTTTCGTCACTTAAAATCAACATGCTTAATTCTGAAAATAATTTTGCCAAGATTGATGTATCCCAGTAGAACTCACACTGAATATTACACCCATCCAAAATATTTGTGGCAGAAAGATCCAGGGAGTTAGGCCTCTGTGCTCTTTTAGTGTGGGTCGATCCAGAAGCTGGTGCTGTTCTGTGGCTGCTTTGGGTAGAAACACCTTGCTCTAGACACAGGTTACTGTTGTTGTTGTTGGTATTTGTCCGGCCATTATCTAGTGACCGTTCTCTTCTATCTACCAGTCGATCAAGGATGCCCTCATCATGACTCACTTGCTGCTCCCTTCTTAATAATGGCTCATGTTCATCAGGACTTGAATTGATATTCAGACGACTATCTTCTCCACTGAACTGATGTTGCAACATTTCTTGGGCTCTGTGTGTTCCTGAGCTAGTTGTTTGGCCTGATGGCACTGTCCCATTGACATAATGTGTTGACACAGTATGAGAGTTTGTTGTATGGTTCCTCCCTGCCACTTCATTTGTGGTAACCGTTACTAAATGAGGTTCTGCAGCATTTATAGTATTCATCTTGGCAACTCCAGTTTCTACTTGCTTCAGGTTTGATTTGTGCTTCCCTCCAAATTTCAGCCGAGACTCCTTTGTTGAATTTTTGGTGTTTAAGGGTAGGCTAGTAGGCCTCTTTGGGAGGTTCTGCTGTTTGGGAAGAGGATAGACCTGAGCAGGCTGAACATCTGGAATTAGGCATGCTTGGCCATTTCCAACTTGCATGAAGTCCTGTTGTCCATTTGCTTCTACTGCCAATTTTATCAATGGGTACAGCAAACTGGAACTAGTGCTGCTTAGTGGATCTGGCCCACTAAACTGCTTAAGAGAATGTTCCATTAGGTTTTCATCAGAGCTTTCTTTTAAGTTTTTATCTACTTCTTTTGGATCCAGCTTGTTAGTTTCCAAGTCCTCCTCTGTTAGCTGCAGACAAACAGGAGTTGACCCACATGATTTCATGCCATTTGCAGCACAAATGTTTGTTTCACCTGAATAAGGCATTTCAGATATGGTGGTCATGCCAGTGCTTGGAGTAAGGCCAGTTGTGTTGGTGGTGGTAGTGTTGGTTGACAAGCTGGTAACACTAGTCTCAGGGCTTGGAATACGAGCTTGTGCTTGCTGCCGCTCATAGTTAATAGAATTTCTGTTCTTCTCTCCAACTGTCAGTGGCGTGCTGGACGCTGAAAGTTCAGATGAAATGTTCTTCACTTTGCTATCACTGTGATTAATTGAATCCTCAATGAAAGATGAGGAAGAATATTCTTGATATGGTCTGATCTTTGTCATTCGTCTATGGTGTGACAGGTTTCTTTAGGAAAACAAAAAGACAATTGGATTAAGAGTACTTACATAATGTTTCACCTTAAAAGTATTTCAATGCAAAAAAGGATATTTTAACCAAGAAGTATAATGACTGAGGGACTGTACAAATGGGATCATTTCTATAGTGCTGATATTTCACAGGTTTCCATACAAGCTCCTCGATATTTCTCCCTTTCTCTTTAGATGTGGCATTCCTATCATGGTTATTATGATTTTTAAAAACAAGTTACCCCACTTCCAGCAATGTTATTAACACAGTTTTTAAAGATATTGGAAGGGTATTTTGCAAATGTCCTTTGTTTGGGATGTAGAGACAAACAAAAATGGTCTATGGGCTAGTTAATTTAATCATTAGAAAAGATGGCAGTTGCCATCTTCTGAAACAAGAAAACCTTCTAAAGTGGTTCTTAGATACTTTGGTAATGCTGACTAAAAGAGAGATTGAAGTTTTGATCCTTCATAGAATTCAAGTGACTGGAAATGAGAAAGAGAGGAGAAAAAAAATCAAGTCTTTTTGTGGTACCTTGGAATTTGGAGATGATGATATGGACCTTCTAAGAAAAGGTTAAGTCTATACGGAGTCCAGAAACATTCTTGTTAATATAGATGCTAGAACAAGGATCTTCAAATTTGGCAAGTTTAAGACTTGTAGATTTCAACTCTCAGAATTCCTGAGCTAACATGATTGGAGGAGGAATTCTGGGAGTTGAAGTCCACAAGTCTTAAAGCTGTCAAGTTTGAAGACCCCTGTGCTGGAAGGTGCTCACTTCTGATTTTTTTTAAATTAAAATATTCTTAAAATACAGGATGCATTAAAAGGATATTGCCAGGCACAAAGGGAAATGCCTACAGGTATCTCAAGGTCCATGGGCATAATATTTCTTATAGTTGAAATAAAATATGCTTCTCTCTTTGTGTATGATATTTTGTGCACCGGAAGGATTTTGTATGAGAGTTTGAAATATAAAAATTCATGCCTAGGAAAAGCAGGAGGGAAGAACTGGGACAGAGTACAGCAGAACCAAGTTTAGAAAGAAACATCTACAAATTCAATTCCTGCCTTCTTGAGCAATAGAAATGCTGGATTCCTTTTCATGCCAAATTAAGGATATTTTTAATTCAGAGTAACCTCAACTGTAATTAACTGAATATAACTCCTTTTGAAATGCTTTCCTGGATTTATTTTCAGTTTCATACTGAGACAGCCTATTGGTGCAGTTGTAGATATTTTTCTATGTTTACCTAGAGAGCACCATGATTTCGATATTGCAATACTGAGTGAGTTCAGGTTCCCTTTTTCCAGGTATGTAGCTAATATGCAGGTACTGTATATTCTTAAGAAATTCTTAAGAAATTACTTCAGAAACAAACAATAATTGCAGTCTGTGACTCATGAATAATCAGTGCGAGAGGAAGGATTAGTTATTAGAAAAACAGTTTTTTCTATATATGTAAAATTAAGTGCTGGAGAAATGTGATGTTCTTGAATGAAACCAAATTTTCAAGAAAAGCATGTGCAACAAATGTGGAGCTTGTGTAAACAGACAGACAGACAGACAGAGGCAGACAGGCAAGCAGACAGAACTAAATACCGTTCATTTTGCATAGCTGTAGACATAGGGTTAACAGTTGGACTGACGGATTTATTCCTCTCCCAAATCATCATGAGTTCAGCCATCCTCTCTTCAGCACACTGGGCTGTCAACCGAGCTTCAGCATCTTGATCCCAGCAGTCTTCGATTGTCTCTTTCAGTGACCTCACAGCCTACCAAAGAAAACAGGATGACATTTTCTCAACCTCTTTTTTTTAATCTTTTGTTCTTCAATGCCACAATGCAGGTCTAGGAAGAGTAGTATTACATAAGACCAAAGGCTTATCCATTCTAATACTGTTTCCCAAAACAGATCACTTGATATTTAAGAAAAATCTGGACATTGGACAAAAAAATGTTCTCTTCAAATATTATTTCCTTGACGTCGACATTCAAAAATATGCTACCATTGATCATGAAGATTTGATTTCATTTATTTATTTATTTATTTATTTATTTATTTATTCGACTTGTATGCCGCCCCCTCTCCAACAGGACTCAGGGCGGCTCACAGATAAAAACAACACAATAAATTAAGTTAGCTAAAAAGGAATTACTAAAAAGGAATGACTAGTTGTCACTAATATGACAAAACTCTTCAAACAAATAAGTAATGGTATATTTGTTGTTCGATTGTTAAGCCATGTCCAACTTTTCACAACTTCAAATAGTATATTGGAAAACTGTGCCTGTTGCCCATTATTGATCAATGTATAGCTAGCATTTTACATTACAAAAATGTAAGTCGCCATAGCATACTTTACTTTTCTCTTTTGCACTTAAATATTTATTACAGCACTTAAAATTTCATAATAATAGTGCTTTATTTCTTCCTTCACATTTCAACAACGTCAACTTAAAAGAAAAAGCAGCATAATTTATTTTTTTGCTTTTCTTACCAAGCTGTTCTCTTTCCAGGCCTCTGGGAATTTGGGTCTTTGTTTTTCTCTAGAAACAAGGACTTGCATATCTTCAAAAGTGGGGTGGTTTCCAACTTCTACTTGGAATGCTGTTTGGAACTCTGGCACAGATTCTCCTGTTTGCAGAAAAGGGTATGTCAATGTTATCAGGAAGCAGAAAACATAAAACAAAATGGAGTTGAGGGTGTTGGAGTCTAGCAAAAATGAATTTATCACATTGTTACTTCTTACTTCATAGACAAGATTGGATTTGTTAATTTATAGAGGCAGAAAATAAATAAGGAAATGGTATATAAATAGTTGCAGATATTCTAAAAGTTTTAACGAAAACTAATTAAACAAAATTCTTAATTATTCTACAAACATTTGAAAAGCCTAATGGAGCATTCCTATTGCCCCTACTTATATTATTTAGGATGCTGGTTTTGGAATACTTTTTGACTTGTAAAAAAGGAGGAACAGTTCTAACAGTTTTAAAAAGAAAACAATAGCTTTATCTTATACAGTATACTGTAAATTCTATAGTTCCATATATGTCTTTTGGTTGGATGTAAATAACAGGGTTTGTGACATCATTATGCCTGGGTTGTCATGTCCTATTGTGCTCTATTGTACTGAAGAAGTTAGGAAAATTATCCACCTTTTCCTCAATTCTTGAAAAAATATAGAATAAGGAAAATTTAAAAAAACTTTTATGTACTTATTTTCCAGTTCCAGGCCTAAACTCATATCCAGAATATTATAAGCTTTTCAGTTTTTTATTTCTTTCCAAACAGACCTCTTTAACATTTTGCAATCTTTAGAAGCTACACTGCTTAAACTGATTTGGTTAGTTTCTTTACATTTATGAATATTCTTCTACATACTTTAAATACATCGTGGAACGGGTTTTCTAATACAGAAAACATTAGTTTAGTTTTAGTGGCCACATTTTAAAATCAAGAAGTTGCTACTGTTATATTTGAAGAAATCAATAAAAGAAAGACTGTGAAAGTTGAAAAAATTAGGAATAACAATTATTTTAAAAATGAATGTGACTTTTAAAATTAATTATACTCACAGCTAAGGAATATAAGCTGCATTCAAATTGCATATGTATGTAGCTTTAGATAACTGGTATGTTAATATATAAGCATTTTACAGTCATTACATTAAGAAAAAGAGTCTATATTATAGTATGAAACTGCCAGCAAAAAGGTTGCCCATCCTCGCTTACATACAATACACCACTTGGCAAGTGGTTGGTTTGACAGAATAAACTGAGCCACTCCCTCACCCCAGGAAAAATCAGAACGTAACATCTGAATGTACTGTGCATGGCAGCAGCCATTAGGTCTCATAGCTGAATGGTTAAGCATGTTCTTTGAACCCAACTGGTGACTCAAAGGCTGTAGTTAGAATTAAAAAGGATATGTGGTGCTTCCAATCATACACCATCCCCAGAACTGATTTTCATTATCAGAACTAAACTATGACATACATATCAAAGGTGGCACATCATGATGTTTTGGATGACATGCCTGTTCACCATCAACAACAACTATTCTCAAAAGCATGCCTTTCCTCAATACCTAATGCTTATTGGCAAGAATAATGCTTATTATAAAGCAGAAAGGTGGATATCACCCTGTAACACTAGATGGCACTGAACTAATTTGACAAGCAAAGCAAAAAAAAATGAGTTAAAGAAAATTCTGACAACCAACATAACCAAATTCTTGGCACTAAGGAAGGCTCAGTTAAGAGAGCAATAACAATAAACAAATAGAAAAGTTGTTGTAAGTGAAAAAGCATGCAGCATCCCAGCAATTCTTCTATTACCTGGGAAGAGGTCTATACACCTCATAAAAATCTCCCAGTAGATTAGACCAAGTGCATACATATCGACTTGCTTCAAAGCTGATTCACAGTCCCTTAAATTTACTGCTCCTTCCAGCACTTCAGGGGCCATATAGCGAATTGTCCCAACCTGTAAAGACATGTTGTTGCATTCTTATATTGGCTTGGTATTTATGAAATACTGTTCAACAGAATTTTTTTTAGCTATATTCACTTTCATCCTCAAGACAGCATTAACATAAAGCTTCCTTGAGACCCATTCTGTGGAATCTCAATCTTATTATTTGCATTTAAAGTAATGTCTGTTCTTTTCCAACACATTTTATTTTGTTATTTAGTAAACATAAACTTTCATGAAGAAAACTTGGTGAAACTGAAGAATTCTTTAAACATAAGACAGTAAAAAGAGGTGAAAGTTGCATGTTAAACCAATAAATAAAATATTAATCCAAAAATGTTAAAATCCTATGCTTATCTACCCCCTTACTAATCAACAATCTTTTAAAAAAGCTTAATATTTGCATAATATACATTGGAAAAATTACATAATGTAAACTACAATTTTAAAATTGTAGGCCTGTGAAGCATTCTTAACTTTTAGGAGTATCCTTAGATTATTGAATTGGGAACAAGAAAGAATAAAGAGAATTTATTCTTTTCTTGATTTTTCCCATTCAGCTATAGGTTTTCTTAGTTAATCATCTGAAGAAAGTTATGTCTCATCATCTTTCAAATTAAACTCCCTGCAAACCAATTAGCCTATGCAAAGTACTAGCCTATATTTGTTGATCCTAAGGAAATGTACCTCAATTAATCTATTGATCATGCCATCATAATCTCTTGTGATTTGAAATAGAAAAAAATCTTCTCTCTTATACTTTAGATCTGATTAGTAGTCAGGCAACCTGAAGCTGATAAAAATACCTATAGCACTCTGATGCAGACTAGTAAGATACATTTGTTGTGTAAAGTATGAGCAATTAAAAGTGTTTCAAGGTGGCTTTCTCACTTCAGAATATATTTAAGGAAGAAAATTACTCTTGCTCTGAAAATCGAAATAAGAAAGATATGTTTGAAGCTCATTGTTCTTTTTATTTGAAAGGGTAAAGATTTTTCAGTGCTTAAATCCACTATTACAAAACGTGTAAACCTTATTTACTTTGGTGTCAACATTTCTAAGGTTCACAAGGAGACTTCAAAATGTATTTTTCTGTCTTACTTACCTCACTAATAGCAGCATTATCCTCCTCACCTGGGCGCACCAGTCTATTCCCTGTTAGCTTCATGGAAAGGCCAAAATCACTAATGACACATGTTCCATCATTCTTTACTAATACATTGCGGCTGTTCAAATCACGATGGGAAATGGCAGGCTTGTAATGGTCTGTTTGAATATATAAATATATTGTTTTACCATTCCTTCTGGCTTTTTTTCAACAGAGCATGGGCACTTCAAGAAAACTGATAACACTTTGAGCAGATGAAACTCTTTTAAGGTATCAGTTTTATGACCCTCTTGTGATGGCAATTCAGGTATATTAATGCAATTAAATGGGAATTGTTAGGAACAATTATTAAAGAATGCCAAAATTACATACAAATTAGGAATGCATGAAATATAAAAACCCTTCAATGTATCATAGAACTGTACTTCCTGAATTATGTTAATATCTTAATATCTGTTAAAATTTTAAGCCTTAAAAAGTCATCTAACTTTTAAGCAATTTGATAAATTATTTAGCTAATAATGTGAAATGAAACTGTACCTTTAATAAAGCTTTCTTTCATTTTTATTATCTGCCCCACGAATTAAGATTTATAATCTTAAATCTAAAAAGAAAGACTTGAACATGTGTTTCTTAATTAATTAAAGGTTCATTATTACAAAAGCCACCTACTTCAAAATCTACTAGTTTTGGGGCTTCTGGTTTTGAGCTTCCCCGAAGACAGACCGCTGATCGCGATGATGCGCAGCTTTGGTCCGTGCTTTGGCATCGGAGAGCCCCGATCCTTTGGATTTGAGGCAGAAGTCACCTCATAGGGGTGGCAGAGGAAGGGGAGATCGTCAGCTGGGTAGAGGGGAGTTGCAAATCCCTTCCCCTGCTTGGCATTTACTCCCTCCTGAAGACACCTGAAGCAGTGGTCTAAAATGGCCACCCTGAAGGGGAAGATTAGACTGGAATAAGATTGTGCAGGAGAGAGTGAAAGAAGCGAACAGGAGGAGGAATGGGATGATATAATTAAATGGAAGATACCCCCAGGATTAACATTTTAAAGAATTCTTAAGAAAGGATTTTAAGCGGTGAAGAGAAAGAGAGAAAAAAAAGGTGTGAATTGCTTTTGACAGCGGCGGGGCTTTGAAACTGTGAAAGGTAGAAGGGAGAAGGAATCATATAATCAATGTGGATAAGTATATTTTGATTCTATATAGGCATCAATAAAGCTGAACTATAGATTCTTAGGAAATTTAATATCAATTGGATTTGATCTTTTTTTTTGAAAACTGTGGTTTATAAAGCTCTGAATAAAAGAGAAGGAAAAAGAAAAGAGGGGGTGAAGATTTAGCCTAACAAAGAGGGCCATCTAAGTTAAATCTACCTTGTATTTCTTTTAAAAGACACTGTTTCTTAAAACTGTATGGATACAATAAAGCAAGAACTTTGAAAAATTGAAACATTGTAACAAAGAAAGAAACAGAAAGACTCTGCTCTTGGATTAATTGTTGATTTTGGTATGGACTTGGCATTGGATTAGCGGAGGCTTAAAACTTGAGAGGAAGAAAAAAAAGTTGACTGCTGGAAATAAACTTTAAAGACACTATTTGGATTAAATTGCTAATTAGAAAGTTGTAAAATGGCGATATCTCTTCTGGCATTAAAAATGGAACTTAGAAAAATGAAAGAAATATTACAAGAACGAGGTGAATTGCTGGGTTTTGCTTCAAAATTTATTGAAGATGCGATTGCAGAATATGAACAAAGACAAAAGGCAGAAGAGGAGGTGGAGCAAATTTTAGAAGGAGCCATCTTTAGTGATCATCGAGAACAAAGAACTCTGGAAAGAAAGAGGAAAAGAGTTGGAAATAAATATAGGAGATTTAAGAAATTTAATAAAAAGGGCAATATCCGAAAAGTTAAAAAAGGGAAAAAGAGTCAGCAGAAATTCAAAGGGCAGAAGGCAGCTATAGAGAGAGGGATAAAAACTGAAGTGAAAGAATAAAGGAGAAAAGACAAGGGGAAAGATGGGGCAAGAAACAGGATTTGGGAACAAAGAAATATGGGAATTATAAAAAAACGGGAAAAATTGCTTAATTAGATACAGAGATAATGGGTGATTAATATTTAGAAAGGGGATTCTGCAAGGTATTGGGGGGGTAATATAAATAAATTTATAGTCATGATAGGGACATATAGATTGATAAGATAGAAAACAGAATTGTTTTTTTTTCATAATGGAATCTAATGCTCTTCTTTATGCATAGAGATAATTGTAACAAATAATGGAATAAGCTTTTTAAATATATTGAAATATTTTTAGGAATGGAATGTTGGCTTTTTTTGGTTTAAATATGAATGGAATAATTAATGGAATATGTGTATCAAATAAACTGAAATAAATGAAATGATATAGGGGGAGAACTGAAATGCAATTAACCTTAGGGTTTAGGATTGTTTTACTGTTTGAATGAGTATGTCCTTTTCTTTTGAAAAATTTAATGAAATTATAAAGGGGAAAAACCATGCAGAATCTAATTTATATATGCTATGTAGTTTTAAAGGGATTATTAAGTTTAATGGTTTAGGTAATAATGTTAAATATTTAATGGGATTTAAAAGGGGTGAAAATTAATGAATATGTAACTTAGAGGTGGCACACTTATATTGATATTTCAGGGGGGAAACCAATTTATAGAAGAAGTGTTTTTTTAATTAGAATTTAAGATGAAATATACAAACATGACAGTTAAAAGTAAAGTATAATGATTATAAAGTTAATATAAGTGAATTAAATAATGAGATAAGTATTTGGAATAATACAATAAAATGGAAAATGTATAAAAGCATTGCTAAGATAAGAAACTGGATACAAAAATTGAATATGTAACTATAGTCATATTTGTACATATATGTGAAACCTGTAATCTTGCTGTTCACTAAAAAGAGATGTTAAAATGTGGAAAACTGAATAAAACTTGTTTTAAAAAAATCTAGTTTTAATTAGGGTTAGGGTATTCATTATATCTAACTACCTAGAATCATTGTGAGTTGCACAGCATACAGGTTTAATAAATTATTATTAAAAACTGTATGCTATTTTCTGCTCATTTATAAATTAGATTTATGTACACTTGCTGTTTAAAACATTATTGGAACAGCAATGGCTGCATTTTAACTTTATGTTCTACTTAAATTAGCTTGCTCATTATTTGTTTTCATTTCCAAAATCACTGGTAACACACTTTGGTCTTCACTCAGTATTTTTTTAATAGAACCACTATTTTTCTTGTTTATCTCTTTAAATATTATTTATAGATTTATTTTCATCTTTCTATGCTGTAATCACTCAACAATTAATATTTCATAACAAAATACATTTAAATTTGTGACAAATCTATTAAGTTTTCAAATGTACAAGGACTACTGATGGGATGGGCAGCCAATTCTTGCAACTTCCCAAATGGTATCTGCAAGGCTGGCCTGGAAACAGCAAAGGACTCGCCACGATGCCTCTGCCAGTGAAAACATAGCTGGGGGCCTCCTGCAGCCCTCTGCCAGTGAAACGTGGCAAAGGGGGCTGCATGTGCCCCCTGCACCCCATTTTTTGGCCACAACAGCCTCCTGCAGCTCTCTGCCAGCCACAACTAAGTGCAAAGTGGGGGTGTCAGCCTCCAAGAAGTTTTCCTGAAATCTTTTGCTGCTTGACTCTTGCGGGCTGCCATGGAAATGGGGGGAGGTGTAATGTGGTGTTTGAGGGGGGGAAGGGTGCTGGAGTGCAAAGATGTGTGAACTGAAAAGGATGAGACGCTTTCCTGCTTACTGCGCAACTGCATACACTTATCTTTTCTAGGCCAAGGTCAACTGTCTTGGCATACCAGATGTATGAGACACCACCTGAAGATGTACCCCACATGACAGTATACACACCTCAGATTGGATGACCAGTTTGAACTCCTGAGGGAGGGAACTTGGGATTACTTTCATTATGTAATTTCCGTGCCTATTTGCCTCAGAACTTGCTTTCCTTTTGTTGCTATCACTTCAAATCCAGTAAAAGTACTTTTCTCTATTTTAATGGAGTCTAAGGATTTCTTTGGATGGAGGCATAGCAGGAAGGAAGGGAGGGAGGGAGGGAGGGAGGGAGGGAGGGAGGGAGGGAAGGAGGAGGAAGGATTATAATGAGGGAGGGAGGGTCTCAGGGAAGTCCTGCATTAGCAGTTGGCCACCACAGGTGCCCCTGATACAAGTCCTGTGTCCCACCCACCATGGCCATCATGGCCACACCCACCCCAGACATGCTCACCATGGCCACCCCCCACTCCCAGCCCTCCAAGGTCAAACATAAACCTGATGTGGGCCTCCATGAAATTGAGTTTGACACTCCTGGCCTACACTATTTTCCACCATACAAAAATATTTTTCCATATGAATCAGAAAATTAGGCCTAACAAAGAGGAACATGAGTGTTTTGATATTTGTTTATATTTATGTGCAACTATGGAGTTGAGCTCAAGTTATTGAGAGCCTGACACACACCAATGATCACACACTGCATCTGGTTTTCAGCATTAATTATAAGATGATCTGATTCAGATTTTTTAAAATCATAGTTAGATTTCTCTCTGGTTGTCTATAAATATGACATTTAAATAAAAGAAGAGAGTTATCTGGGCTTATTTCAGTTGGGTTTCAACTGGGGCTTAGTGTAGAGAAAGCACCAATAATATTTGTTGATGATTGTCCCAAGGATGCTTTTTCCAAAAGGCAACTGGACTTTCTTGGTTTATTTTTTTTTCTTCAAAAATGTTTTGCTTCTCATCCAAAAAGCTTCTTCAGTTCATTGAAGGAGCTGAAGGAGCTTCTTGGATAAGAAGCTAAACATTTTCAAAGGAAAAAAACCCAAGGAAGCTTAGTTGGTTTTTTGAAAAAGCACCTTTGGGTTAATCATAATCCAGATTATTGAGAATCTCCATAGGTATTTGTTGATGATCTGTCATGGTATGTCTATCCTGGTTCATCTTGATATCTCAGTAATTTTGGATAACACTGATCATTATGTCCTTGTGGACAGGCTACTGCATCTGGATGGGGAGAAACACTCAATCCTGACAAGATTGAATGGCTATGACTGCATGGCTCTTTCAGTGCCACAGATTTTTCATCATTGGCTCTGAATGGGGTGGAATTTCCACATAGAGAACTAGGATATAGTTTGGACATTCTCCAAGACTCAAAGCTCCTGTTTCAACTGCCAGATTAGATTGTTCCTCTAAACAGGCGTGGGTTGTGATGTTACACCCCTCCTGCGTGAGCTGCACTGGTTACTGGTTGACCTCCGGGTGAGATTCAAGGTGCTGGTGTTGACCTATAAAGTCCTCCATGGTGTTGGACCAGGGTATTTGCGGGAGACCCTGCTGCCAATAATGGTTTCCCAATGTCCCATGTGCTCCCACCGGCAGGGCCTCCTCCGGGTGCCGTCAGCCAGGCAATGTCGGCTGGCGGCCCCCAGGAGTAGGGCCTTCTCTGTGGGAGCACCCACCCTATGGAACCAGCTGCCATGGAGCTCCGGGTGGCCCCTGACCTCTGATCCTTCCACCGTAGCCTAAAAACATGCCTGTTCCAACTTGCCTACCCGGACTGATGGGAGGGGGAGGGTTTTTAGTTGTAGTCTTAATTCTAATGGTTTTATGAGATTTTGGGTTTAATAGTTTTTTAATATTTGTATTATTGTTTTTTTAATCATTGTAAACCGCCCTGAGTCCTCAGGGAAATAGGGCGGCATATAAATCTCATAAATAAAATAAATAAATAAATAAATAAAATAAACAGGACTGTTCAGTGTGCCTGTTGTGCAGTAAGCAAAGAGTTGAATTTCATGGTCCAAATTACCCCTTTCAACTCCACAATTCTAAGATTATATTTTTAATAATATATGTGGTCATTTCTATTAGGTTTTTGTATTTTTAAAAATTTCCATGTGAAATACTTTAACAATATGTACCATAGCTTAACATAACTTAAAGGAAGAATTCAGAATCAAAACACCTATTATTATCTTACCTCCTCGTGGTAATTCTGTATGAAGATATGCCAGGCCTCTAGTTACAGAATGCGCCATTCGGCAAGAGTTCACCCAGTCACTAGCCTGGAGAGTCAAATATCTGCACAAAGAACCCTGGAGAAAATAAGAAGGCACTTTCTTAGTGTTTATCTTTTACATGAGTTTACATATTCTGTGTTTCTAATATGCCATTTCAACATTTGAAAGCACATAGGGTGATGGTAGTGATAGTCAACAACAATAATGCACTTATGGTTACGGTTTACTTTGGTCTGGGAAAATAAGAAATAAACACTGTCCTTAGTGAAACAGTGCTGTACAATCCAGGTAAAATGTGAAAGCATGATGAAGAGCAAACTGATATTTCCAATGATATTAAGAGTTTCTGCTTTACTGTTACTACAGAAAATAAGAGGGTTGTGGTAGGCTAATAGGACTGGGTATTGGAGAATGGAATTGTTGAATGGAAAGTCTTTTCATAAAAGTTTTTTTCAGCAGGTAGGAAAAAAGTACTTCCTATCAAAGGGTGAGGGGGAAGGAGAATATAGTTGCAAGAAGTTGTGGAGAGGGGGAGATCTCATTGGTTTAATAAAAGCAAGAGGTCCAAACAAATGATTTTTTCCAGTCAAAGATCTTCAAAAACTTTCTGTTTAACTGCATGGAAAAACCTTTGTGGAAGGCTTCCAAGAAGGTAACAAAAGGTACCAAAGAAGTAACTCTACTAGATGCTCCAAACTATCAGTGTGATATGTCAATAGTTGTTTTGATGGAAATGACAGTGTATCCCATTCAAACAAAGATTCTGCCTCTGAAGAAGTTCCTGAAATATTAATCCACGTTTTGCTACACTGTCCTTGTTATAAAGATGTCCAGTTGCAGCTAAAAACTACCCCATTTGGTAAGATTTCCAGGATCCAGAATGGACATGATGCGACTAACTACAATTTCAGTGATCTGTCGTCAGCTGAAGGGGATATTCTTAATTTTGATTATCATGATAGATATTTAGTATGGTTTATATAACCCCAAGGATATTACATCCATAAATAACAAGGCTGTCATCATCATTGGTTCCTTTTCCCCTATGCACATAGGGCAGCAAGCTTCTTTCAATGAATCTTATACATGGTGGCATCTTTGGCATCTTCCCATTTGATGCCCACTGTCCATAATGTTTGTCACCAAGTTTTGCATGGCTACCTTGCCTCCCGTTTGTCTCTGGCATCTCCTATTGTACAATGTTTTTAGGTATTGATGTTCTGGCAAGCGAAGAATATGGCCAGCCAGGCACATTCGCATTTCCATCACAATCATCTGCAACTTCCAAGGTCCATTCTGCTGGAAAATGTCTTCATTGGTGACATGGTTGTGATAAATGACATGCAGAATTCTTTATAGATAACATTGATGGAACACATTGATCTTTCGTGCTGTGCATGCTGTTATTGTTCATGTTTCACTGGCATAGATTGTTGTTGATAAATGATGTTGGTAAAGTTTTATAAAGCTGTAACTTGGGCTTCTTATCTATTGTTGTGGTTGATCAAATAGGCCGTAAATGCTGGAATACTGCTGAGGTTTTACCAATTCTGTGTTTGACATCTATATCTATGGTGCTATTTTGTGATAAGATTCTAACGTGGTAGGTAAATTGTTGGACATGTTCTATTGGCTGTTGCCAGTTGTGATTAGTGTGTTAGGAGAGCAACTCCCAATGAAGAGGACTTTGGCTAGAATAACAATAATAGTCAGATTATATAAAAAAAACATGCACCAGTTGTGCCATCCAATGAGGACAGGTTAATCTTCATTATCTACAAATACTTTCCTGAACAGCTATATCTTGACAGTTCTCCAAGACAGATAAGAGGACAGAATGGAATAGTAAATCTGAAGGAGAATGTGTCACGAGTCTCTTTTTTCTAAGATCAACTTCTGTGCCTAAATAAGAGTCAGTGAGGGCTGTACCATAGGAACTGAAAAGGCAGTAGAAAAGAGATGGCCATTGTGGAAAGGTTGCCAGAACTGGAGTCAGGAATGCAGTGACACAGGGGGTTTTTTTCTCCCTTTTTAGCTGTGATTAGATTAGATAAACCTTAATAACAGCTATTTCCCAAGCTGACATTAGGACAGAAGAATCCTGAAGATCCTGGGCAGGTAGTGGAGAATTCAGTCTACCTCACAGATGAAGAAGGAACAATTTCTGGTAGATGACAGAAAACGTGGGGGAAGACAAAAAGGTTCTGGTAGCTTTGCATTTGCTCTTCTTAGAGCTCACTCCTAAAGATTGATTTGCAAACTAGAAACTATGATGGGTGTGTTCATTAAATGAAAGGCAATATTTAGATAAGTCTATTGTGATTTTCGCCAAGACCAAAAATACTGTTGATGCCTTTCTAAGAAAAGTTTAACATATGAATAGCACCCAGAGATTATTGAAAAGGCAATTCAAATAATCCTTTTTAAATTAATTGTATCCTTTATTTTTTATTTCCTTATAGCTGTCTGAAATAATAGAAATTACTTACATTGGGATAATATTCCATTACTAATAAATATTCCATTCGTCCATCTGCAGTGCATCTCTCATCCCCAACAATGAAGTGAGCAATATTGTCATGTTCCATCAGTGGGATTCTATAAATATTTCTCTCATTTATAAAATTCTGCCGATTAGCAAAAGAAAATACTTTTACAGCCACTGGACGCTCATCTAAAGATCCTTTGTATACAGCTCCATATCGCCCTCGTCCAATAAGCTGTGAATTTAAAAAAAACAGATTTTAAAGTTCAAGACACTCAATCTATTGATTTTAATGAGCTTCAGCATTTTATGTGTTCATGATTTGAAGCCTTTATTTTGCACACTAAATTTAATCCCCAAAGAATGCATTTTCTAATACAAATGTTAACTGAGATGGAATTATATCTTCTTCAGATTTCTTGTTCTCACTAAATCACACTACATACTTTGTATGAAGATTTTGCATTACATAGTTATTAATAAGTCATGTGAAATATAAAGACACAGAGCTGTAAACTCACCTCCAGTAGTTTCAAACTATCCAGATCTAATGAGGGTTCTAAAGCTGCTGCTTCCATCATGTTCATAGTATGCAGGCCTTTTTTACGGATCCCTGAGGAAAGATGAAGATATGAATTATATTGCTCTTCAAATTGATCAGATTTCTTGATTTATTTCAATAGTCCTGCAATTCTTATAAACTACACAGTGAATAAGATATCTAGGTCAACTCACTCAGGTTATCTACAGTTCTTTGCTCTTTATTTCCCATGGCAGATTAAGTAAACTGCGCAGGAGACTTGGTGTGATGTCTGAATCCAGAATTATACGTGCATACATATTAGTTAAAACTATAAAGTTGTTTAAAATCATTTCTGTTGTTGATTGACAAAATTTGATTCGTTTAAACACAAGAAACCATAATTTTGAGTCTGTGAACTTCTATTCCTTTTGTTTCAATGCTCATACAAAGAGAAAAGAGCAAAGCGGAAGTAATACAATGCAAGTATTGTGGGCTCAATTGGCAAAAGAAAGCTTAGGACTGTATAGGTTTGAAACATGCAGAATAGGCCTTCATCCTGCAGTGGATAGATGATGGCTAAAATGATGATGATGACTGGATTTAACCTAGCCAGGAAACTTCTTTCAAAATGTGGCGTATCTACATTGTGTCTCACATGTTGCTAAATAAAGTTCCACAATCCTTCAGCTCTATGATAGCAATAAAGTTCAACTAATTCCCACAATCTGTTATTACTGCCTATAATGATGAGGATGTTGACAATTATAGTGCAACATTTGGAACCCAAGATTGAGAAATGCCGGATCGCATTAAAAAGGATGAAGCTACGGAAGAATATGTAGCAATGATAATATTATAAGGGTGCAGACTTTACTTTTTCAAGATCTGTACTCAATGTCTTTGCTCTGATATCTAGAGCAATTTGTCACAAAATTCTCTGGAATGTAAGGGGCTCCAATTCAAGTGTAATGTCAAAAGACAAAAAGTCCCCCCCCATTCTCCTGTGAATGTCTAATTGTAGAACAGACACAAATTGCTGTCTAGTAGGTTGTAACATACTAAGGAGTTGGTAGGTTGAATATTTTAAAAATTATATAGCAAAACTGAGTAAGTAACTAAAGAAAATAAATATAATAGGATTGTGAACATTATCTCAAGGAAAAATAGAAGCAAAATATTATAATAGACATTTATTTATCAAAACTTACCTCCTAATATCCTGTATCCAAAGAAAATAATAGCCATCAAAACAGCTAGTACAGATACTGATGCCAAAATTATTATAATTGTGTCATCTCGTTGAGGAGGAGGAACTGAAAGAAATCAAAATGTATATGATTGTCTCTTCATATATACTCAATTTTTCAGGACAAATTAAATTAATATTCTGACCTGCTTTCAATTATCTTGGCATTTTCCCTCCTTTTGGTGGGAAGAGACGTAGGAGGGTAATTTTTAAAATTCACAGACTGAATCCAACAAGGAGAGTCCACAGAAGACTCTTATCAGGAGAAAGGAGGGAGATCATTTTTCCTTATTTTCCTTCTTCCACTAGGCTGGAGACCTTCCCTCAATTCTTCAGGGCAACTCAATTGCATGGGAAAGGGAAAATAAACTGGTTCAACCATTGTTTTATCACTTATCAGAGGCATTCTGTTAATGAAAACCATACCCTTCTTTCCACAAATTCCAGATCTCGCCTTAATTACAAATAATTATAGTTGTAGTCACTTCACCCTTTCAAAGTTGTACAATGGAGTATTTTAAGAGGAATGTTATTTCTTTGGACTACACAAACTACATAAACAACAAGTATCACAAAAGCAACTGAATTGAATCAACATGAAAGTCAACAAATGATACAATTACAAGAAACTACAAATCAATTTTCAATTTCTAGTTATGGATCAGCTAGTGTAACAAAACGAAGAAGCACTGAAAGTCATTATTTTACCATTGCAGCTACTGGGTCTGAACTGAATTGCTATGAGAAAATAAGGCAAATAGCATTTTCTGAAAGATTAATGGTAGTCAAGACAGGTTGCAAAATGTTCTGTGTGAGAGAAATGTTCCTACAGTACTTTGGTCTTACATTAAGGACAAGCAACATTCCCAAAGTTGAAGGGATACAACTCTCGCTCGCTGCAATGGGAGGGCTGCAGCTGATGTTATTGTAAGGGTGGTGACATTTCAGTAAGGGATAGGATTGATTTCTTTTTGATGTTTTTCAGTGGGATTAAACTTTTTAAGGATGTGAAGAAAGCTCAAACTAGGCAAACTACTGGTAGGTTCATTCTTCCCTTCTCCATAAGCAGTTCCACCCTTTTTTGCCTCCCCTCCAAACAGCCCCAGATTGCAACTGTTTGTTTCTAGAAGGCTCTAGCTTCTATTCCCACCTTTACCTCTACAAACTGCATTAATGAAAACTAACCAAATTTAGGCAGCAATGTCACATGAAGGCTGTGGGCCATAGGCTTCCCATTTCTATGAATAAGAATAAGAATCACCAATCTCCAAGTGTCCTCAATACAAATTCCAAAAGGATTATAGGGTACATGGAACCACCTCTTTGGAGACAACTAGATTATTCTGGCCAGATTAAACAATGTGTCTCTCTTCTTCCCCTTGTATTTCAGTCTTCTGGAGGAAAGGTAGGATAGAAATTTGATAAATTAAACGAACAAATCTATTTGCCAGTCTTTACCATTTTTTTGTTTTTCTCCTTTCTAAATGCATGGCTTCCAAAATGTTAGCATCTTTGAATTTGGAACTAATTTAGTTTCTGTAGATATATTTCAATGCCAATTGCAATTTTTAATTTAATTACTTTTTAATTTAAAGAGGAGACAGTTCTTATCTGAAGTTTTTTTTAGCTTTAAATCTAAAAAGATGGTGATGGAGAATTGACTTCAATTCCCTCCCCCCCACATCCCAGAAACAAGACAGATGGTACTTTGAAATTGCACATCTACCATTAAGTGAAATGACTGTTTTTTAAAATGATGTTGGCAGAATTGTTCTGTAAAGAAATGTTCCCACATTTACCATATTACTTTGAATTATATTGGGACTGTTTGTGTGTGTGTGTGTGTGTGTGTGTGTGTGTGTGTGTGTGTTTGAGTCAGTCTTGACTCCTGGCAACTGCCTGAACAAGACAGATTTTAGGCAAGATTTTTGGAGGTGGCTTGCCATTGCCTTTTTCCCCAGGCTGTGAGACAATGAATAAACCAGTCATTCAGCTGGCTTTGTGACTAGAATTTATGGTCTTCAGGTATCAAACCTGCTCTCATACTAAATTGGCACTCTATGGCAGGGATGTCAAACTCAATTTCATTGAGGGCTGAATCAGGGTTGTGATTGACCTCAGGGCCAGGTTGGCATGGGGGGGCATGGCTGGGGGGATGACCGTGGTCAGCTTGATGTCACTTGTTTCTGGGGCACCTGTGGTCTATGCAGGGCTGGGGGGATCCATTGTATCCAGCGGATACAATGGAAGGTGAGACCAGGGAGAGTGCCAAACTCTTGTCCTCCAGAGCAGCCTCACTGTCCCTCTCAGGCCACATGGAGGAACCCCAGACGTGGTACAGGCTGTCCAGAGCCCTAGGTAGCGGAGAGCAAGCGCCCGGCCCGGCCCTTGAACTCCCAGGGCACTGGGACTCGACGGCCCAGCCCAGCCCCGCTTCCCTGAGGGGGTGCCCAACTACGCTTACCTCCTCCTCAAGGCTGTTGCTGCTGCTGTTCTTGCTCTCCTTGGCCAGGTTGCTTATAGTGTGTGTGGGAGGGCAAAGTGTGTGAGTCAGAGGGAGGCCCACTTCCTCTCCAGGCAAGCAGACTCAGCTTTGTAACCAAGCATCCTCAGCAACAGGATGGGAGACCACCAGGAGAGGCCAGGAGGAGAAGACAAAGGGATGGCGAAAGGGTAGCAGGCTGCTGATGGCCAAGTTCTAAGGCAGGACTTCCCCTCCTTCCTTCCTTCTTTTTCTTCTTTTTCCTTCCCTCTTCATTCTCCTTTCTTCTTCCTTCCCCTCTTTCCTTCTTTTTCCTTCCTTGCTCTCTTCCCATCTTTCCTTTTTTTTTCTTTATCTTTCCTCTTTCCTTGTCCCTTCTTGAATGTTCAAAGGCAAAAGGGGAAACATTTCTCCTTTTCTTTTCTTTTGTGTTTAGTTTGTTTTGCTAGCCCCCTGCCAGCAAAAATGGAGCTGGAGGGGGCATGCGTGTAGTGGCCGAAAATGGAGTCCGCAGCCCTCCCAAGCTCCATTTTCGCTGGCAGAGGCACCACGGGCTGGTCCTTTGAGGGTTCCAGGGTGGCCCCCAGGCCAGATCTAAGCACCCTGTGGGGTGAATCCAGCCTGAGGGCCTTGAGTTTGACACCCCTACTCTATGGGATTAGACAGATTAAATTCATTTTGACTTCACCTAAGTGCTTATATAACATTGAAATAATCTCAAAGAAGCAGGGAATTGTGATACACTACTAGGCTTTAATAAGATTATTTCATAATTAGAACAAACTCAGTTATATTTAAAGCCAAAATTAAGCTTAGATACCATTAGAATTCTAGCATTCTGTGAGAGTCTACAAAATAAAAGATAAATCAGACATTAATTCACTGCAAATAAAGGCCAGTTCAATTTACTCTGTAACCAAGAATTTTAACTTCTTGTTGCAATTATTGTATTTCTGGTTTAGAGTCAATCAAATGAGAAAAAATAATTACTATTACACTCTTTGGCTTGTCAGATTTAATACTAATTGATTTTGTCCTACAACTGACTATATTCTCTCCATCCAAAGAATTTTGCTTTGAGAATGCATTCTGCAAAAAAGCATTAAACAATGTAACAAAACTATAAAATAAGAATTTTATACTCAAATATAAAATTCAGTACTGTAAAATTAATTTAACAATTTTATAATTTGTCAACATAATGTAAAACTGTAAATAATATGGATTTTTAAATGCCTATATATTTCTTGTTCTGTTAATTTGAAAAACATATTGAAACAGAATTATAAATATTTAAGTTTTCTATATATTGATCCTATAGGTCAGGGGTATCAAACTCATGGCTCACGGGCCAAATGCGTCATGTGCTGGCTCCACCCCCGCCCAGTTTAGCAAAGGGGAAAAAATCCCTACGTCACCTGACACCACCATGACACAAGTTTGAGACTCCTGCTATAGGTAGTCCTTGGTTAAAGATCTCAATTGAGACCACTGTCCAATTACTAGCTTACAAACATAAAGAAATCTCCGTGTCCATAGCCATGCCTTCTGAAAGAATGCTAAACCTGTATCCAAAAGTACCAAGCTGACAGGTTGCAGGTATATAGGAAGAGCACATAAAGAAGGGCTGAAGGAACAGTCCATGAGGAAAGAACTTCACTCTTGACATATATGTAAGGGAATAGCAGTAATAGGAATGAGTCTAGTTCTTTTCCTGTGGCCAGGAACATCCAAAAGAACAACTTTTTGTCACTGCTGTCTCAACCTTCAACTCAGTTGTGCTATTCTACCAGTTTGGCCTGGTTCTGGCAGATTGCTGTGCATCAGCTGTTGAAGCTACAGGGATTGCAGGTGGTGAGTAGGAAATCCTCTGTGTGTGTGCAAAGTGCATGTTTGGTGCACGCGCAAAGTATGTGTGCATGTGCAAAGCGCGCCCATCAAGCCATGCCCACCGAACTGGTGTTAAACCTCTTTGAAACTCACCACTGCTTCAACTCAATACATGATAGTGACTTTAATACTCAAGGGCAAATTTCATGTATTTAAATGAGTAATTAAATACAGTTCAGGAATCTATGAAAATAAGCTTGAAAATAAGCTTGGGAAGTGTACAATGTACCCTAGCAAAATAAAATAACAGTGGAGAAACATCACTTTCCAAACTCACAAATTATGCGATAATTCATGCATGGGAAATTCCAGGGCTGTACGATAGATTGAGAATTTATCCATCTATCCATTTATCCATCCTGAAAAAGGCAACAGCACATTACTTTCATTCTGCCAACGAAAAAACCTCTTGGGATCAGTTCAGAGAAGACTTTGCCTTTTTTTTTTTAACCAAAAAGTTTGAGGCAACTCATGATCACCCTAGAATGGGAAGTAATAAAAGATGGGTCTGAATTCAAGACCATAATTTTTCTGTGCCTCTGTTTTATTGTGCAATAAATCAAGCAAAAGAAATTATTAAAATTTATCAACTTTCTCTAACGGTGCCTTCCTAATGTATCTCACTTCTATATATTGCACCTCTAGTCTATATATGGAAATTGTAGTAATGTGGGCAGGTAGTGGAACAGCAATCAGAGAAGCCTATTATTTCTATTGCTCAGATCAGACAAGATTTACTTTTCTAAAATTGCCATAATTTGTAATGCTTTGTGTATTAATCTTAAAAGTTCATATTTTTGTGGAACCTCTAAATTCTACAAAACTTCATGAATGTGTCAATTAGAAAAATACATTGAACAATCTGTTGCTGTTTCTATGAAACCAGGAAATCCTATTAATTGACCAATTTAACACAGGTAGAACAAACAGAAACTAGAGGAAAAAAGCATTTCATTTAGTTATCTCAGTGCAATATGATAGGCTCACATAAAAAAACTGCAAAACCCTCTGTACTTTTATTTTTAATTATTATACAACATGACATGTGACAATATATTTACATGCTAAGCAATGCCTTTGTTTTCTTAAAGAAGATCCCAAGCAGTGGAAAAGCAGCTGCTTTTGTATCTTGAGTTGTCTCATGGAGGATTAATAATTTCTTTAAACATTAGATTATGATTCATGCTAAGTGAGGCCAATGCTTCTTATTCAAAAAATACTATATAAAATGAGTAAATGACAACTTTCTAATTAAAATGCTTGAAAATTCTAGACATCTAAAAGTATTTAGATGTCTAGAATAGAATTGCAACTATTTCAGCCTGATGATACCAATCTTCAGTGATTAGCAAGACTACATATAGTAGTCCACATATCTAAACATACATAGCTATGGTGGTCTTAGCGAGTCAATTTGTGTGTGTGTGTATAATGATTACATGATTAAATGCATAATTATATGGTTATATATAATGATACAATAATCAAACAAAATATTATATGTTTTGACTAGTATAATTCCCACAGCAATTGGAAATAAAATCCAATCTACAACATTAGAATGCTATATAAAAGCAAACATTCAATTAATAAAAGAACTATTTAAAATACAACTTATAATTATCAATTACAAAAAAGATTAAAAAGCACTATTTGAATAACACACGCAAGTTCACTTAAGCTTTGTATCTACATACCTACAAAGAAGTTAGTACTGTATATACCAGTGCCGTAAATTACATGTTGTTGCATAGAACTTTGCAACTCTCCATTTTATAAAATAATTACTATCAGTATAATTAAAGTATAAAAATATAAAATTGGATTGAGTGACCATGATTTTCAAACAGCACTACATATATCACTACTACTAGTAGCAGTAATAGAAATAGAAGTAAACTTGATTATAGTCACTGACCCATTAAAAACAGAAAAATAAACAAGTTCTATGACAGCAAAATGACATATATAAAATATAAAACTATAAAACTGCAAAACGAAAGTATGTAGTCCCACTGTTTCTATCTGCCCACTGTCACAGGGGTATAAATCTCCTAAGAGATTTCGTCTTACAGAGCTGAAGAAAAAAAACCCACCAAAGCAAGAGAAGGAAAAGATTTTTCTGTGAGCTGGAACAATTAGTTGCATTAGTTGTACTGAGCAAGTAATGGTTTATACATAAAGGAGAAAGATGATTAAAAGACCATCTATAATCAGATTGTCTTGCTGTGTCCCTAATTGTTTATTGGACCCATGTCCCTCCTGGCTGGTCTATGCCGCCCGGGAGGTCACACGAGGCTGGCTCCAGGCAGTAATCAACGCCTCTTTGAGTGAGGGTTCCTTCCCTGCCACCTTGAAAGAGGCGATGGTGAGGCCCCTCCTCAAGAGGCCTGCCCTGGACCCGGCTAATTTGAACAACTTTCGTCCGGTCTCCAACCTTCGCTTCATTGCGAAGGTTGTTGAGAGCGTGGTGGCTAGGCAGCTCCCACTGTTCCTGGAGGAAACTATCTAGACCCGCATCAATCGGGCTTCAGGCCCGGATACAGCATGGAGACGGCGTTGGTCGTGCTGGTGGATGATCTCTGGAGGGTGCGGGACAGGGGTTATTCCTCTGTCCTGTTCCTATTAGATCTCTCAGCGTCTTTCAATACCATCAACCATGGTATCCTCCTGCGACGCCTCGAGGGGTTAGGAGTAGGGGGCATCATTTTAGGGGAGTTTCCTCCTACCTCTCGGGTCGTACGCAGGTAGTGTTGGCAGGGGGGCAGAGGTCAGCCCCGAGGCCCCTCCTTTGTGGAGTGCCCCAGGGGTCGGTTCACTCGCCCCTCTTGTTCAACATCTACATGAAGCCGCTGGGTGAGATCATCCATGGTTTTGGGGTGAGGTATCATCAGTATGCTGATGATACCCAGCTTTTCATCTCCACCCCTAACCAACCCAGTGACGCCCTCAACGTGATGTCCCGGTGCCGGGAGGTGGTGCAGGTCTGGATGGGGAGGAACAGGCTCCGGCTCAACCCGGCTAAGACCGAGTAGCTGTACATACCGGCATCTCGAGTTGTCCAGGATATTCCATTTTTGGCTATGGTGGGAGAGGTGTTGTCCCCCATAGATAGGGCGCGCAACTTGGGTGTCCTCCTGAATGCACGGCTCAGTTTAGAGGAGCAGGTGGGAGACGTGGCCAGGGGGGCATTTGTCCAGGTTTGCTTGGTGCGCCAATTGCATCCCTATCTGGACCGAGATGCCCTGTGTACAGTCACTCATGCACTCATTATCTCCCGTCTGGACTACTGCAATGCTCTTTACATGGGGCTGCCCTTGAAGACCACTCGGAGGCTTCAACTGGTCCAGAATGCAGCGGTGCGGGTTGTGATGGGAGGATCCCGATACTCCCATGTTATACCCCTCCTGAGTGAGCTGCACTGGCTGCCAGTTGCCCTCTGGGTGAGATTCAAGGTGCTGGTGTTGACCTATAAAGCCCTTCATGGCATTGGACCAGGATATATGCGGGAGACCCTGCTGCCGATAACAGCTTCCCAGCGTCCCGTGCGCTCCCATCGACAGGACCTTCTTCGGGTGCCGTCAACTTAGCAATGTTGGCTGGCGGTTCCCAGGAGTAGGGCCTTCTCAGTGGGAGCACCCAGCCTGTGGAACCAGCTTCCCCTGGAGCTCCGGGTGGCCCCTGACCTCCGATCCTTCCGCCGTGACCTAAAAACCTGGCTGTTCCAACTGGCCTACCCGGACTGATGTGGGGGAGGGTTTTTAGCATAGTTTTAATTGGTATATTTATGAGACCTTTGGTTTAATAATTTTTTAATATTTGTATATTTGTATCTGGATTATTTTATTTTGTAAGCCCCCCTGAGTCCTTCGGGAGATAGGGTGGCATATAAGTCAAATAAATAAATAAATAAATAAATAAATAAATAAATAAATAAATAAATAAATAAATAAATAAATGTAAATAAATCAATCAATCAATCAATCAATCAATCAAACAAACAAACAAACTGTATACTGCTTCAGAAATAATCATCTTAACCCTGAGAAGGTAGACTAGGAGGTCCGTTTCATAAACTTTTTAGTTAATCAGTATCTCACATGATCTTTCTCTCCCATTCTCCTGAGGATGGTTCAGAAAAAATGTTGAATGGCAGAGATGTTCTTAAGATTAGACCGCACTGGATACAGTACGTGTTCTCTTCCATATGCTGGTATTCTTCTTTGTTCTCATTCCTTCATTCATTCTTGTGCCAATGTTCTGGCTAGATGTATGGAAAATGTTTTTTGTGCATCAAGGAGTCTGACACTGGATTTATATATATTCTCCAATCTATGTACACATTCCTCACCTATTTAACCCAGCGCCTTCTAAAGACATTTTTACTATTTGATACAGAACCTGATTTGCTGCCCCTAACATGGTTTTCCTTGCCAGGCAAAGGATCCTTATAAAAGTTAATACTACTATTTAGCAGTTATGTAGCATATTATGTCTTTAAGTGCTTCCCACTAAGTATCTAATAATCCAGAGTAGAGTAGAGTAGAGTAGAGTAGAGTAGAGTAGAGTAGAATAGAATAGAACAGAACTGGAAGGGACCTGAGAGATCTTCTAGTCCAGCCCCCTGCTCAAGCAGGAGAACCTATACCATCTCAGACAAGTGACTGTCCAATCTCTTCTTAAAAACTTCCAGTGATGGAGCGTCCACGATTTCTGAAGGCAATTGTACAGGTAGTCCTTGTTTATAACTACTCATTTAGCCACTATTCAAAGTTAAAATGGCACTGAAAAAGTGATTTACCACCAATTTTATATTTATAACTGTTATAGCAACCCCACGGGCAGGTGTCAAACTCTGGGGGCTTGGCAACACATATGTACTTGTGACAGTTGCAGAGTCACATGATCTCCATTTGTGACATTCCCAGGCAACTTCCAACAAGCAAAGTCAATGGGGGAAGCCAGACTTGCTTAATGAGCACATGATTCATTTAACAACTGCAGTGATTTCCTCAAGTATGGCAAAAAGGTCATAAAATTGGGCATAACTCAGTTAACAACTGATTTGCTTAGCAATGGCAATTTGGGTCCCAATTATGGTTGTAAGTCAAGGACTACCTGTAATACTTTAAAAGAGTGAAAGAGGGCTACCTGTAATACTTTAAAAGCGGTCTACCTGTAATGCTGATAACAGAGTGAAATTTCAGCAATCATGCAACACAGATAAGACGGTTAAGACTACAACCTATTAATATAATGTTACGCATAACTATTAAGGATTAAATCCATGCAGTAAATAAGCAACGGATTGCAACCTTTATGACCATTTCACTCCAGCCTTTAAATTAAGTCAAAAACACAGAACCTAATAACAGTGCAAGTTCCCAAATGCTGTAATAATGCAAACTGCTAAAATGATAAATGAATATAGGCAGCTAGTTTTGTGACCAAAATTAAAGTTCAAGTAAATAATTAACTAAACAATAAGTAAACTTCTGTGATCGCAGATGATCTTGACCAATGGCTAGATCCACAAGTTTCACTTTGTCTCAAACATTGTTCCATGCATTGCCTGCTAAAGGCAAAACTCCTGCTGCATTTGCTTCTCACTTTGCCTGTGCAAATTCCAGATGGGCAGGCCAAGGCAGAATAGGAACAAGTTTTGACAGTGCTCCTACTTTGCCTGTGCCAGCCTTCTCAGCCTTTAAAAAACATTGTGAATCCTCCCTATGTTGCTTAATACTTCATATGGGATCATGGCTTATAATTTGAAGAACTCTTGCCATAGACATTTGTAAAGGCTGAGGACAGGAGGATATGGCTTATGCTAATATTGAGCGAAGAATACTGCCTCACAAAATAGCTGACTTAAGCTACAGAAACTGATCACATTGCACATGAACAGCTGCAGTGCAATGACGTGGGTGTGTGTGTGTAAGAGAGAGAAGGGGGGAGAGGGAGAGGGAGGCTGAGAGAGAAAGGCTGAGAGAGACTGAGATTTAGAAAACGGCGGTAACAAGACAAATCAAGCCAGGAAATAGGCAATTTTCTTGGGAAACTCTGAAAAATGAGATTATAAAAACCCATCTCTACACAATACCACTGAAAAAGAAAAACAAGAAATCCAAGAAGAAACCACCATGGTTGTACAAAGAACTCTCTGATCAACTGAAAGACAAAAAGGATTAGTATAAAAAAATGGAAAAAGAGATGTAACTGGCAGAATATTACCATATAGCTGAAGATGAAGTCAAGAAAGCTATGTCTCAGAATGAACTAAGACTTGTAATAAATGTCAAAAATAATTTTAAAAGTTTCTTTAAAAATGTTTCTTTCAAAAATGAGAAAAAAGTCAAGGAAACAATTGGTCCACCAAAGGGAGAAGATGGCAAGGAAGTGATGGGTAGCAAGGAGAAAGAAAGCAGAGCTGCTTAATTAATTATTTGCACCCTTTTCTATGCAAAAGGAAAGAAATATCCCAACCTATCAAAAGCAGAACTGTAAAAGACAGACTAAGAATACAAATTAAAATAGGCACAAAAATGGTAAGACAACACCCGTCTACCCTAGATTGAGTTCAAATCCTCAGGACCAGATGGATTACATTCCAGAGTTCTGAAGCAGCTGGCACACATGATCTTGGACCTACTGAACCTTATCTTTCAAAGATCCTGAAGCACTGGAGAACTAACAAAAGGTAGGAAAAAAGCTGACATAGTTACTTTTCAAAAAGGAGGGAAATGGATCAGGAAACTACAAATCTCAATCAGCATGACTTCAATACGTGGGAAGATTCTGGAAAAGATAATCAAGCCGCAGATCTACAAATACCTAGAAGCAAGAAATGTTATAATCAGAAGCCAAACATAAGTTTGTCAAAAACAGACCACGCCAAACAAATTTTATTTCATTCTTTGACAAAGTGACTAAATTAGTAGACCAGTTAAATGTTATGGACATAGTATACTTCAATTTCAGTAAGATATTTGACAAAGTAGACCACAACCTACTTCTTGGTAAGTTAGAAAAATGTGGGATAGACAGCCTCAGCACCAGAGGACTTGTAACTGGCTGACCAACCGCACTCAACATGTAGTCCTTAATGAAGTTACATCTACATGGGGGGAAGTATGCTTTGGGGTACCCCAGGCTGTCTTAGGCCCAGTACTCTTCAACATCTTCATAAATGAGGGGATAAATGGGGAACTCATCATATTTGCAGATGACCAAGCTGGCAGGAATAGTCAACACCCCAGTACATACTGTAGGCTCAAGATCCAAAACAATCTTGATAGATTTGAACACTAGGTCCTATCTAACAAAATGGTGAGAAAAATAAGATTTTACACTTAGGAAAGAAAAAACAAATGCACAGATATACAATAAGTACAACTTGGCTCAGCAGCAGTTAACTGCAAGAGAGATCTAGACAGGGGTGGGATTCAAATTTTGTAACAACTGGGTCTGTGGGTGTGGCTTAATTTGTGGCTTGGTGGTCACGTGACTGGGTGGGCATGGCTTGGTGGTCACGTGACTGGCAAACCAAATACAAGTCGTCCTTGCTTAATGGCTGGTTGCTTAGCAAGTGCTAATTTATGACTGATCTCCCCAGAGCTACTTAACCTGTTTTTGGAATTTTGACAGCCATGCGCGCGCGCACGCACACACACACACACACCCTTCTAACCCTTCTACTCTTTGATTCTGTAAGAATCTCCTGCTGGAGGAGGGGGTTGGACTAGATGACCCCGAGATCCCTTGCAGGCCAGCCCTAGATTGCAGTGCTGCTTCAAAGAGTCTTCTAAAGCCAGGGTTTGTGTCCTTCCTTCCTCTCCTTTTTTTTCTCTCTCCCTTCCTCCATGTATTTATCTATACTTTCATATATCTCATTCACTTTCTCCACTCTCCCTCTCTTTCTTTCTCCCCCTTCCTCTTTCTTTCTTGCTCTTCCTTTATTTTTCTTTATTTTTCTTTCTTGCTCTCTCTTTCTCTCCCACTTTCTTGTTCTTTCTTTCTTGCTCTGCCTTCCTCTTTCTTTCTTGCTCTTTCTTTTCTTGACACACCTGGTCTGGGATGAACTGAATGATCCGGCGAGCTGAAGTCAGCACCGAGAGGCGGGAAAAGGAAAGTACCTCTGCACGTGGCAGTGGCCTCGCGTAAGTGGCTGCAGTGGCGCTTTGCACACACACACCGGACCTCGCAAAACACATCTGCAGGTGGCAGAGGCAGCGATCCTGACTCTGGTGGCCTTGTGTAAGTGGCTGCAGCGGCGCTTTGCGCTCCTGTCCCCAGACCTCGCAAAACACAACCATGGGTGGCAGAGGCAGCGATCCTGGCTCTGGTGGCCTCATGTAAGCGACTGCAGTGGCACTCGCAAAACACATCCGTGGGTGGCAGAGGCAGAGGACCTGACTCTGGTGGCCTCGTGTAAGCAGCAGTGACAGCCCTGTTTATGGGAGGCAGCTGCCATCCTACCGGTCAGAACACCGCAGCTCGCTGCACCGCAGCCACCATGTGGTAAGGAGAGCTGGGAGAGCACTGTGTGGCAGCTTAGCCAGCCAGACAAGCCCGGGGATGGGGCCGTGCCAGTGGGGAAGCCAGCCAGCTGAGCCCGGGGATGGGTAGGGAGGTAGATAGGCCCCAGCCAACACTGCTGGCGGGATGGGGCCGCACTGATGGGGAAGCCAGCCAGCCAGCCAAGCCTGGGGATGGGGGGGCAGGTAGGTAGGCTGGGCAGGGTCCAGGGAGCCCTGGAGATGGCTGGGGGAGGCTTGGGGAGGCCCAGAGACAGTGGGGGAAGGGCTAGCACGACTCACCGGCTTACCTGTGAGCAGGCAGATCAGTGGAGAGGTTCATGTCGGCTCCGGGCTGCTTCTCTCATGTGCTCTTGCTGGGAGAGTCTCTCCTGGCAGAGCAAAAAGCTTGCAAGCCCCTCTCCCTTCGGGAAATGGCTCCTGGGCAGCAGAGAGAAACAGGATTCAACCAGGCTGCTTCTCTGCTGCCCAGGAGCAGTTTCCTGAAGGGAGGGGGGGCTTGTAAGCTTTTTACAAGCAAAAGGTAGGCAGCAATGGCTGGCCTGGCGGGCAGGTAAAAACAGGCTGCAGGCATGTCGCGCATGTGCACGATGTTGTGCATGTGTGATAGGGACTAACTGGGCAGGAAGTGGAGAAGCAGGCGGAGAGGGGCGGGGCCAGCCAGAGGCCTGTTTTACCGGTTCTCTGAACTACTGGGAACCATAACAACCGGTCCTACCAAACTGGTGCGAACCAGTAGAATACCATCCCTGGATCTAGAAATCCTAGTAGATAACCACTTCAATATGAGCCAGCAGTGTGCTCCAGCTGCCAAAAGCCCAATACAATTCTAGGCTGCATTACAGAAGGATAGAATCAAGATCATGTGAAATGTTAGTACCGCTTTATAATGTCTTGGTAAGACCACACTTGGAATATTGCATCCAGTTTTGGCTGTTACAATATAAAAAAGATGTTTAGACTCTAGAAAGAGTTCAGAGAAGAGCACTAAAGATGATTAGGGGTCTGGAAGCTAAAACATATGAAAAGTGGTTGCAGGAATTGGGTGTGCCTAATCTAGTGAAAAGAAGGTCTAGGGATGACATGATAGCAGAGTTCCAATATTTGAGGGGATGCCCCAAAGAAGAGGAGGTCAACCTATTCTGCAAAGCACCTGAAGGCAGAACAATTATACATTGTACAAACTTGATTGAGCATGGTATATTTCCATGCTAAATGTGAATTCGTACTTACTTTTTCTTCGGGATGTTTACAGATTCAAAATAATAAAACAATATATGTGGCAGTGCAGAAGTTGGGAATCTTTTTACTCAGTATTTTATAGTATTTCCTTTGACATGCATGAAGAAAATTAGCCTTAATTATTATCCCTAATAAAGGAATAATAAAACAGAATAGAGAAAGGACAAAATAAAAATATTCATGTACAATAACAAATATTTTTGTTTATCCAAATATAAGGTTGTCTCTGCAAAATGAGCTAGTAATTGAAATGATGAGGATGTTTTGAACAAAAATTGAAACAGGCATGCTTCTAATAAATTCAAAAGCTTTCAAACTCCATTAACACCAATTAGTGCTTTCATAGTTACTTAATAAAGATACAAAGCATCTAACCATCACTTTAAGCCTGTGGTTACCATTCTTCCTGAAATGAACTATTATCATTTATATCTTAGTTTGAATTGTGAAACAACAGAGATTATTTCATACTGACACACTGGAATCACTGGTATGTCGTTAGCATGCCAGTCATTCCACATTCCCAGATCACCTTTTCTAGTAACTCTTATTAAAATGCTGACTAGCAGAGAGAGCAAGATGAACCCAATGACAATGGGACTGAACAATATTAGCTTCTGAGTTATGTTTCCCACAAGGGCTAGAGTAAAATAAGTGTATTATATAATGTATTATCTTTCTATTCAAATTGGCTTCCTACTATGAGAACTCTATGCTATTCAGTTCAGAATACATGATAAATGATGTCACTAATTTCCTAGAAAGAAAAAAACAGCCCACCCATCCTTTTATACAACAACTACCTTTTTCTTCCATAACAAGATTTGTCTGCTAGCCAGTCTGGAGTTCTAAGAAGGTTAAAATGTACTGCCTACATGCATAGGCAAAAGGAAACCTCATTTTGAGAGGAAATACAAGGCTGGCCATGAGAAGGGAACTTGGAGGCAGGAAATCCATGAAGACAAAGGTATTTGCTTTAGCTGTTGCAATCTTCCTTCTGGACATATGGGCCCAAGGGCGGTCAGAAGAAAATCTGAAAGCAATACTTCCTCAGAAACCATTGCTCTAGGCATTTTTTAATCCTCTGATAAAAGTGATAGAATTAACTACACCAAGGACTAGGATTTTCCAATATATGCCCTGAGTTCTTTGTAGTAATGCTTCATTTGCCTGATGGCAATACATCACTTTCTTTGAAACAGAATAGAATATAAAGATAGTAAGATTAAGATTCTTATATTCTTGGGCAGGGTGGGTATCCTTATAACTACAGATATTAACAGACAACATCTCCTGCATTTCATAGTATTGTTCAGGAAACATTCTTTGATCCTTTAAGCAGTTAAATGCTACATGCTTTTTCAGCATTCACAGAAAGGCAGTTCTGGTAAATTTAAATAGCTCACAGATACTTTTATGTAATAGAAAAGCTTGTACAAGTAGGCATTTCCTCCATGCAGATCGGAGGGAGGGAGAGCCACCCACTGTCTGACTTATTGGAGCCTGGCCTGTTTCTGTTTACAAATCCTGGAGCCAGACCGGGGCACTGGCTGGAGGCGGGCGGTCTGCTTCCTTGCTTACAACTCAGCCTTTGTCTAGTACTGTTCCAAAAATGTACAACTCTGTATATGCAAGCAGCAAAGCAGAGTTTTCCTACAGTGGTTATCCTGGGCTCTTTTTCCCTGGACCCCCCACCAATTTTATTCTAAAAAATAATTTAACGATTATGGTATTTATATTTACCTCTAGTAAGACCTAAAAAAGGCTTCCAGCCAAAATTACTTTACTCTTTTGTGGAATTGATCCAAAATCCTCATATTTTCAAACAGAACAATTACATTTTTTCTTCCACTATCCAAAATATACTTTTTTTTAAACATAGTGTCTCCTGTACAGAATTATGGAATTAAATGTGTGTGTGAATATGTGTGTAGAATTTCCATAATTTCATGTCTTTCTTTACTGTTAATAGTTTTGGCAAAAATGTTTTCAATTTATCTTTTGTACTACAACTGGCTTGTAACCTGTCACAGATTTAAGTCTTTTACTTCTGCTTTTTTATTAAAAGGTGTACAATACTCGGATCTGGACAAAGGAACTTCACAACCAGCAAGGGCACTGCTTCTGTATCTGTCAGCTGCTCCTTAAAGGAGTATTTTCTTTTTCTGGGCTTATGTAGTAGCTGGGAGCTCAGGAAAATATGCTGCTTAATTAATTTAGTATACTACTTGCATTAAATACCCACCTTGGGTAATCAATTTGCTTCAAGAGTTATTTTGAGCTGTGCACCACTATACAGGTATCCTCAACTTAAGACTACAGTTGAGCCCAAAATTTCTGTTGCTAAGTGAGATAGATGTTGAGTGAATTTTACCCCATTGTTGTGGTTCGCCAGCAGCAGGTGCAGACGACTGTGGTCTTGGAAAGTGAGGACTCAGATGAGGGGTATGCATGTGATACAGGGATGGGGCCAGGACCATCAGGGAGTGGAATGCTGCCTTCAGAGATTGTGGAGGCTTACAGCAGTGATGAAGAGGTCCCTGAGGATGCAGGGCTGCTCGAAGGAAAGAGCAGCTGCAGCAGCACGGGCGATTTGGGAGTAAGGCTGCAAGCTAATAGCCCCTCCCTTAAGATATAAAAGCCAGCTGGGAAACTGGAGTTCTTTGCAGAAAGCAAATAAGTTTTTGCACTCAAGCCTTGTGGACGTTTGGAGTATCTTGGTTGGTGTTTGGAGACTCTTTGTGTTTGAAATATTTCTTAGTAACTTTATCTAGTATTCTTGGCAGACTTGCACAACCTTGGCAAGACTCGTTCTTATCAGAGACAATTAGTTAGAAACAGCCTTTTAACCGTGAGGGATCGGAATTCGTAAAGAATCATTAAAAGGTTTTGCTGTTACCTCTGTTTCGTGTTTGTTTCCTTGGAACAAGATTTTGGTCAGAACACCCATTTTACAACCTTTCTTGCCACAAATGTTAAGTAAATCACGGCAGTTGTTAAATTAATAACATGGTTGTTGAGTGAATCTGGCTTCCATATTAACTTTCCTTGTCAGAGCACCTGAATTTTGGTCAAGTGACTATGGGGATGCTGCAACCATCTTAAGTGTGAAAAACAGTCATTAAGTCACTTTTTTCAGTGCCGTTGCAATTTCAAACAGTCACTAAACGTGTCTTCAAATTCCATCCTCTTAACCATGAGGGATCATTTTTGTAATCATAATGGCAACAATGCACTGGAAAACCCAACTTTCTTTTCATTAACATTTTTCTCACAACTTGAGGGAATGTGTATTCTTTCTATACATTTGTTCATAGGTGCCAACAGCATATGGTCAGGTATTGGCACTTGCCATAGGCATTATATAGCCAGACTTTTTAAAAAGGCCTTCCTATTCAAGTTTGTCAACATTTTATATTTTTCCATGAGGAAAGATGCTTCTGTTTAACTGACAAAATCTGGCATCAATTGGTGATCAATGGGACCAACTTAGAACTAAGGATACATTTCCTGGCAGTTAGAATAATTAATCAGTGGGATGCCTTGCCTCCAGACAATGTGGTGGTGCTGCTGAGATTCAATGACCATTTGTCTGAAATGGTATAGGGCTCCCTGCTTGAGAAGGGGGTTGGACTAGAAGATCTCAAAGGTCCCTTCCAACTTTGTTATTCTGTTATTCTAATTTCTGTTATGGAGCAAAACCAAAACAAAGGCAAAAAGGCTCAAATCCCTGCAGATATCAAATCATATCTATATGAAAGGTTTACTTTTTTTTTACCCACTAAGTCAGTATTGACTCCCGGCAACTGCCTGAACTAATCCTTACAATCTTTGTGGCAGTATTTTCATAAATTGTTTGCCCTTGCCTCCTTCTGATGGCTGAGAGAGAATGACTGGTCCAAAGTCACCCAGTTGGTTGTGCCTAAGGCAGGATTAGAACTCACAATCTCCTGGTTTCTAGATTGATGACTTAACTACTACCCCAAACTAGCTCTCAAAATTCTTACTACTTCTAACTGTTTTCTGCCTTACTGATTCCATTGGAAGCAAGTCATTCAGGTGCTTCTTAGTATCAATAAGAGCCAATGCTCAGAATCTAACCTAACAATGTTGTCCCACAGACACTATTCCCTATTTTGTCTCAATCTCTTATTTTAAAAAATTAGATCATGCCCTAAAAATGTATTTGTTGAAATGTGGAAGCTCTCTATTCTGCAAAATCTCAGGGTAGCTTGGAATGATTTTACCATCTCAGTAACAACCCAAAGAACATTAAACAAATCTACATACCATCACATATTGACTCAATAAATACAGGAATGCATATAAGTGAGTCAATCCAAGGATTTCTACAATAGCTGGGAAAAACATCCATCTCTTCTTAATCTAATTTATTCTGTTCTGAATACTAGTTATATAAAAATACATTATGATTAATATTAGACTTGTCACTGAACTAGCACTTACTAAAATGCAGGCACACAAAATGGCCCATTCACTGCTAAAATGATAACAGTTTCTATAGCAACTGAGCAATGTTCCTTTTATTTACACTTTTAAAATATTATTTGCAAATGTGCAAGCAAGTGACAATAATCTACCAAAAAGTACATCCTAATATTAAATACCAGTGATCTTCAAGACATCAAACAAAAATAAATAAATATTCAAATCAATAGTGATCATTAGATCTAGTTCTTTAAAACAAATGTATCTATCATCTTGGGAATTTTTAAGGACGAATACTTCTACTATTACTTGCTATTATCTAAATGGACTGAATACTGAGGGGATGGATTTCTTGTTTCTTTTGGAAACTTTGCATGTGCCCACATCTGTTTCAGGAGTTTATGGAACTGACAGGAAACCAGAAAAAACACTCTCAGATGCAAGTTAAAGTCTGCATACCCAACACTAGAATGTTAGTCCATTCTTGATTCTTTCACTATTGGTTTTATTAGATATCTAAGTGGAATCAGTTTAAAACATTTCAAACAAGTAGGCACTTATTTCGTATACATTTCTAAAGAAACAGAACAAAATCTAAAATCTCAAAGAAAAAGATGTAGAAGGAAACATAAAGAAGACTTCAAGGATCCTTCAGTCACTAAGGCAATTATTAATAATAAACAGTACCTAATGCTAAAATAATATTTTTACCTTTCATATAAAATGTTCATATGATTCCAAAATATTGTTGGATAGAATTTCATTTACAATTTGCACCTTTGAATAGCAACAGTACTTCAATTAATTAAATATTAAAACAAACCAGTTTTCATATCTGTGACCACATATTAATTTGTATAGATTACATTGTAAAATGTAGCTTTAAAAATCTAGCTATTTAAAAAGACAGATACTCAAAAGTTTACCTCAAAGTCAGAAGCTTTCCTTTAGATTTTCATTTTTGAATTATTTGTGAAACCAGATATATGTTTTAGTTACTTTGAAGGAGAAAGAAGGTTCCTTTAAGTAATTTTGAAAAGCCACAGTAGCATGAAATAATGTCATTGTCAAACTCACGTTGTCACGCCAGCGTCACTTGATATATTGGGAATTTTTTCCCCTTTGCTAAACCGGATATGGCCAGTGCATGATGTATCTAGCCCACGGGCCGGGAGTTTGACGCCCTGCACTAGAAAACCTGTGACCCATTGGGTTATTATTTCAGTTTTTTTTTTATTGAATTCCTTGATGCCTTCAAAAATGACAGAGCTTCTAATGTGCCTCCTTCATTCAAAAAGTTCTTAAAAATTCAGAGAAATAATCAGTGAAGTATGCCTTGAAAAGAGCTCATGTTGAACTATATGCACAGTCAAACATCAGCTGTTGACTACAGGAAATGCTTCATGATGCTTTGTCATAAAATGATTTATAAAAAATGTTACATCACAAAATGTTTTATAAAATTTGCCAAATTTCAATTCCATCTTTCCTGCAATTTGGACAACATTCTGTAAATTAGCCCCTTTGAGTTGAAAGGTTTTGCCCTAAAATGGACCATTTTTGCCCAGTTAAAAGTTATAGACATGAGAGTTTTAGTAATATATAAATAAGATTAAAGCAAATATAAGACAAAAAAATAAGAACACTTTATGTTAAAGCAAAGTACTCTTTCTTAATGTGTAATGAACTACAGGGGACCATTTAAATAAATAAAAAGTATCAATTATAATGCACTAATTCTTTCCAATTTACATATTTAATTACTGAGTGGCCATTATAATACATTAAATTAACACTTATTCCTCTTTTTTTAAACAGAGATGTCAGTGAATATTTTAGACTGAATTCCAAAACTAACTACTTTAAATTATAGGTAACCTTTTAAAATTACACATTCTTTGTGTAATTTTACACAATACTAAATTTTGCAACAGAGAATAATATCCAGCTTAACTGATCATATTGTCATCTTTCTCCTTTCCGAAAACTAATTCTTGCCAGGTCCCATCTCTGCAAAATATTCTGCTTCTAGTGACTGGATCAACAAATACATGAGAAAAAACGGTTCTTCACTTTCTATTTACGTAGCATTTGTAAGGAAAATTCTATCTCTTGGGCTTCCAGGTTCTCTTCTGCTTCAAGGAGAACAGAGAAGGATAGGAAAAATCCTGCCTCTTCTCCATGTGGCTGTGGTGCAACAGGAAGCTTGTTTTCCAACAATTAGGAAAATAGGAGGATGGTGGGAACAGAATGTTAACTATCCTAAGCTTTTAGATTGGTTCAGAAAAGTAGAGCTCTCTGTTTTTTTCTAGGACAATTCAGAATATTTCAGAATTAAACCAACATGAATGGGACTGATTTATCTTCAGATAGCCAAGCAGCAGAGTTTAGCCATTCTGTAATGAGTTGACAATTATAATCTGCTCAACTGCTATCTACCCTTTCAAATCTGTCATTTTCATTGTTCTTCATGACATCAAATACATTTCTAAATGAACTTAGATTCTCCTGTATTGCCAACGGCTTTTTTTGTCTGTCAGAGTTGCCAAATGGATATGTAAATGCTTTGAGATGGCAGTGAAAGGCTGAACTGCAATCTGCATGAAACTCAATATTGGTTAGATAGAACATCAATCTTTTCTGCTCTAGGTGGTTATCTCTAGATTGATTGATCAAATGTATTGCTCTCTTGTCATCTTGCCTGAAATTGCACAATCTGCTGATTTTTGAATGTTTTACTATCTTGTCTAATGTATGACATCTCTGAATGCCACTTAGCAGTGTTATAGGTAATTGGCCTCCATGAGAATTATGCTGCTGACCTTTTCTATGTAATGCCTTCTCATAAAATGGAGATTATTAGCCTCGGCTGTAAACAGATGCTAAATTTAATAAGTATATTAGATTATTTTTAAATTAATGACAAACATTTATGCCTTATGTTGGCAATCAAATTTGTAAATGTTTTAGATTAGTTCTACTATCAAATGTTTTTCTTCCTTTAGAGGTAACTCTACCACTAGTTACACTTTAAGCACTTTGCATTTCATAATCTATTCATTTCACTTAATTTTTATTGCACAGGAATGTGAAAAGCTTGAAAAAAAATAATTTTAGGGAAGCAAAATATTCCACCAGTTATATAATCTGTATCCTGCTTACAACAACAACTGCCCTTTGGTGAGAAGCCAAATTAACCCGATACCATTTTCCCATTCAATGAACTGTGGTGTATATTTGAAGTATTTCCCATGAGATTATGAACTGCCACACCACCATTTTTCTCTAGCCAGAAACCAGGGTCACTGCCAGACATATTCAGAGCTGCAGACAAAGAAGAAAACTGGCAAACAATAAAGGAACACTCTCGTCCTCCAATTAATGCAACACATCTCAATGCTATGGTAGCATTTTGGATTTGATCTCTAAATAGGCAATTGAGCTCATGGCAGCGGGAATACAACACTTATCTGTGACATTTTAAAGACATAGTTGCTGTAAGATGGCAAACAGGTGCTTCTATGTGCTCCAAAGCACCTTTTGGATAATCTTATTTGAAGCATTTCATGCTGTAGCAGACTGTCTCCCTTCTGACCTTAAGGAAGAGCTAAGCAGAAATAGAAATAAATACATTCACTTCAGAAGTGGTATTCAGCTGGTTCAAAAATTTTAACTAATTCGGAGAACCGCCAAATACCACCTCTGGCTGGTCCCACCCCCACCCGCTTGCCCCACCACTCATCTCACCCCGCCATTCATCTCGTCTGCTCTCCCATTGCTAGCCTGCCTTCACCTGCCATTGCTGCCTTTCAGACCTGGCTCTAACCATCCTTCCGCCTCAATGCTGCCCGCCCACTCACCCTCTGTCTCAGGTTAAGGGATGCACCAGTCCCTGGCTCAGGCCTTTGCCGGGTCCTCCACCCACATGCCACCTGCTCGCCTTCTGACTCAGGTCAGGGGATGCACCAGTCCCTGGCTCAGGCCTTCCCCGGGGCCTCCGTCTGCATGCCAACTACGCCAACCACTCACCCTCGCCTTGCTCACCTTCCAAAGAATTGCCTTGGTGGGGGGGCACATGGCGAGGCTCAGCCACCTTTTGTGAGAAGCCTTCAGCCGCCGGTAGCTTTCGGCGCAAGAAGCGTCCAGCCACTGCTGCCAGCTCGGTTCCAGCTGGCAAAGAGGCAGTGGCTGGAGGCTTCTCACGCCGAAAACTACCAAAAACTACAGGCTGAAATAGGCCTGAAGTCCTGTTGCCCCTGTTGTGCCCTGTTCTTCGTGCCATTGCCTGCCAGGGATGCTCGTGGCCAGACACGGCCAGGAGAATGGTCTGCTGTGCCGGAGGGACTTGCCCACGCACCATCTCCTCACAGAAGGACCTGGTGCCATGAAATGTGTGCGTGTTTGCTGTGGGTATGTTTGAGGCCGAGAAGGAGGAGAAGACTTGGCCGACTTTTCTGCCTCCCTTCTCAGCGGAGCTGCTCAGAAGGCAGCTGCCGCAGTCTGTCCCTTTAAGGCACTTCGATGCGGGGGGGCATAAAGAGACAGGCCGCAGGAGCTGCCTTCCGAGCAGCTCCACTACGAAAGGAGGAAGAAAATTTCAGCTATGTCTTCTCCTTTTCAGGCATACACACAGAGCGTGCACACATCTCATGGCGCCGAGACCTTCTATGAGGAGATGGCGCGTGGTCAAGTTCCGCCGGCGCCATGAGATGTGTGCCTGTTTGCTCTGTGTGTATGAGGCTGAGGAGGAGAGAAGCAGCCAGGTTTAACGCTAGAAGTCTTGGCTGAACTTTTCTACCGGTTCTGTGGGCATGGCTTGGTGGGCGTGGCTTGGTGGTGGGGGTCATGTGACTGAGTGGGCATGGCCAACTCGATGTCACTCACAGTAAGGTGCCGCCCTACCTTTTCATGAGTGATGTAGTTGGCCACGCCCACTCAGTCATGTGACACCACCACCCAGCCACGCCCACCAAACCATGCCCAGAGAACCGGCAGTAAAAAAATTTGAATCCCACCACTGATTCACTTCCATTACCATTCTCTCAATTATAACTATCAAATTTCATAAAAATGAATAAGAATTATGCAGAATATAATCATTAATCCACAATATTTAAGGGAGCGCCTCCTGCCGATATCGAGTGCCAACCGCCCTGTACGGGCACACAGACAGGGGCTCCTCGGGGTCCCGTTGGCAAGTCAATGTCGGCTGGCGGTCCCCCGGCGGCGAGCCTATTCTGTGGCAGTCCCCGACTTATGGAACCAACTGCCTCTGGACCTCCGTCTGGCCCCTGACCTCCATACCTTCCGCCGCGATTTGAAGACCTGGCTATTTGACCAAGTCGGGCTGTGACTACCTCACGGGGGGTATGGGATTGTTTTAACTTTTTAATTCGGTTTCATTGGACTTTATAGTGGTTTAATTCTTTTTAATTATCTATTGTATTTGTATGTTTTAACTGTGAGCCCCCAGTCTTCGGAGATGGGGCGGCATATAAGTCCAATAAAATAAAATAAATAAAATAAATTAACTTTGTTTTTCAAAATATGAATTCTTTCTCTGGTTAAGAACAACAACACTTATTAACACTATGGTCTTTTCTTTACTCATATATTCTCTTACAGTGTGGAATATAAGGAACAGGCTCTATTATTATTCAGGATGTGTCTGCCAAGGGCTTTTAGGATTAAGATTAACAATGGAGAAAGCATATCTGAGAACTCAATCCTCAAATACATTAATGTATTTTAGATCAATGTGCAAGGGGCATATACTCTGTTATTTTCTTATTATTCACTTGCAAAACTCATCTTTATGTTTTCAACAGGGAATAATGAGAATATTGATGTGGATTTTTTTCAGCTGAAACTTGAATTATCCCATAGAACTGGTCAATATCATTTACTGTCAGTTTCTTCCACTATCACTAATAATGTAGATAATAAGACAAAAGAAAATAAGGAATAAGAATACAAGGAAGACAATTTCTCTTCCTACCGCAAGCTTGATATACAGTACTACCTTCATTATCCTCAGGCCAATGCCAGCACTTTTATTACATTTCTACCAATAATTAATTTGGTAGTCCTGTGATGATTCCTTAGCATGCTCTGAAAGGTATGAAGAAAAATGTTGATTTGTAAATGAAAAAGAATGACACAAACAATGGCCAATGAGAATATTCCTTGAAAATAAGCAATCTTGTAGTAAAGTACAGGTAACCCTCGAGTTACGACAGTTCACTTAATGGCCGTTCGAAATTACAAAATAACCCCCGAAGTACTTATGACACAGTCCCGAAGTTACAAATGTTGCATCACCACAGCAGTTGTTCACACTTACAAATGACCACAGAGGCACTCAACATTCGCCCTGCCTATTACACCACCACCCCGGGTCTCCACAGGAACTGGGCCTGTGGAGGCTTACTTATCTTGCAACGATCTAGTGAGCCATCAGTTTCTTGGCCTGCTTTGGTGCATTTGAGAAGAACAGAGGCCTAAAGTAGTGCAAAATCGTGCAAGATTTCATGCTACTGATCTCACACTATAGTACTTTAGGACTGTTCTCTGTGAGGCCTGCATGAGATCCACAGCAAAAGGTTTTATAAATGGAGGGAAGGCCTCTCCATTTGCAAAATCTTTTGCCTTGGGTCTCATGCAGACCTCCGTTCACAGAGAACAGAGGCCTAAAGTACTGTAGTGCAAGATCACACGAGGTCAGTTGCCGGTGACCTAAGACCTGTATTAGATCCACCCAAAGAGCGTTTGCAAGCCAACAAGACTTTGGGGCAGTGAAATTGCATTGCTTCAAGCTTCTGATCAGCTTGCAAATGCTTTTTGCATCTCGTCTGGAACTTCTGGGACCATGATCTCACATGAGACCACAGCCCCCAGAGGTCTCAGCATGAAAAGTGTTTGCAAACAGATCAGAGGCTTGAAGCAATGTGATTTTGCTGCCCCAAACTTTCATCTGCTTGCAAATGCTTTTTGCACCGAGACTGCAAGCAGGCAATGAAACCGCGGCAGAGAGGCTGGAGAGGAGACAGCTTGCTAGATCTTCACAAGGTAAGTGACCTGTCACGGCAGGATGGAGGGCAGCAATTGTGGGGACCCCACAGGAGGGAGCATAAGGTATCTCAGTGGGTCAGGGGAAGTCTTGGGTGGTCTGAAGCAGGTGGCTGTTCCATTGCTAGGCCCCCCATGGCCTTCCCCACCCTGAAATACCTCATGTGCACTTAACAAGCCATGCATTTGATTAGTGAATGTGTGGGTGAAAGCAAGGAATTATCACGTTTGTTTGATACGATTCACTCCAACAAATCCTTGGGTTATGAATGTAATTGCCAGGCTCCATTACATTCCTAATTTGAGGACTACCTGTATTGAATTTCACTGTTAACGGAACAAGACAACCTCCTAGTACAATGCTATAGGAGATGGAGAAAGTAGGAATTTTAATTCTTCCAAATATGAGTTGAAGGACACCTAACTAAGGATACAGATATTAAGTAATATTATTCTCTTGCTATTAGAGTCTGCTTTATGACTTAATCTTACTATTGAAAACCATAGAAAATATTTAAATTGCTTCTATGTCCTTCTAACAATCTTTCATTGCACAATAGTATTTTATCTTTTAACAACTGATGTTCAATGTTAGTTAAAAGTGTATTTTATGTTAATGGTTATAAAGAGATTTTTTTCAATTCAGAATATGTTTGAAGAATTTGACAATATAACCTATGAAAAAATATCTATTTACCTAACACAACATAGACTGTGTTTGTGTCCAGAATGTCTTCTGCAATTTTGAAAGTTAACAAAAATGTGCTATTTGACTTCTGGTTTGTTCCTCGTCGGTGCAGAATCCGCGATTGTGGCGGTTTCGCCTGAGCTCTCTTGCTGGAGGGTCCTGATTGGAACCGGAACCACCCTGGTAGGGTGGTGAGGAAGTGGGAAATTGCCTGGAGGGTCGAGGGGAGCTGCAACTCCCCTCCCTGACAAGAAAAACCCTCCCGAAGGCAAGCTGCAGTGGTGGTTTTAAAATGGCCACCACGAAGACAAAGAACATTCCAGGAAACTAAGTTTTGTGCTGGAGAGAGAAGTAGTGGGCAGAGTGTGAACCAGGCAAAGGACATCGTTTTTGAGGTACCTCGGTATCAAATTAAAGGGCTATTTTGGAGGAAAGTGTGCGGAAGCGGCGACCAGAGAAAGTGAGAAAGAAAATGGGTTTTTAAATTTGGATTTGATTATTTTACTGAACTAATCTGGAGGAGAAATTTAAAGGAAAATACATTAACACAACAAAGGTTGAAAAACTAAACTGGACAGATATTGAACTGTGGGCATTTAAAGGGCATAACTAAATGCTGGAATTGAGTGTGTTGAAAAGAATAGCTAATGATTGAAATTAGCAAACTTAATAAAAATATATTCAACAAAGAAAGTTAAAAAGAAAAAGACTCAAGAGCGCCACCTGATGGTACAGGAAAACTTTAATATGTTTTAAAACAAGCGTTTGATCTTTTGGGGACTTTGGATCTTGGAATTTGAAAGAAAATAAAAGGAACTTTATTACTGTCATAGAACCACCCGGTAATTTGGGAAACAGTTGGGAGGCCAATTAGAAGATTTGGAATAAAGATTCAAGACTATAAATTGTTGAAAATAAACTTAAAAGATATTGGCTGAAATAAGATACTGGACTCTGGATTGAATATATCTATCAAAGAAGCGGATTTCAACTATTAAGGAAGAGGAAAGAAAAAGAAAAAAAAGGAGGATATAATGGAGGAGCTACTTGTTGATATAAGACTGGACTTACAAGACATAAGATCGGATATGCAAGATACAAGGGACATGATAAAAATTAAACTTGAAATGTGTAATTATGTATTACAGAAATTAGAAATGGTGACTCAGCATATACAAGAACACAATAAACCAGAGCGGGAGGAGTTCTATAAAGAAGAAGCCAATTTAAAAGAACAAAACGAACAACAATTATTTAAGCAGGGGGGAAAAGGAATTAGAATTAAAAATTTGTGGTCTGATGGAATGATAAAAGGGAGAATGGTTTGGAAAATGGTTAAAGAGAGAAGCAGAAAAAGAAAGTGCAAAGGAAAAATCAAAAGAGGGAGAGAGAGAAGTTTAGGAAAAAGGGAATTAAGAGAAAGGACCAGAAAATAAAGAGAAACAGGAAACAAGGATGAAAAGAAGGTACATTGTTCGAAGAATGAGATAATGGGTAAAAAAAAGGGGGATAAGGAAGGGGATTCCGCAAGGTAATATGTTGGGAAGTATAAGAATATATTGAAAATAGTATTCTGTAATGTATAGATGATTCATAGAGAAAATATAATGCGGAATCTGAGAAAAATATATATATGTGTGTTTTATACTAGACAGGGAGATTGATATTAAGGAAGAATGAAGGTGGTTAGCTCAAATTATTAACTAGAGGGGACAACTATATTTATAGATAAGGATTGATAAAATGACAAATGTGACAGGAAAAAATAATAATATAAGAAATGATAATAGAAAGGAGATGAGAATTTTAGATAACATTGTAAAATAAGATATGAGAATATACTAAGAAAAATGGATGGAGATATGTTAGATTTGGAATTGAATAAATGAACATAGAATTGAGATAAGAATTTTAGATAATATTGTAAAATAAGATATGAGAACATGAATTGGGATTGGATAAGATAAGGTTAATATTTAATAATGACAAGGATGATGCAATATGAAATTAAACAAATATAATGAATAGGTAATTATGGTCATGTTTGTACTGAGAGGTGAAACCTGGAACCACACTGCTTGCCAAATGAGAATTTTTCATTAAAAAAGAAAAAGAAAACAGGGAGAAAATTGAATAATGGAATTATTGGGTATGTTTAATTGATATGGTGGGTAGGCATTTGGAGAGAGTAAGATTGAAAATAAATATTGAAGAAGTATGAATTAATATGAATATAATGCAATAAGAGATGTATGATATATTGATGCCACACTGTTAATGTATTGTTGTTATATGTAGATTGAAATTTTTGGGGAAAAATGTGTTATTTCTTATCTAGAAGCCATCTTTCTCTAAGCTATTTATCACAAAGTTTTGAGAAGAAACAAAATACTGGAGCTAAAACTAAATTGATGACACCTTTGCTCAGATCTCAAGAGTTACTTGGTGTGCAGTTAGGCAAGCCATAATTCAGGCTTGTAGTAATATTTTAACAAACTATTAAAACACACATATCCTAGTTTTATAACCGGGTATGTCTAAGCATTTAAGGATTACATCCTAGGGTAACAAATACCTTATTTTTCGGACTATAAGATGCACTCCCGCCCAAAAAGATGGGTGGAAATGTCTGTGCGTCTTATAGAGGGAATATTGCAGCAAGGGGTGGTGGTGCAGCACCGATCGACTGTTCTAGGTAGTGGGGATCACCGTCGCCACCCGTTCATGGCGATTGGCAGTGAATGGGTCGAATTGAATAGGCCACGGTGAATGGGCTGGGGCAGCGCCAAACAGGCAGCAGAGGCAGAGGCAGATTTTTTTTCTTGTTTTCCTCCTCTAAAGCTAATGTGCTTCTTATAGTCCAGAGCCCCTTATAGTCCAAAAAATACAATAATTATATCTAATAAAAATATTCAAAACTAAATTTAAAGTTTAAAATACAATTCCAACCCCCACAAGTAAAATTCTATCCTGGTATGATGAACTCTTCCACGTATATGTGAAACAGATTTATTGAAGTCTATATTTACAGTGATAATTTTACATCATTGTAGCATAGTATCATGAAATTTTATAAAGAGTATTAGATGAAACTAGGAAGTCACAGTGCTTTTCTGGATGAAATAAATATGGGATCATTTACACATAAAAAAATAATAATAAAGAGGATTTTTTAAAAAGTGTCTCAAGCTCAACTCCATAAAGATAGCAGTAATACTCTTCCTTAAATCACAACTGCTGTTCAGTACTACTTGTAATGCAGCCTAGGGTAACTCACCGGAAGATGTTGGAGGAACTGGTGGTGGAAAGTCCTCTGTGAAGTTAACATTGCACAAATTGGTACTACAGCAGCAGAAACGGTATGTCCCATTCTGAATCAAGGAAGGAGTGGCTGTTACTATGCATTCTTCAGCATGACACTCTTGGGGGTCTCCAATATGAGTCCAACATCCTAAAATAAATGGCAAATAAAATAGTACACCAGTTTAATTCAGTTCGTATTGTGACTCACCTTTTCCAAGGTGAGAAAAAAAGCAGGGTAATTATAGCTGATATATTCAAAGTAAGTCTTCCTACCTTATTCTGCATAAACGACCTTTTTCTACCCAGGAGGAGAAAGAGGACAATATTTCACTGTACTCCATTCAGAATGCTGAGTGGAGTGCTGCTTCTATGTTTCCAAGGAGAACAAGAACCAAACTCATCAAATTTTATCCGAGACAGCATCAAGGAACCAGAACTGGATGATACCAAGGAATTACAAATTTTAAGTACACTGGGAGCTCACTCAATCCCCATCACCTAGCATCACCAAATATCTTCAGGGAATGGACCTGGTTCAAAGTCCAATCTCATAACCTTACAAATTTTAAAACCCTTTAAAAAGTTTGGACAACTTTTTTTTAAACTATCACTTTAACTAAGAGGTCATCAACCATGGTCTGTGGACCACTGGTGGTCCGTGAGAAAATTTTGGTGGTCCGCAGCACACCCGTGTCTGCAACAGGGGTGATACCGGTGGCAGACGGACTGATGCGTGCAGGGAGGGTGGGTAGCGCACAGGAGATTGCAGCATCAGAGCCCTTCCTGGGTGTTCCCTGGCCTGCGATGGGATGGGGGTGGGGGGAAAGGAACCTCTGAACTGGTGTTGCGTCCTGCCTTTGCACATCAAAGAGGCCAAGAGGCTGCCAGCGATGCCCTCAGGTGAAGATGTTGTGAGGGGGAGGCTCAACTCCTTCCCTCAGAAGCCACAAAGTGCTCACTGCCTCTCTGGCAGCCGCCAAATCTCCTCCTTCCCACTGGAAGGAGCTTCTGGCGAGGAGGAAGAGAAGCACGGTGGGAGGAGGCTTGGTGGCTGCCAGAGGGGCAGTGAGCGCTTTGTGGCTCCTGAGGGTAGGGGTGCAGGAGATCACAGCATCAGAGCCCTTCCTGGGTGTTCCCTGGCCGGCAAGGGGGTGGGGGGGGAAGGAACCTCTGAACTGGTGTTGCATCCTGCCTTCGCACACTGAAGAGGCCGAGCGGCTGCCAGCGATGCCCTCAGGTGAAGATGTTGCAAGGGGGAGGGTCGACCCCTCCCCTCAGGAGCTGCAAAGCGCTCACTGCCCCTCTGGCAGCTGCCAAGTCTCCTCCCACCGTGCTTCTCTTCCTCCTCGCCAGAAGCGCTCACACGCCCAGCGGGAAGGAGGAGGCTTGCTGGCTGCCAGAGGAGCGGTGAGGACTTTGCGTTTCCTGAGGGGAGGGGTCGAGCCACCCCCTTGCAACATCTTCACCTGAGGGCATCGCTGGCAGCCACTTGGCCTCCTCGATGCGCGGAGGTAGGAGGCAACACCAGTTCAGAGGTTCCTTTCCCTCCACCCCCATCCCCTTTCAGGCCAGGAAACATCTGGGAAGGGCTCCGATGCTATGATCTTCCATGTGCATCAGTCCATCCACCACCGGTATCATCCCTGTTGCCCCAGCTCCCCGCTAGCCATCTGGTCTTCAGCACTCATTGGCCTCCAGACATCAGATTCCTACCACCAAGCACCAGTTCAGAGGTTCCTTCCCCCCCACCCTCCGGGACAGAGAGAGGGGAGAGAGAGAGAGGGAGAGGGTGTTTTGTTTTCTGTGGGAAATGGCTCCAAATGACTCTGAGTATTTAAGGTTGCAGAAACAAGCAGCCAAGCTAAGTGCCTGAAGCAGCCCATCCCGTCAGTGGGAGTCCAGGTGCTTCAGCAAGTGGCATGCTGGATTCATATTAGTGGTCCATGGGATTTAAAATTATGAGTTTGGTGGTCCCTCAGGTCCAAAAGGTTGGCGACCCCTGCTTTAAATGATTTTCTCAATTAATGTAATATGCATTTTAAACTAACCTATGGTATTTAATTTTAGAGAGAATAAAAACTAATTAATATAATTGAAAAATAAATATACCGTATTTTTCAGACCTTAAGACGCACCTAGCTTTTGGGGAGGAAAACAAGAAAAAAATCTGCCTCTGCCTCTCAGCTATCTGCCACAGGTATCACCCCTGTTGCCCCACCTCTAAACAGCAAACAGCCTGGTCAGCTTCAACACCGCCTGATTTAGCATGAGCAGCTGATTGTCAGTTGGACCTGCCTCCTGGAATACCGATGATCAGCTGTTCCAGTTAGCAGGGATCACCACCGCCTATTGCCACCTCCGTGAGCCCTGTTTTCAGCCTCCATACACCCTGTGGGGCCCACAGAGGCCAAAAATGGGGCACATGGAGGACAAAAACGGGGTGCTTGGAGGCTGAAAATGGGGCGCGCGGAGGTGGCAATAGGTGGTGGTGATCCCTGCAGATTGGAACAGCTAATCATCTGTAACCCAGGAGGCAGATCCAACTGGCAATCAGCTGCTCATGCTAAACCAGGCTGTGCTGAAGCTGTCCAGGCTGTTTACTGCAAGGAGGCAAATTGCTCAGAGGCAGAGGCCGGGAGGTGGGGGCCAGCGGGGCTTCAGCAACATTCGCTGTATAAGATGCACAGACATTCCCACCCACTTTTAGGGGGGAAAGTGCATCTTGTACACCGAAAAATATGGCACATATATTTTGATCTTCAGTGATCTGATATATAACTAATGTCTGTATAATCATATACACTGTATACACGAGAGTACATATACACTGTATGCACTGCATCATATACACTGTATACACAAGAACCTTCTTCAAGTCTTTAATTGTCTACCAATTTAGATCAAGCAGAGTTGAAAATTTATCCTTTAGTCCTTTACAAAACCAACCAACCAAACCAAAATTTAAAAAAGTTGAAAAGCAATCCACTGGTACAATCAGGTATTTTTTTTATTTATTTACCACTTCACAACAATAAATCAAATATAAAACAACAAATTATATTGTATGTACATCAGCAGTAGAGTTCCATTTGCAACCGTATTAGTTTGTAATAAACCAGGAATCTTAACTTACTAAGCTATAATATGAACAAGGAACATATATAACATAGGTCCACTCTTTGTACAAACATATAAGCTTGTTAGGGAGGGTGGAGCTGGTGTCGCGGTGGTATGATGTGCAATCTTGAAGTTCCAAGATCGCTGCCGTTATCTCTGCTGCTGGTCGGTCCTTTTGGACCTAACCCGTCCCATAGAGACAGTGATTGAGAAGGGCATATCCTGTTCATCCCAGGGACATCGCAAAGTCCCTGGTAGATCCAGGAGAAGCCCATTTTTCTGGCAGCAGAGAGGCAGCCATCAAAGCTGCTGAAGCTGGGACAGCTCCAGAATGGAAGAAAGCTGGAAAGAAAGTGTGTCGGTTGGGTGAGATAATTTCTACTCATTATTTTTGGAGACTTTATTTTTGGAGACTAAAAGACTCAAGGTGAAATTACAAGTGAAGATAGAAGAGGTTAAGCGTGAGATTAAGCTTAAATTAAATTGAGAGTTTTTTTCCCCTCTTTATTGTTGGAATTTGGTAGAAGTTTTTTCAATTTTAAACTGGACTGTTTTCCTTTTTTTAACAATTTTTTTGAAAGTCTCTTTTGCTCTTCATTTTCTTTTTTTGATGTTTTATTGCTTCCTTTTTTATTGTTTTATCCTTCTTATTCCTGGCTTTGCATATATGAGGAGAAGTGAAAGTAGAGGGAAATAAGTAACACTGCCACCCAGAGGCTTGGATACATTGTTTTCTTTATTTGTTTATGCACTGGTGTTGCATTCAAGGATTCTGAGCTTTTTACTGAGAAGATAGTGGAATGAGCATGGAAGATTGTTTATACAGGTGCTCTTCTGTGAAGCTATTTGTAGCCGGAGTCTGGAGTTGAAAGAAAGTTTTAAACTGAAAGAAAGAAGATTGAAGTGACCTTGAAAAGAGAACTGTAAATTCTGTATGAAATTTATTAAAAGAGCCTTGGACATTATATAGTGGCAGTCTTTGCTTTTTGACAGATCTGTGTGTTATTCTTTTTTTTTACTTTCCTCTCAATTGGTTATTCATAGTTGGACTGCAGCTTTTTGGAGCAGGAATTTGAACTTTTTCTTCTTCTTTTTTGTCTTATCCTTTTCTTTTTAAAGGGAAATATATAGATTTTCTCTTTTAAATCTTTTTTTTCTTCTTTTTTACTTCTTCCTCTTTTTTTCTTTTCATTTTAATAATTGGAACCAGTTGGATTAAGGTATACAAGTACCTGAAGATTTTTCCTTCTTTTTTTGTTGCTGTTGTAGCTGCTTGTTTTTGTTTCTTTTTTTCTTTTTCATTTTTTTATTGTTAAATATTGGAAAATGAGCAGAAAGATAACAACCACAAGTTCTTCAATACCAACTTCTTCCTCTTCACCACCTGGAAGACAACGATCAATACAGATGATGTTGCAACAGAAGAAGGAAAAGGAAGTGACACTGCAGATGATTATGCAAGGAATCCAAAAGATACAAGTAAGAACAGAGAATATTGAAAAGAGAACAGAGAATATTGAACAAGGAACTGAAAAGACGGATGAAAAAATGGAGAATATCCATCAGATGATGATGAAATATGAGGATAGATTCCAGAAAATTGAAGAACAAGATGTACAAAGAAATAAGAATATTGGAGATAATGACACTTGATTGAGTGTAGTTGAAAAAGACAAGAGTGGATCATTGGGATGGGTCAGAATTTTATCTGATATTCCAAAATATAGAAGAAGAGAAAGGTGAAAACCTTGCTGAAATAATGATAGAAATATTAGCAGAAGCATTGGAGATAACTAAAGAGAAGATGATGGATGGAATGGATGAGGTGTTTTGTGTCTACACAAGATATGCAATGAGAAATAAATTACCAAGAGAAATCCATATAAGATTCACCAAGAAAACTATTAAAACACAGATACTGCAGGTAGCAAGTGAGAAAACATTAAAGTACAAAGACAAGGAAATTGTGGTTCTGAAACAAGTACCGAGAAGAGTGAGAGAGATGAGAAGAGAATATCAGTTTCTGACTAAAGTGTTACTTAAGAAAGGAGTCAATTACAGATGGCTGATACCAGAAGGTCTCATGTTCACCTGGCAGGAACAAAGACACAGAATCGATTCAATTGAAAAAGCTGAGCTATTTTATCTAGAATATTTTAGAGGAAAGGAGGAGGAAACAAGAAAAGAAAAGTCATTAATCAAATTCCAAGAGGAATGTTTAACAACAACTGAAAAAGAAGGTGCTGTAGGTGGTGAACCCAGAGAGCAATGAGAACCGAGATCTACTAGAGCAATAAATCCCTCGTATAAAGTTTAAAGATGGAAGAGAGAAAATTGATTACAAATTAACATAAATGGACTCAATTCAGCTATTAAAAGAAGAAAAATATTTCATAAATTAGAGAAATCAAAATTTGACATAATCTGCCTACAAGAAGTGCATATTAAAAAGCAACATGAACAAATATTGAAACGGCCAAAATTAGAGAAAATATTTACAGCGTTGACACGATGTAAAAAAGGAGGAGTGGTTCTATATGTTAAAGATACAATTCCTGTGGAACTGACTTTTTTTAAAAATTCATATTTATATCCCGCCCTTCTCCGGAGACTCAGGGCGGCTTACAGTTTTTGGGATACAACGCAATGCGCTCAGCAATAGCCTTCATTCCATTGTATATGCCTGCTTATTACTAAGCGGCATTTTTACAAAGTCAGCTTATTGTCCCCAGCAATCTTGGGTCCTCACTTTACCTACCCCAAGAGGATGGAAGGCTGAGTCAACCTTGAGCCTGGTGGGATTCGAGCCTGCAATAATTACAGGCAGCTGGAGCTAAGTGCTAGGCTATTAACAGCCTGCACCACCAAGGCCCTTATACAGATGATGATGGAGATAATGGACAATAATGTAAAAATACTTTTAATAGCAATTTATGCTCCAAATGATAATCAAGAAGAATTTTATGGAAAATTACATATGAAAACAATTGAACTGGACTATGCTAACATTTGTATGATGGGAGATTTCAATGGAATAATTAATGAGAAATTGGACTATAAAATGGAGAAAACGACAAAGAAAAGTAGAAAGACTCTTCCAAAATCCTTTTTTCGAATGGCAGAGGAAATAAATTTAAAAGATGCATGGAGAAAGAGAAATGTTAAAAATGAACAATACACTTTTTATTCAAACAGACATGCATCATGGTCTAGAATAGATATGATATGGATGTCAACGGAATTGATTTCTAATATACAGGAAATTGACATAGAAACAAGTACTTGGGCAGATCACAACCCAATGACAATTACATGGAAAGGACAAAAGAGGAGATCTTGATGGACTTTAAACAATATGATATTAAAGGAAGAGGATTTTAAACAGAAAATGGAGAAAGAATTGGCGTTCTTTTTCAAAAATAAAAAATAAAAAAGAAGATACATCATTACAGAACCTATGGGACACAATGAAGGCCTGCACCAGAGGCTTGATAATAGACTATACAAGAAAAAGAGACAGAAAACAGAAAAAAACCTTTAAAATATTGGAGGAGAGGATGACTATAAGAGACTTGAAAAAGAGTTGCAGAAACTCCCACAAAAAAGGACATTAAAATTAAAACGAACAATTAAACATACAATGGGGTTAATGGAAAAGGAGGAACTAGCACAAAAAATTAGAAATGCTAAACAGAACTATTTTGAAGATGCAAATAAACCAGGCAGATGGCTAGCATATAAATTGAGAAAGGAGAGAGAATCAAGAAAGATAATTCAATTAATAGATGTACAAGGACAAGTTTGCTATGGAAATACAGAGAAGAAAAAAATTATACAAGACTACTATGGAAAATTGTATAAACAAAAGAATGTAGAGGAGGAAAGAGTTAAACAATATCTGCAAGAAGCGAACCTAACCCAGTTACCTAAAGACATTGTAATGATGCTAGAAGGGAACATAACAATGATGGAGTTAACGGAAGCACTCAAAAAACAAAACAATGGAAAGGCATCAGGTCTGGATGGATTGCCAGCGGAATTTTATAAGACATTTCAGGAATCACTGAATCTTCCATTATTAGAGGTTATGAATGAAATTATGCTAAATAAGAGAATACCCAAATCATGGTTAGAAACATATATTACACTTGTGCCGAAGGGAGACACCGACCCACAGCAAGTTAAGAATTATAGACCTATACCCCTGCTAAATTCAGACTATAAAATCTTCGCTTCAATATTGGCAGAAAGACTCAAAAGATATTTAAATAATTTTATTCATCCTGACCAAAATGGTTTTCTGCCAAAGAGACAAATTAAAGACAATATGAGAATAATTCTGGATACTTTGGAATATTACGAGGCACATCCTGAAAAACAAATGGCTTTGATGTTTTTAGATGCACAGAAAGCCTTTGACAATGTGAATTGGCGATTTATGTTATTACAGTTGGAACAGATGGGCTTTGGTAAGAAATTTATTCAAGCCATAGAAACTATATATTACAAACAAACTACTAAGGTTATGATAGAGAATTAACAGATTCTATAGATATAAGAAAAGGGACTAGACAAGGTTGTTCACTGTCGCCTCTGTTGTTTGTATTAACATTAGAAGTGTTGAATAGGAGTATTAGAGAAGAAAAAGACATAAAAGGAATGAAAATTAAAAAGGAAGAATATAAATTACAAGCATTTGCAGATGACCTGGTTTTCATACTAGAAGATCCACTAGAAACAGCATCTAAATTGATAGAAAAGATAGAAGAATATGGAAAGGTAGCAGGCTTGAAAATAAACAAAGATAAAACAAAGATATTAACAAATAACATGCTAGTAAGACAAAAGGAGGAATTGGCTGAAGTTCTGAGGATCCAGGTCACAAATAAGGTTAAGTACTTAGGGATATATATGACAGCAAGATGTAGTACACTTAAGGAGGGTAATTACCTTAAACTTAAACAACAGATCGCGACAGATTTGATAAAATGGGAAAATTTACAATTATCATTAATTAATTAATTGGGAGAATATCAACGATTAAGATGAATATATTACCTAGAATTCTATATTTATTCCAGAAAGTTCCAAGAGTATTTTGAAGATTCAAATAAAATAGTGTTGAAATATATTTGGCAGGGAAAGAAAGCAAGAATAAAACTTAAATTGTTGCAGGATGCAAGAATTTGTGGAGGATTTGGCCTGCCCAATTGGGAATTATACTATCAGGCGACAAACTTAATGTGGATAAAGGAATGGATAACGCTAAGGAATAGTAGATTATTGACTTTAGAAGGACATGATTTGCTGTTGGGATGGCATGCTTTCCTCTGGTACAAGGGAACCAAAACTTTTAGAAGACATTATAATCGAGAGGCATTGCTATTAAATTGGGAGAAGATAAAAAAGAAATATTATTTAAAATTCCACTTTGGTTATCTACTATTGAAGCTTTTTCTTATCCAATAACATATAAAAAGGAACGAACAGTTAGATATGGGGAGATACTGAATGGAAAGGGTGAACTTAAATCTACGCAAGAATTGGAAGAGCAAGGTATAAGGATGAATTGGTTTTCATATGTGCAAATACATTCTAGATTTGATAAAGATCTTAAAACAGAAGGTTTCTATGATGAGTTGACTGATTTAGATAAAATTTTAACAGGTACTGATGAAAAAGTAATTTAAAAACTTTATGGACATTTACTAGAGTTTAAATTAGAAGAAGAGCAAGTTAAAGAAACGATTGCTTGGGGGAAAAATTTAGGATATGGGATTGAACTAGAGAAATGGCAAAAATTGTGATCTCAAAATTATAAAATGACAATGTCAACTGCATATAAAGAAAATTTGAATAAGATGTTTTACAGGTGGCATCTACCCTTGACGCAAATTGCGAGAATGTTTAAGAATAAATCGGAAAAATGTTGGAAATGTCATCAGATACCGGGTTCATATTACCATATGTGGTGGACATGCTCAGGTGCAAAAAGATATTGGACTAAAATCCACACATGGCTGCAAAAAATGATAAAACAACACATAGACTTTAAGCCAGAGTTATTTTTATTGGGAATTATATCGGAAATATACAATAAAGAACTGAAATATTTGATTGTAAATGTATTAACAGCGGCTAGAATTGTATCTGCTAAAAATTGGAAAAATGAAAAAATGCCAATGCAGGAGGAAGTTATTAAGAAAATTATGGATTGTGCTAAAATGAGTAAACTGACATTTGAAATTAGAGAACAAGAGGATAAACAATTTTATAAGATATTTATTTATTTATTTGACTTGTATGCCACCCCCTCTCCCGAAAAGGACTCGGGGCGGCTCACAGTTAAAACCAGCACAATAAATTAATTATCTAAAATAGAATTAAACTAACCAAGCCAAATTAAACTAAAAACCCATTTATGATTAAGTATAAAAACGAAACCCGCCCAGAGGAGTCAGTACAGTGCAGCCTGCTCAAACAACCAGGTTTTCAAGTCGTGGCAGAAAGTGCGGAGGCCAGGGGCCAGGCGGAGCCCCAAAGGTAGTTGGTTCCACAGAGTGGGAGCCACCACAGAGTAGGCCCTCTCCCACGTCACCACCAAACAACACTGGGTCGCAGACGGCACGCCTAGGAGCCCCCACCTGTGAGCTCATACAGGGCGGTTGGTATTTGATGCCGGCAGTAGACGTTCCCATAGATAGCTCGGACCCATGTCTCGTAGGACTTTGAATGTCAATACCAGAACCTTGAATCTCATTCGGAGGGCAACCAGTAGCCAATGCAGACCACGCAGGAGGGGTGTAACATGGGAGTACCAGGAAGCTCCCATCACAACCCGCGCAGCCGCATTTTGCACCAGCTGAAGCCTCCGGATGGTATGCAAGGTCAGTCCTAGATAGAGAGCGTTGCAGTAATCGAGCCGAGAGGTGACAAGATATGGGATTTATTTTATCAATGATTAGATAAAAACACATGGAAATTAAATATGTTAGAAAAATTTAAAGGTAGTAGAATGATATAGAATATATGTATAAAAATTTATAACCATTGAAAGAATGTATAATATAAATTTATAGCAAATATAAAATATCTCGTATAAAATGAATAAATAACAGTTTAAGTCAAATAAGTGAGTAATAATTGATAATTAATGTATACATAGATATTTGATTGATAATACCAGAATTTATATAAATGATAAGTGAAGACTATGGAGAGGAAGCACAAAAGATATGTAACCAACCGAAACACTATATGTATGTAATTTGATGATGGTTTTATGTTTTTGTTTGTTTGTTTAAGTCTGTTTTAAAAAGAACTTGTTTAAAAAATAAGCATATAAGCTTGTTAGAAAGCACAAATTAAAGAACTGAGGTTGGGATTATGATTCTGAATACTGAAATCATCTCTACTAATTCTGATATAATCCAAGATCCTTATTCCCTGCTTCGTATGTTTTATCCATTTGTGGAAAACAAGAGTAAGTGGAATCACTAAGCATAATAATCTTCATTATATACTTTAATAAATCAGCTTCTGGCTTATGATTATTACAAATTGAACAGTGATTCTTGTACAAGAGCCAAAACTATGAGCAATGTGGGTCTAACTAAAAATTCTCAAAGGTCTAGAGCCATGATGGTGAACCTGTGGCATGCAGAGCCATTTTTGCCAGCATGCGAGCCGTCGCCTGGAACAGACCCACTGCACATGCGCGCATGCATCTCCCGCCAGCCGATTGTTGGGTATCTGCCACGCATGCGCAAGACATGCACAGGAGATGCATGCACATGTGCAGGGTACGGAGCATGCACGGGGTCACGTGTGCATGCGCAGAGGTGCACAGCATGCGGGGGGGTCACATGCGCATGCACAGGGGGGCAAAGGGGTTGTGCATGCATTGCATTATGAGTGCAGGCATGTGTGTGTGTGCATGCACACTTTCGACACGCAACGACGAAAAGATTAGCCATCACTAGTTTAGAGACTGTAGCCTTTAATGTAACAATAAATGATCCATGTACTATATAATCTATGTAGGGTTTTGTTGTTATAAATACGGTGTTATTGTTTCTTTTATATCTCACCTGGATATAAAATCTTGGAGTTTAGAACTTGTTTATCTGCTCACGAAAAAGAATGTAACAGAAAATATCCCAGGAGTCTAGAGGTTATAGGTTTCTGATAAATAGATGTTTTCGGATAAGCTAACATTCAACAGCAGCAATTTCTGGGGAATCTCCCATAATAAACTCTACATTTTCCAAATACCTCCTGTGCCAAAGGCTAGTAATCCATGGCAGATCTTCATTAAAAATATTACATCCAACCGTAGTAGAAAAAAATAAAACACCATGATGGTTGAAATTACCTTGTTTCACAAGATGTATTTCTCCTTCTCGAGTTTTCTCCCAGAGACCATAGCAGGTACTTCCTTTCGTACATAAAACTGTACCATTCTCTTGAGAAATCTGACTTTCACTAATTCCATGTTCATTTTGGTAGGAGTCTCTAAAAGCGCATTTTGTCTCTTCACCCTGGGCAACTAAAGAAGAAAATTAAAACTATTATTAAGATTATGCCAAACTTTACAGCTAGTTATAGCTGACAAAACGGAAGAACAATTTTTGTACTTCAGAATTTATCTGTAAAAGGAAAATAATGGGCTTCTTAATGAATATAAGTACAAACCATGTGAGTGTGCATGCAGTAATTTTCCTTGGCAATTGGTGTGTGTACATGATTACAATTTCTTTTTATTTATAAACATTCTATTACTCCCTGAATGGCAATGTTTTGAAGCACATTGAATTGTGAATATGATAAAAAGGTTCGATCTTAATTTCCAGTTTCAAATGATGTGTTGAATTACCACTTTGGATCACGACTCAGCTAAGTGATGAAATCCCTTTAGCTTTTGATTGCTTTACTGAAAAAGTGACAAACAACAACTTCTCTTGTATAAAGTACTTGCCAGTGGCACAGTACAGGAACACAGAAGGGGGGAAGGGAGAGGAGGGAGGGGGGAGGGAGGGAGAGAGAGAGAGAGAAAGAGAGAGAGAATGAGAATATGATGAAAAAAGATAAAATACTATATTAAACCATCCCAAACAAAATAGAACACCCCCAAAGATGAAAAATAATCTCACAATGAACTAAAAATTTAAAATAACAAAAGACTTAAATAATTAATCTATTTTATTTACTATGAATATAAAATCCACTTAAAATAAACACATAGACAAACTACTAAAATAACAAGACTTCAATTTTTCCCAAATATTCATTTGTTAAACAATAAAAGAAACCTAGATCATACAGGTCCATTTTTAAGTTCTATTATACCCTCTGCATTAAAAGCTACAATCAGCATTTAGAAGATGTTAAGACAAAATATATAATTTAGATACATTGATATGATACATTCTGGAGTAATCCCAGTTTGAAAACTGCAGACAATTTGTTTTTCAAGTTGTATTAGTCAAATAGTGTTATTGAAGGTTTAGATCAATTCACTACCAATTACATTCTTAAAGCATCTGAATTACTACAAGAGGAATCTGAATTGCTTAAAATGCAAAGTGGCGGTATATTCACTTAAAACAACTTTTGATTTCACAATGATCCAGACACAACTGAGTTGGAACATGCTGTATTAACAAAACAATGGCTTAAAGAATATTAAATTATAATTTTTAAGAATCATGGACATTATGAAAAATAGAGAGAAGGTAGCAAAAAAGATTATATATACTCCACTGTCAGAAAAGGAGTGCAATCCCAAATTTACAATTCTGGCTCATAAATATGTGTTTACTTTGTGTTTATGAGCTTTGTGTACAAGTAGTCCTCTCTTAATAATTGATACCTTAGTGATGATCATCTGAAGTTGTGGGAGACCTTCCCCAAAAATACTTATGACCCAGTCCTAAATTTATAGGTTGCTCACCCTTACAACCAACTGACAGAGAATATTTGTAGCTCAAGGGTTGAAATGAGAGGTCCTTGGTACTCTCTGAACTTCGTTGTTTTCTTGCAGATATTTCACTATCCAAACTATGCAACATCGTCAGTGCTTGTGGGGAGTGATGTTTGTTCTTAATTTATATTCGTCGTGTAAGTGGGAGGGGTGTTAGTGGTTCTTTGGTTGGGCTGTAAACAGGAACAAACTCCAACTCCTTACTAGCACTGAAATGTTACCTAATTTGGGTAATGAAACATTTGTAAGAAAAGGGGCATTGGTCTTACCTGAGATGCACCTTCTCAGATGGTGGAGATAGGATCCAGGCATGGGATATATTCAGCTCTGCTTGGCTATAGACTGAATAGAAAAACTGAAGACACCCCCCCTTCGGGCCACTGTTCCCAGTTCTTAATGAAGTCGAGGTCTTGTTGTAGTCGCTTTAGCAGTTCCATCCTTAGGCATAGGCCGTAGTTTGTACCATCCCACACACTCAAGACCATAGAGGCCAGAGAAAAAGGGGTGGGACTGGATCCTGTCTCCACCATCTGAGAAAATGCATATCAGGTAAGAACAACACCCCTTCTCCAGAGTGGTATCGACAGGATCCAGGCATGGGACATACCAAAGCAAATATCCTACGGGTGGATTTCTGGCCGGTACTGCAAGTGAGTTTCCGGCAGAACCTTCTGTAATACCCTGCGTCCAAAAGCCGCATTAGCGGAAGCAAAAGAGTCAATGTGATAGTGTCTAATGAAAAGCAAAGGGATAGACCAGGTTGCTGTTCGACATATTTCTTCCACCGAAGCCTGTGTAGTCCAAGTCACTGTTGTGGCGGCGTTACGAGTGGAGTGAGCTGCAACATGTGTCGGACCAGGTAAACCTTGTTCTGCATAAGCCATGGCAATGGTTGCTCTAATCCACCTGCCTATGGAAGAAGAAGATACTTTCTGACCCAAGGAATTCTAATGAAAGGATATAAATATAGCCCCCGTCTTTCGAAAGGTAGCTGTTCTCTTTAGATATATGTGAAGGGCTCACCTTACATCTAGCATGTGCCAGAGTCTCTCTCTAGGGTGAGATGGGTTTGGACAAAAGTTTGGCAAAATGAGTTCTTGTGCCCTATGGAAGTAGGAATTGACCTTAGAAATAAAGGTCGGATCCAATCACAGGACTATGTGATTAGAATGGAAGACAGTGCTGCCAACTCTGATATCCTCCAGGACAGTGTAATGGCCACCAGGAAAATTACTTTGTAAGGTAGATATTGTAGGATGACAATTCTCAGGGACTCAAAAGGGCCTGAACCACCTAGATAGATCCCAGGTGGGGAACCTATGTATCACCGCCAGTCTTAAGTTGGTTGCTCCTTTGAGAAACCGACGTATAAATGGAATCTGGGTTGCCAAAGGACAGTACAGATGAGAGTGCCGCCACCTTTCTGCACAGCGTGGCAAGGGCAAAACCTTTGTCCAGCCCTTCTTGTAAAAACTCTAACACCTGGGTGACCCATGCCTCGGTGGGATCGAGACACCTTCCTGTGCTCCATATACAGAAGGCCCTCCAAGTGGCTTTGTAAATTCAAATGGTTGATGGCTGTCTGTCCGCTAAGGTAATGTTGATGACTTGAGAAGAGAGATTGGTCCCCTTCAGAATCCGCCTCTCAAGTGCCAGGCGGCCAATTGGAGCCACTGGGGCTCTGGATGTTGGATTGACCCCTGGCTGAGGAAGATCCTGTCAGGGGAATACTCCACAGTCATGACACTGACAGACTGACCAAGTCTGTGAATCACGGCCTTCTGGGCCAGTATGGAGCACAAGGAGAATCTCCACCTTCTGCTGCAGAGTCTTCTTGATGACCACTGGAGTGAGGGACAATGGAGGGAAAGTGTAAAGGAGCCCCTTCGGCCACTGACAACGAAGGGCATTGACCCCTTCCGCCTCCTGCAATGAAAACCTAGAGAAAAAACAAGGCAATTGATGATTTGTTGCAGAGGCAAAGAGATCCACTATTGGAGGGCCGAATCTGTCAGAAATCTCCTAGAATAGAAGTGGGTGCAGGGTCCACTTGGAGTAATCCATTGTGGACCTGCTCAACCAATCTGCCTGAATGTTCAGCACCCCTGAGATATACTCTGCTTTGACTGATATTATGTTCTTCTCTGCCCACCTGCAGAGACGAAAGGCCTCCTTCATTAAAGTTCTGGAAAGCGTCCCCCCCACCAATTGATGTGAACCTTAGTGGCCACATTGTCAGGAGCAGCACATCCTGTCCCACAATTTGCGACTTGAATTCCCTGAGAGCGAGGTGGGCCACCCGTAGCTCTAGCCAATTGATGTTGTTTTTTAAGTCGGTAATGGTCCAAGTGCCCTGTCCTGACAGAGGGCCCCCCATCCTGACAAGCTGGCATCAGTTGTTATCTTTATTCGGTCCTGCTCTCTAAATGTCACCCTTTGTCTAGGGCCGGAGAGGTCCACCAAAATAAAGATGATAACACTTTTGGTGGTAATCTCACTCGTATGGGCGAGGTCCTCTTCTTTGCCTTCTGATACGAGAGCAAGAACCACTGTAACTCCCATGAGTGCATTTGTGCCAATGGTACAATATCGATGCATGATACCATCTTTCCTATCAGTTGAGACATTTGGGCAGGGGAGGCCATCCTGGTGGAAGAGAAATGACCAGCTAACATTTGTAAATCCTCCCATCGTTGCTGGGAGAGAAAAACCACTTCGGTCTTCATGTCTATTATCGCCTCAAGGTGCAATAGACGTGTTGTGGGGTAAAAAATGGCTTTTTCCCCCATTGACTAAGAACCCGTGAGTCTCTAAGGCCTGCAACGTGGTCTTCAAGTCAAATAAAGCCTGATCTTGAGAGACCGACTGAATAAGGATATTGTTCAGGTAGGCCACTTTCTGGATTGGTACAGTTCTGAGGTGAGCTGTCAAAGCAGCCAGGTAAAGGTCCTGGGAGCCGATGCCAAGCCAAATGGGAGGGCTGGAGATGGTCAGGTAGGATGGGAATATGCAGGTACACCTCGGTGAAATCTATTGACGTTAAATAGTCCCCAATTCTCATGCTCTTTAAAGTGGATTAAAGTATGTGCATCTTGAACCTGTGATAAATAATGAAAGAGTCTTTTGAGGTTCAGAAAGCCCTCCAGCCCCCCGAAGCTTTTGGAACCACAAACAGCATCAAAAAAGCCGTGCCCATTGCTCCTCCAGAACCACTTCCAATTGCCAGAAGGTGTTGAATTACCTCCTCCATCAGTTTTCGTCTGGAGGTGTTTGTTGTCAAAGGGCAGTAGATGAAAAACCTCAGGAGACGGGTTCAGAATTCTAGAGCAAGTCCCAATCTCATTGTCTGTCTAACCCAGGCATCAGAGGTCATTTGCCCACATTAGTCTGTGAAAAAACAGAGTCTGCTGCCAATGGGAACCACGGATTGTTCATTTGTATTTACGAAAGGGCCTGTTGGTGGGCCCTCGAAATGGCCGTTTGCCCTGTGGTTGAAATCTTCCCTTGTAACGGCCACCTTGTGAAGTCTGGGTGTATTGTCTCTGACCAAATCTCTATTGGTTTTGCTGGGCAGTTGTCCTGTAGTATGGAGCATGAAATGAACGACGATAGAAGGGTAAGAATCTGGTTTCCCCCTTCTTCAAAACCAACAGCAGGATCTTGCATTTGTCCCTGGACTCGACCAGAAAGGGATCTAACAGGGCACCAAAGAGTTTACCACCTTTATACAGTGCTGACACCAATTTCCACTTTCGTTTGGTGTCAGCTTGCCAATATCTGAGCCACAGTAAACGATGAGCTGCTACTGATGATGACAATGCTTGGGCTGAAAACTTCACAGAGTTCAGTGTTGCATCTGCCGTGTACTCAGCCACTGCAATTACCTTGTTAAAATCCTGTGTTCTAATATTGCTGGTTGGTACCTACCCCTGCATCTGCCGTAGCCAGATTAACGATGCTCTGGTAAAAAAGGATGCTGCTGTGACAGTCTTAACTGCCCATGATGCTGCCTGGTGCCTCTTTCGCCAAACTAAATCTGCCTTCTTATCCTCACCCTTGACGACATTGTCTGCATCGTTAAGTGTGGCTGAGGAGGCGGCAAGTGCTAGGACAGGATCATCTACCTCCAGAAGGTGTAAAGCTTCTGCCAGCAGTGTGTCAACATTGTAGAAACACTTGTTGAAAGCAGTAGCCCCTGGACAAGATCCTGGTAAATCTAACTCCCTTTGTACCATATTAAAAAATATCTCGTACGTGACAATTACTTTAGCCTCCTCCTTTGGGTCTGCGAATAGGGCCTCATTACCCCCAACCTTATTCGTCGGAATTGGAACTTCATTGTTAAGATATAGCCCAGTCGTGCTCTTGGCCTTGGCTAACAATGGCTTAAATAAATAGGGTCTAAAGAGTCCTTTGAACCCCGATTTTTCGGGTTCACTTTCCTCCTCCGACAGTTGCTCTATCTCTCCTTTCTCCACTGAATAGTCAGATAGGTCTTCCTCTGAGGAGACTGGAGAATAAAGATGGAGTGACACAGAGACAGTCCTTAGAGGCTGGCTCGCCTTATGTTGACTGCGGTGTGTAATGACTGGGATAGTCCCTAACTGAGCTGGCGGGATTCCTTGCTGTGTTCCTCTCGTCCTTCCCTGTCTAATTACCTCAGTAAACCACTGTTGCACCTCCATTGGCATTAACTGAGCCCCTAAAGTTGGCTGGTGGAGCGAGTCAGAGACTGAATTGTGCGTCATGCCACCTACCCCAGCCTGCTTGCATGTTGGGACAGGTGGAGGTGGGAAAACAGGTACCATTGGAGTAGAGACACCCCAATGAGAACAACCTGGTATTTCTGCAGTTTGAGCATTTCTAACCGACTGTTCCAGGGTCTCTGCAACTAAGCTTTCCCACTGGGGATCAATTGGTTGACCTATCTGATCCCCCCAGGCTCTATTACTCTTCATAGTAGGATTAAGGTGGATCAACTTCTCCTGCTCTTTGATGTTCTTTTCCACCTGTCTTACCAAGGTGTTGTGGAGCCTACCCTCAGCCTTCTCATCTGCCTTGGATCTTCTGGTTGCTCTGGCCTTGGTCCTAATTTTGTCTGCCACCTCCTTGACTGAACCCCCTGACCAGGAAGACATCCCCTTGGATTTACAGGCTCTTTTTTCCTTTCCCTTATGCTGAATTTCAGAAGCCTGAGGGGGAGAAAGCGTGGTGGAGGAATCATCCATTGTTTAACTGGATGTCTTTTACCACTTGTAAGGAACTTGTAAGATAGGTTGTAATCCTGTAGAAATTGAAGATACTAGGCCAAGGCAAGGGAGGTTTAATCTGTGCTATTAGTGAATATAATTGACTTTAAAATCAACCAAACCCAGGAAATAACATAAAAGTCCTGGCAACTCTTCTAGTGGAAGCAGTCTGCCTAAGACAGATCACCAGCTGGTCTTAAATTTCAGATGCCATTGAATGAAGGAGAAAGTCAAATGTTGCACACTATGGCTGAAACTCCACTGAAAAACAGCAGAAAAGGAATCCCAAGGCTGTTCAAAAATTCATGGCTAGCTGATTATTCTGAAGTTCATTTGACAGACTGATGATTTAAATTGTTTTGACTGGGTAAATATCTGGCAATAACAGGGCTAATTTAAGTTTTCTTAGCCACAGATTGCGTTTTAAATTGTCCAGCTCTGCTCTGAGTTTTCTCCTTCAAAATGGTGTTCCCGCCAAAATTAACCACTCCTTTGACAAGCCGTGGAGCCAGAGAACTGTCACAGAGATCCGCTGCTCTGATTAGACAACACTCCCCTTTTTGGGCAGGCTGCCTATCAGGCAGGTCAGCGCTAGATGCCCCCTGTACCCAAAAAACCCTGATTGTGGTTATCAGATTCTCCTCCGCCTGGGGTTGGGAAGACGACTCAATCAGGATGTCGTCCAGGTAACTGAATTCTGATGGGCATAGTCCTGAGGTATGCTGCACAGCCGCCAGAAGCTTGGTAAATGTCCGTGGGGCTGATGCCAGGCAAACGGAAGAGCTCTGTATTGAAAGTGGCGGCCGCCATAACAAAACCTCAGGAACTGGCAATGGTCTGAATAGATGGGCACATGGAGGTAAGCCTCCGTCAAGTCAAAAAGTCACCCTTCCAAACACCCTTGAGGATTGAATGGAGGGAGTGCATCTTGAATCTTCTGTATATCAGATGCCCGTTAAGACTCTTTAGATTGAGAATTACTTGCCAACCCCGCCCCCTGAGGCCTTGGGATGACAAACAAAATTGAATAAAAACCCCCTCCCCTCTGGTCCCTTTGAACCAGCTGGATGGATATCCAATAAATGCTGGTTTGCCAATTCCATGAGGGCCCTCTTTGCAGGGTCCCTGGAGAAGGGGCAGCACATAAAGGTTTGTGGGGAGAGAAATTCCAGGGATCGGATGGTTTCCCTGATCCAAGCATCCATTGTGGTCTCTTCCCATGTCTGTGCAAAGAAACCCAGACAGACCCCTATGGGGTGAAGATCCCTGATGTCACTTGGTCCATCTGAAGGTCCTACAAGTGCCATGAAAGGACCTTTTGCCTTCTGGCCTGATTCCTCTGGCACTAAAGACCGGTCTATCAGCCTGAGAGGAAGATCTCGGGAAGAAGGGCCTGTTCTGATGGGGAAATCTCATCCCAGTCTCCCCCTGTCTAAAGGAGGACCTCCTAAAATAGGGCGAAGGCCGGTAATCAACCCGCCTCCCCTGGAAGGGAGTATCTTGTGCTTGTCTCTAGTCTCCATTAAAAATGGTTCCAGAGACTCCCCAAAGAGCCTCTCCCCCTTAAAGGGGGCTGAAGCCAGCTTCTATTTATTCTTAGAGTCCATTTGCTGATCATGTAGTCAAAGAAGCCTATGAGCTATCACAGAAGAGGCAATGACCCATGAAGAGAACTTGGCTGCAGTGAGCATGACATTTGCAGACAATTCTGCTGCCGCTATGATCTTATTAAGATCCTGATGGACTCTAAGGTCCTCAGGCGGGATCTTTCCCTGCAATTACCTAAGCAAATATAGCGAGGCTCGAGTAAAAAAAGATGCCGTGGAGGCCCTAATGGCCCAGGTGTCGGACTGATACTCTATGGAGAGCCATCTCCTCCTTCCGGCCCTCTGCCTTCAGTGCATCCTCAGTGTTGGGTAGTATGACAGATGAGGACACCAGTGCAGCAACTGGGGCATCTACCTTCGGCACATCAATAATGTCCAAAAGTTCTTGATCCACGTTAAATAATGTTGACTCCGACCCACTAGGACGGGTATACACCCCTGGTGATACCCACTGCCTCTTGATTACATCCATGAACATCTGGGGCACAGGAACAGCATCCACCTCCAATGTCTTCTCTGTAAAAATATAATCCTCTTGGTCTTCTCCCTCTGGAGGGGAGCCCCAGATGACTGAGTCCTTCTTCAGGTGAGCCGTACTCTTAGCTTTAATAAGCAGAGTCTTAAATAGGCTAGGCTGGAAAAGGCCCTTGAAAGTGGGGGCGCCTGATGTCTCCACCTCATCTTCCAAAAAATCCCTTTCCCCTGGAAGCTCTATTTCCGAAACAGAAGACAGGCTCCACACAGAGGGTGCTGGCGAACAAGATCTGTGGTAGACCATCTGCTCCCCTGGTTGCCAATGCCCCTGAGGTATGATCCTCTCAGCGTCTGAAGTTGAATACTTACGCTGCTGGTTTAATTCTGCCACTATTTCCTGCCTGATGGCTTGCAAAATCCAGGCTCTCATAAAGGCAGGCATCTCCTGACTCTGAGGCTCCTCTGGGCATAGCCCTGCTGCAGTAGGTGTGAAGGTTGCATCCGGCTAAGCTGTTACCCTACTGGAAGACTGCCTTCCCAGTCCAGCTGCCACAAACCTCTCTGGCTGGTCAGAAATAGAAACCCCAGTCTTTGTAGTAATTTGGAGGTTCTCCTGTAAATCTTGTTCAACAGAGCCACTTGGTGACCAGGCTCTCAAATACTGACTAGTATTTGCAGACTGGTCTTGCTTCAGGGCCTCATGAGGAATTTGGCACAAAATGGAACTGCTGTCAGCCATCTTGAAGCCCTTCAGAGCCATATCAAATTCTTTATCCAAGGCCTCTGCCTTCATGTGGCCTGCTTCTCCTCTGCCCTAGAAGGTTTTCTAGGAGCTAGAGGCCTGGCCCTAATCCTGGCTGCAGCCTCTAAACCAGCTGACCTAGACTTGGCTGAGCCTTTGACAGCTCTTTCTCTAGTCTGCTGAGGTGCTGTCATCTCCTTATCATCTCCTCTGGCTGCCATCTTGTGCACACCAAAAGAAACTAACAGAAAGGGAAAAAATAAAAAAAATTATAAATAAAGCCTGAAGCTAGCTGCGATGGCTGGAGCAGCTGTCAACAGCTTCAGGTAGCAAATGTGGCCAAATAAGTTGGCAATTAACGCAGCGCAGCTCCTCAAGCGAGGCAATTCAAAAGCCCCAGAAAGAAAAAACAGACTTTTTAAAACTGCAACAAGCCCTGATGGATCAGGAACTTGCGAGCTTTGCACTGGCTGTAGTGCAATTTAAAAAGGCAGACTTAAGCGACTCGCAGCTGCCATGGTACTCTGGGAACTGTTAAACAGATCTGGATCTGATATCCAGATCAAACTCCCCCAAAAATGTAAGCCTGCTCGAGAGTAGGACTTGCCAAAAGGACTGGAGATTGCCGCTGTCAAAATGGCAATCCTAAGCATTTCGCGGCTGCTGCGGCTGTCAGAAAAAAACCTTGGAGTCAGACTGAAGTATCGGACACTGACTCCAACCCCAGCCCTGCCACGCAGGCTATCAGGGCACTCTCCATCCTCAATTAACTTCAAATTCACTAAAAATGTATCAACAATATGAAAAGTAAAAAGAGAAAAAAAATTAACCAGAAAATAAAAGGCGTGAAAATACAAACAGCGCGAAAAACCAAAGGCAGTTGAGCCAACAAAGTCGGACAGCTGTCAAGCCTCTGTTCAAAAACCAATATGCTAGGAAAATCTAGGGAGTATTCTTCCAAAAAATTCAAATAATTCAGAGCCATTTTAGGATTGTCTGAATGAGCTGAGACTGAATGAAGAACTGGGGACCGTTACCTTGGGGCATGTCCTCAGAATTCAACTCGGTCTGTAGAGCAATGAGGCTAAAGACTACTCAACCTGGATTCTGCCGTCGACTCAATGGAAAAACACCATGCACTTTATTTGCACATATGCAGGATAGACAATTACATATGGGAATTTTTCAGACATCTCTGAAGAAAAAGGAGCTAACAGGTGTTCATCTGATTAACAATTGTTGAGTTGCATATCCAGTTTTATTCCCAGAAACATGTGTTTTTTTTTCTTGGAACACTCAGCTTCCCTGTATTTTCTGGTTTTCGGTAAGAGATAAAAACAAAAAACAAAAACCTAAGGCAGGATATTTCAATCTCATGACAAAGAACTATTCATTTCTTGAATCTAAACATAAATATAACTGATGTGACTCAAAGAAAAAGTAAGGATTTATATATTCTTGTTTGTGTCCCCTACAAATTCTTATCCCTACAAATCCTTACTAGATCTACTACCTTTGAACTTACAAAATTAAAACCATAATATTGCTATTAAAATTCAGATAAACATGCTACAGGTATATGTTAGATTGTAATTAATAGTATGAAAATTCATTATACATACACCCAGAATATAAACTGTAATCCAGGGGTCCCCAAACTTGGCAACTTGGCATAGCTGGCTGAGGAATTCTGGGTGTTAAAGTCCACAAGGCTTAAAGTTGCTGTAATCTGATATTTACAAAGGCCAATTCACCATTTCAGACTTTTGAAAGCAGAGAGAACAGAACAAATGTGTAACCTTAATACTGTAATATTAATGATCTCTTGGAAGTTCTTCCTATAATAGCAATTGGATTTACTTTATCATGCTTTTCTGACAGATTGCATCTATAAATAAACTTAATCAAATATTAACTCCTGCACAATTAATTCCTGATTTGTTAAGATAAGTCACATTGAGAAAATGAACATGTGGACTAATCCCAGACTTACATAAACACTTTGGATTATAATGAAAGTTTTATAACTTTGGCCTTTCTTCCTTGCATTTTTTCTCAAACAAATGATCACAAACAAATGATCAAATGTACCTGGACAAATGAGGGATCTTGGAGTCTCAGTGGACAATCATTTAAATACGTGCCAGCAGTGTGCTGCAGCTGTCATAAAAGTCAACACAGTTCTAGGCTACATAAACAGAGGGATAGAATCAAGATCATGTGAAGTGTTAATACCACTGTATAATGCTTTGGTAAGGCCACACTTGGAATACTGCATCCAGTTTTGGTTACTACGATGTAGAAAAGATGTTGAAACTCTAGAAAGAGTGCAGACAATAGCAACAAAGATGACTACGGGACTGGAGGCTAAAACATATAAAGAACTGTTGCTGGAATTGGGTATGTCTAATTTAATGAAAAGAAGGACTGGGGTGACATCAGGGGTGGGATTCGACCAGTTCAGACCAGTTCAGGCAAACCGGGTGTTAAAATTACATCTGGTTCACCAAACCGGTATTTCAACCGACTGGCTGGCCCTGCCCACTACACCACGCCCCTCCCAGGAGTCTCCACACAATGCAGGTAAGTTATATTTTTTCTATCAGTCATTTTGGGTATATCCAGTATGTTTTCCTTAAATAGGTGGTCGGCTTTGGAGAGAGGCGGCAGGGCCGGTACTCGTGGCTGTTATGGACGCGTTCCATCCCTCCCAGGCGAGCGTTCCTCAGGAGTGCTTCAGCTGAAGGTTTCAGACGAGGACGCTGGAACTTCCCTTTCGGTTTTAGGCTCTCATCAAGAAGGCTGACTTCACCCGTTGCAATATAGGGCATAGTTTTAGCTTACTGTGTGGTGGCTTAATTGGTATATTGGATTTTCGATTTGGAACAGTTCATTTAGTGACCGTTCAAAGTTACAATGGCACTGAAAAAAGTTGAGTTGTGATCATTTTCACACTTATGACCATTGCAGCATCATGTTCACGTGATCAAAAGTCAGATGCTTGGCAACTGGTTCATATTTATGACCCTTGCAGTGTCCCAAGGTTGTGTGATCACCTTTTGCAGCCTTGTGACAAGAAAAATCAATGGGGAAGCCAGATTCATTTAACAACTGGGTTACTAACTTAACTGCAGTGATTCACTTAACTGTTGCAAGAAAGTTTCAAGGGCCTCGGTGGTGCAGGCTGTTAAATGCCTAGCACTTAAGTTCCAGCTGCCTGCAATTAGTGCAGGCTCGAATCCCACCAGGCTCAAGGTTGACTCAGCCTTCCATCCTCTCGGGGTAGGTAAATTGAGGACCCAAGATTGTTGGAGGCAATAAGCTGACTTTGTAAAAATGCTGCTTAGTAATAAGCAGGCATATACAATGGAATGAAGGCTATTGCTGACCAAATTGGGTTGTATCCCAAAAATTGTAAGCCGCCCTGAGTCTTTGGAGAAGGGCGGCATATAAATCTAATTTAAAAGAAAAAAGAAAAAAATAACAATATTTTGCATCCTCTTTTTTTCCCTATAGCCCCCATATATGTTTTCAAATCTGAAACTTTTATTAAGCTTCCAGCTAATATTTAGCAGAGCTGGAAGAATGGGGATCCTCTGGCAAATCTATTTTGTCAGAGGATGGACATCAATGTCTCTCACCATTAAAATACATGAAAAGAGTAGTGTTACCAAAACTTATTTTACTAAAAAATAGAGTTCTCTCAGCTTCATGCTTTACTGATATATACAGTCTTTAAACACTTTTTCTAGTGAATCAAGCCTTGAATCTTTAAAACTGGGTAGAGACCTAGATTCTTATTAGAGTCAAAACAACAACACCCTTATTTCTGGACTGCTGAAAAGAATGCAATCTAAAATAGCACATTCTTGATTTGTGCTCAACTTCTTATTCAGGACAATGTCTGAATTGCAGAGAAAGCTATCTTTCTTGGCCTCTTACTACTTTTTGGATATAATAGAATTAGCTAAGTAGACGATTATGAACCAGTACTGTCTTAAAATATTACTGACTTTCTTTACTGTCTCCACCCTCAAACGAAATATAAAGAACACATAAACAATGGTTGCTGGAATTGGGTATGTCTAGTTTAATGAAAAGAAGGACTAGAGGTGATACGATCGCAGTGTTCCAATATCTCAGGGGTTGCCACAAAGAAGAGGGAGTCGAGCTATTTTCCAAAGCACCTGAGGGCAGGACAAGAAGCAATGGGTGGAAACTAATCAAGGAGAGAACAACCTAGAATGAAGGAGAAATTTCCTGACACTTAAGAACAATTCATCAGTGGGACAATTTGCCTCCAGAAGTTGTGAATGCTCCAGCACTGGAAGTTTTTAAAAAGATGTTGGATAACCATTTGTCTGAAGTAGTGTAGGGTTTCCTGCCTAGGCAGGGGGTTGAACTACTAGATCTCCAAGGTCCCTTCCAACTCTGTTTTGTTTTGTTCTGTTATCTTTAGTTTTAAATCAAACTTCAGTCATTACTATCTTCAAATCAGAACTTTATATCATGCTATACACCTACTTGTAGTCCTGAGCAATACTGTGTGCAATCTTGTCAAACAACGTGTGTTTCATTTTTCTATCTTAACAATATTTTTATCAAAGAAGTAAAGTATATCAGTTGCATACCTATCATTTATAAAGCTGGTCTTTGCCCCACTTTTTTGAGAAAGAAACTTTAATGTTTCAATTATTTTGGTATCTATTTCTTTTTCTTGCTCTAATATGGGTTCAGACAGAGAAGCTGAAATGAGACCAAGTTTTATTATTTTATTATGGTTTGCTACTTCCAGATAAGCAACATATCTCTGGTCACAGGATCAAAATCAGCTCAGCAACATAAAAGAATGAGAGGTGCTTAATAGAACATTTTTCTTCTTTGTACTTCCATATAAAAAAGCAAACTTAAGCAACCTTTGAGTGAACTCTCATAGGATATATGAAGTAAATGTCAAGTTTGATAAAGTTGAGTTGCACAACTCAATAATTAGGCTAGAAATAAACTGAAAAAAAATTTCCTCCAATAATAGCAATAGCAATTCCTCAAGAGTTTGTCCTGTTTAATGCTTAAATTATATAGATATAAAATACTGCAGTATTTTGCTTTACTTCATAAGAAACAAAATAAGCAAAGAAATCCAATCAGCTGCACTAATATTAATCATATATGTACAAATTTACACAGTGAATTAGTGAAATAGTTCAACTTCAAAGAATTAGACACTTATGACCATTGCAGCATCTCCATGGTCATATGATCAACATTCAGATGCTTGGCAAACTGAGTCATATTTATGATGTTGCAGTGTCCCAGGGTCATATGATCCTCTGTTGCACCCTTCTGATAAACAAAGTCAATGGCATGCCAGATTCACTTAATAACCATATTATTAACTGCAATGATTCATTTAACAAGTGGAACAACAAAGGGCACAACTCATTTCAACAAATGTTTTACTTAGCAACAGAAATTTGGGGCTCAATTGTGGTCGTATGTCGAGGACTATCTATATATCAAATGCCAGAAAGGAAACTTTCTGCTGAATCCCTAATTCTCAAACATCTTTCCATATAGGTTTCTCACTGGTCCCTTTCTATGGCCTTTATAGAGACAATACTGTAAGTCCTAAAGACAGAAAGGCAGGATATAAAATATTTATTTAATAATAAATTAAATGAAATATATTAGATTAAGAGGATAGTAATTAAAAATAAATGAAATATTTTTTTCCTAATATTCTTCAAAAATGATAAGTGTTTTAAAATAGCCACTTTTTATCATTACTTGAGTCATTCTCAAGATTTGGGGAGTCTTGCAAACTCAAATACAGCTAGTGGACAAGCACTGTACGATCATGTGATCGCCATTTACAATCTTCTCTCCTGATTCTCTAAATAGTTTTTGCCACAGGGCTGAGATTCCTTCCTGAAAAGCAGAGTTATTTCTGCTCTATGTGGAACTTAAATTTTCTTATTGCCAAAGGCAGCCTTTCAAAAGTGAAAGTGTTGCCTGCCAGAGAATGGGCAACTCCTCCATCAGGCTACAGAAATGGAAGTTAGACCCAGGGGTGGGATTCTACAGGTTCCGACCTGTTCTATAGAACCGGTTATGATTCTGCGCAGTTCGCAGAACTGGCAAATCGTCCCCCTGGCTGGCCCCTTCCCTCTCCGCTTACCCCTCCCCTCCCCTCCCAGTCAGTCCTTATTGCTTATGCGTGACATCGCGCGCATGCCTGACATTGCTAACTGCATTCTCCCTGCCCAGTCACTCCTTAAGGTATTTCTTTTTTTTCCCCTCCCGACAATCAGCTGTTCCAATGATCAGTTGTGCCGGGATCTCCCTCGCTGTCTTACTGCTTTGCCCAGGAGGCTTCCCTGAGGCCCAGGAGGCAAAAGAGGGGTGCGGGGGGGGGGGTAGCACTTCATTTTTTTTTCCTGGGCCCCAGGGAAGCTTCTTGGGAGCAAAACCCCCCCCAGAGGCTTCCCTGAGGCCCAGAGGGCAAAAAAAAAATGGGTGGGGGTGCTGCAAAAAAAAGAAAAGAAGCCACACCCACCCAGTCACATGGCCATGCCCACTTAGCCACACCCACAGAACTGGTTGCTGAAAGATTTGAATCTCACCCCTGGTTAGACCCCAAAGATCCCAGCTTCGTTCCTTCAGCTCTCTTTCAAATATGAAGAGCTGAATTCCAACAGGCGGGTTTTTTGCTCCCTCTGCTTGGGTGACTGAGATTCTGGTTCCAACTATGGTTATAAATTGTATAGGTAGTCTCAAGCAGAGACAGGATCTGTTTACTAAGTTAATCCACTCACTAAGTTTCTGATCTGCATGATAATTTCTGATCCACTCTCATCAGAATACAGAAAATACACAAACTTTTTAAACAAGAACTGTTCAATCTAAATAATGAATATGTATTTTTAAGCACAATCATATATAGTCACACACTGTTAAATGCAATGTACCACACCATAGACTGAATAATGTTGTTTATTAGTTTTTTTGTAAACATTATTTAAATTCTAAATTCTATTCTCTTTAAATAAAAGATTGATGCAATGTATTAGCAACCTACTGTTTCCCAGACACACTAGACTGTAGAACGTGAGACACAAAGTGGCTGCCTAACATTTATCAGAACTGGAGAAACTAATGTTTTATCTTTCACCTAGAATGAAGTTCATGGAGTTTTCTAGATTAGCTGAGCTTCCACTTGCCTGAGCTGCAAACAGCAAACAATCTGTCAATAGGCAAAATTGTTGCCTCTCAGACCTTAACTATTTGCAAAGCATAAAATGAACTTTTAACAATTGTCAGTTCAGAATCCAAAAATTATAATTTATTTAATGAGAACAAGTAAGATTCCTAGACCTTACCAGATATTCTATTCAGGTAGACTGCATAGCTCTAATTAATCCTCTAAGTCCCATATCAAAACATGAACATTGAAACATTTCTATTATTGATAGGTCACTGTTTTGCAAAGTCAGCAGCAATTATTGAAAACTTTGGGAAGCTACAAACCTCCCCACTTCAATTTTGCTGTAAGTTATGGATGCCTTGAAGGTAGTCCTTGTGGAGTAAGGGTCCCATTTATCAACCAGTTGCAGTTATGATGGTGATGAAAAAGTAACTTTGGGACAAATCCCCGCATTTACAACCCTTGCAGGCCTTCAAAGCAAAGTTAACCTGAAGTGAGGTAATAGGTCACAAGTCAAAGTCCAGTTGCCTCATGAAAAAGCACTTTTGAGACAACCACAACCTGGATGACTGAGAATTTCCATAAACAGGCACAGTCAAAGTTTCACCTAACAATCACTTCATTTAACACCCAAGTTGTCAGTCCCCTATGTAGTCGCTAAACAAAGCTTATGTCCCTACAGCTGAACCTTTATGTCAATAGTCGCTACGTCAGTTTGATCTAGGAAAAACACTTTTGTCTACCATTTCCTTACCAGCATTATTACAGCAGGACATATAGCTTCAATAAATAAGTATTAAATCCAGTAGATCTTCTCAATATATAAAATAACTCCATGGTTTCTATAGCACAAAATCAGGGATAATATATATAGCTATTCTCAAATTCTAAAAGAGCCTTGGTGGCTCAGGCTGTTAAATGCCTGCTCTTAAGATCCAGCTGTCTACAGTTACTGTAGGCTCGAATCCCACCAGGCTCAAGGTTGACTCAGCCTTCCATCCTCTCGGGGTAGGTAAATTGAGGACCCAAGATTGTTGGGGGCAATTAGCTGACCTTGTAAAAATGCCGCTTAATAATAAGCAGGCATATACAATGGAATGAAGGCTATTGCTGAGCACACTGGGTTGTATCCCAAAAATTGTAAGCCCTGAGTCTCGGAGAAGGGCCGCATATAAATGTAATTTAAAAAAAAAAAAATTTAGATACTCATCATTTTATGCTTTTAAGTTTGCATTGTGTTTTCAAAATTCTACTCTTCTACTCTGCCTTCCTCCAAGTTCAGAAGCAGGGGTGGAACAAAGTTAATTCATGATAGCCTTTTCAATACGTTAAAAGCAGGAATGAGTTATCTTTTTTCTGTCCCTGCAAGAACAACTTTACAAGCATGTATGCAGTATTCATCTTTGAGGGTCCATTCAATTTTAAATTTACAGACTAATGGAAGGATCACTTGGAAAACATAATGTTAATCTCAGATTATTTCCCAATTAGGTTGTTTTTTCAATCCCTTTCTCAGGGTTACTTTATGACAAAAAAGTAAAAGTATGCTTCCTTATATGGGAAATCAGCTATGCTTAGAGTAACCACAGCAGCACAATCCAATTGCAGGAATCATACTGTTTTTTCAGTAGCCACAAGTTTGTAGTCTGAAAACAATAATTCTCAGCCCAGCATGACAGAAAATGGGATATAGTCAGTTATCTGTAGATTCATGTTATTACAGTTAAAATAAAACTGTATATAGCTAGTAGAATGGCTTGGTTCTTCATTAAATGTGGTTTATGTGCTTGATCCTGAAGATTCTTGAAGTTCATGTACAGAAACTAGAAGCTTTTCTTTTAGGTTTGATGGATGAATAGACTGAAAAAAGATAGTGGGCTTGGCTTTTATAAATGATATCTGCCACAAGGTTTTGGTATGCACAGAGATGGAAGGATATATGAATTCTCACAATGGAAAAATGTATTGCAAAATTAATTGATCTGGCTGAAATGGAAAAACTTTGATTAAAAATTAAAAATCTGACTATTTTTCTTTCTACAGGTGAAACTCAAAAAATTAGAATATCATGCAAAAGTTCATTTATTTCAATAATGCAACAGAAAAGGTGAAACTAATATATGAGATAGACTCATTGCATGCAAAGCAAGATAGTTCAAGCTGTGATTTGCCATAATTGTGATGATTATGGCCCACAGCTCATGAAAACCCCAAATCCACAATCTTAGAAAATTAGAATATTGTGAAAAGGTGCAATATTCTAGGCTCAAAGTTTCCCACTTTAATCAGCTAATTAAGCCATAACACCTGCAAAGGGTTCCTGAGCCTTTAAATGGTCTCTCAGTCTGGTTCAGTAGGAATCACAATCATGGGAAAGACTGCTGACCTGACAGTTATGCAGAAAACCATCATTGACACACTCCATAAGGAGGGAAAGCCTCAAAAGGTAATTGCAAAAGAAGTTGGATGTTCCCAAAGTGCTGAATCAAAGCACATTAATAGAAAGTTATGTGGAAGGGAAAAGTGTGGAAGAAAAAGGTGCACAAGCAGCAGGGATGACCGCAGCCTGGAGAGGATTGTCAGGAAAAGGCCATTCAAAAGTGTTGGGGACTTTCACAAGGAGTGGACTGAGGCATCAAGAGCCACCACACACAGACGGATCCTGGACATGGGCTTCAAATGTCGTCAGAAGCCTCTTACCTGGGCTAAAGAAAAACAGACCTGATCTGTTGCTCAGTGGTCCAAAGTCCTCTTTTCTGATGACAGCAACTTTTGCATCTCATTTAGAAACCAAGGACCCAGAGTCCGGAGGAAGAATGGAGAGGCACACACTGCAAGATGCTTGAAGTCCAGCGTGAAGTTTCCACAGTCTGTATTGATTCGGGGAGCCATGTCATCTGCTGGTGTTGGTCCACTGTGCTTCATTAAGTCCAGGGTCAACGCAGCCCTCTACCAGGAGATTTTGGAGCACTTCATGCTTCCTTCCACAGATGAGCTTTATGGGGATGCTGACTTCATTTTCCAGCAGGACTTGGCACCTGCCCACACGGCCAAAAGCACCAAAACCTGGTTCAATGACCGTGGGATTACTGTGCTTGATTGGCCAGCAAACTTGCCTGACCTGAACCTCATAGAGAATCTATGGGGCATTGCCAAGAGAAAGATGAGAGACATGAGACCGAACAATGCAGAAGAGCTGAAGGCCACTATTGAAGCATCCCGGTCTTCCATAACACCTCAGCAGTGCCACAGGCTGATAACTTCCATGCTACACCGCATTGAGGCAGTAATTGCTGCAAAAGGGGCCCAAACCAAGTATTGAGTACATATGCATGCTTATATTTTTCAGAGGATTGTTGTATGTACAATCCTTGTTTTATTGATTGCATGTCATATTCTTAATTTTCTGAGATTGTGGATTTGGGGTTTTCATGAGCTGTAAGCCATAATCATCACAATTATGGAAAATCATGGCTTGAACTATCTTGCTTTGCATGTAATGAGTCTATCTCATATATTAGTTACACCTTTTAAGCTGCATTACTGAAATAAATGAACTTTTGCATGATATTCTAATTTTTCGAGTTTCACCTGTATATGGCAAATTTTTTGCTTGAAAAGAAAGATAAAGAAAAAAGTGAAGTTCTGATTTGGGGATTTAATGTTTATATCTGCTATGAATGCAGAAATATTGTGTATTGTTGGAGAATATATTTTATTTTATCTACTTGCTTATAATTAAAGTAGAAGATGCTTTATTATAGATATTTGATTATAGAAATATTTTACAATACTACATGTATTTGTGGAATTGTTATTATGATGCATTTGTTGGACATGTGTTTTATTTAGAATAAGAGATTATGATATTATATATTGGTGTTATTATTCAACTGTTTGGAAGGTACATTTTAGTTTTCTATCTGGTCTTTGCTAAACAAAAACAGGAGAATATATCATTATATAATTGTATATGTATCATACATGCATTATGAATAGGGGCTAACATTAGAGTAACATCTAATGTTAGAGTTCACAACTGCATATCCCTAGAATATATAGCAACAGTACAAGATAAAGAACCCACTAACTATATCAACAAAAAATTATCAGACTTGGCCATTGTCCTGTTTCCTGAGACTTGTAAGGTTAGTCAAAAGCAATACAACTCCAGAACATAGATTTACCAAGGACACATGACTCTCACCCTCCAAGGACCACAATAGATAGACCTGAAGCATCTGTGAAAAATGACTTTGGTTGTTCTAGATCAATTTTTTTTCAGACAGGGTTTTGAGGGACACTTAAAATTAGATTTGGTTCCACAAAGCATTAAGGGGAGGAAAATATGGCTCAGTTGCCAAGCATATGGCTTTTGATCACTTGACCAGTTGTGAGAAAAAGGTTTAAATCACTTTTTTCAGTGCCGTTGTAACTTTAAATGGTCACTAAATGAACTGTTGTAAGTAAATCGAGGACTATCTGTAATTATTTTAGTTTAACAAGAAGTTAAATATAACATACTGCAAAGTTAATTACTAGACTTGCAAACATTCTTAGAAAATAAAAATAATGGATAGCTCCAGTCGTGTTTGAATGTATGCGCACCTCCACAGGAAAAAAAGAAAGAAAAAAGGAATGTTGAGGAGATATATAACATGCTGGGAAGTTATATAGCCTGCTATGAAACAAGCTTAATCATTTTCTCTCAGCTAAAACAGACATTTTGTAACTAGCCATTATATCTGGAAGAGCTCCCAATATCTCTTGTAATACAAGGAAGATAATAATATTTTCTTTATAAACACTGAGGTTGCATGTTTTCCGTTCTTTAAATAAAGATTCCATACCATGAGAGTAAATTACTGCACAGAAGTCATTTTAATTAGATATGTCCAGAAAACTAACACAATTATTCTCAGGATGCTATTGCCACTATATCAATACTGTAATGTCTTTTCAATCCCTATCACAACTAAGTATATTTAGATAATCACAGTACCAGACAGTAATTCACAAATGGTTCATTACAAATGGCTGCATTTCAACTTTGCCACAGTCTTGGAATGAGCAAAGAAAATCAATTGACTGCCAAGGAATTTTGTAGAATTTATATTGGATACCATCCCCACAGAAATGTGGATAGCCCTGACCTTGTTAGCCTTTCATAAAACTCTCAAGACCTGACTGTTTGCTCAGGCATTTGGGCCAGGCATTTAGGTGAGTGCTCTTGGTAATGTGGCATTTTATCTTGGAGGTGATTCTTTTAACCATGGTGTCATGGATTTATATTGTGTTGTAGTTTTAATCATGGTATGCACTCACTGCTGTGAGATGGGTGAGTCTTTCGATAGTTTAAATAAATATTTATTCCTGTACTTAAATCAACTTCCACAACTACAATTCAGACAAGCTACACCCAAGTGTATAGGTACTCCTCAAGTTACAACAGTTCATTTAGTATTCAAAGTTACAACAGCAGTGAAAATCGTGACTTAGGAATGTTTTCACACTTACAATCATTGCAGCATCCCCATAGTCACATGATTAAAATTCAGGTGCTTGTCAATTAGTATGTATTTATGACCTGCAGTCATGTGGTCAGTTTTTGCAACCTTCTGAGAAGCAAAGTCAATGGGGAAGCTGGATTCACTTAGCAACCATGTTACTAATTTAACAACTGCAGTGATTTACTTAACAACAATCGCAAGAAAGGTCATAAAATGGCGCAAAATTCACTAAACTACTGTCTTGTTTAGCAACAGAAATTTTGGACTCAACTGTGATCATGTTGAGGACTACCTGTATTACATAACATTATGCTCCAAATATGATTGTATCCAAGGGATGATACTAGCCTACATAAATGTAGAAATGTTTCACAACACTATATGGTAATGGAATTTATGTGAAAAACCAGTATTACATAGTTAAACAAGGGAGCTTGCCATATAAGCCAAAATTCAAATGTTTTAATTTAACTGAGCACCAACTATATTCCTAATATCCCCAAATCTTATGCATTCCTGAGAACTTTGGAAAAGAAAAAAGGTTTGTCAATATTTCTGTGCTGAACTTTAAATGGAGCTGCTATTACCTCAAAAGAAAATAGAGGTTAGATGGTCAGGACTTAATTCCAAAGTAGGCAGATACTTTTCTTCATTGTTCTATTATTCAATCATTATTTCTCCTATACCTTTACATATCCTTTTATGTAAACCGACTTCCATAGGTATAAGCATCCTAGTTCATCTTCAAGAAATAAGGGCAGAACACCCATTTCCCTCCCTTCCCCTCTCCCCTCTCTCTTCCAGCATGGAAGAAGAGTTGCCAGTTGCCAACAAAAGCAGTAAAAGTAGGATGATTTTCAAAGGGCTCTGAGTATCTTATGCAATTGAAGCACACAATTACCTACATGGTCTCTAATTTTTTTAAAAAATAGCAGTATGAGCACTGTGTTAACAGCAAAAAGTCTCAATTAGAATTTGGGATCTCCAATTCTGGCATATAAACTAGAAGGGGTGTTGGTCTTACCTGATACGCACCTTCTCAGTGCGCTGAAAGAAAATCCAGGAATGGGTTAACTCTGTCTTGTTGCTCATTAGAATGCGTCTGTCAAACTTCTGTGGCCACGCCTCCCTTGTTTGTGTCCCCAGTTTTGATGAAGGCATAGTGACAGACTTGACGTGTTTCTGTTCTGATTGTGGTCACTCCTGGACTCTGGACCAGACGGTTGCCAGGGTGGGGCTGGATTCTCTCTCAGCACACCAAGAAGGAGCATATCAGATAAGACCAATGCCCCTTCTCCAGTGTGCTGATGAGGGAATCCAGGAATGGGACATACCAAAGGTGGCTTGACTTAAGGGTGGGCAGTGGTCTGGTCCAGAGTCCCCGGGTCAGTGTGCACCCTCTAGAGGATTTGCCTGCCGAAGGCCACTTCAGCTGAAGCAAAGGCATCCAGTTTGTAGTGCTTTATGAACGGGGATGGAGATGAGCATGTAGCTGCTCTACAGATTTCAGCGAGAGAGGCATGTGTCGCCCACGCAGCCCTCATAGGTACATTTCTGCTGGAATTGGCTGTCACTCGCCAAGGCAGCAGGAGAGCATGAAGCTCGTAGGCTTTGGTGATGCATGCCCTATCCACCTGCCTACAGTGTAATCCTGTGACCCAGCGTAGAAGGCTGGAAGGAAACAAAGAGGGACTCTGTTTTCTTAATAGAAACCGTTCTCTTGATGTAGATGTGGAGGGCCCTCCTAATGTCCAAAGTATGCCACTTCTTCTCCAGGGTATGGGTCGGGCCCGGGCAGAAATCTGGCAAGATTATTTCCTGTGATCTCTGGAACAATGAATTAACCTTGGGAAGAAAGGAGGGATCCAACCACAGAACCACCCTGTTTGAATTAAATACGCACAGATCCTCCCTTGTATAGAGAGGGCTGCCAGCTCAGATATTCGTCTAGCCAAGGTAATGGCCATAAGGAAGGCTACCTTGCAGGTAAGGAAGCACAGGCTGGCTGAGGAGAGAGCTTGCAGGACCTTGGGCAGGTCCCAGGTGGGATACCTGTGTACCACAGGAGGCTTTAAATTGGTTGCGCCTCTAATAAAACTGCGCACAATAGGGTATTGAGCGAGAGACTCCAGATCCCCGCATGACAACACCGAGGACAGAGCTTCCACTTGCCTGCGTATGGCATTGGGGACAGATCTTTATCCAGTTCTTCCTTAAAAAATTCCAGGATCTGGGCCACCGATACAGAAATGGGATCAATGTGACCTTTGGAGTACCAGCCACAAAAGGCTTTCCAAGTTGAGTCATAAATTCTGTTAGTAGATGGCTGCCTGGAGGTCTGGATTGTCTGTATTACTTTGTTGGAGAGATTACCCTGTCTCAGAATGCTCCGCTCAAGTGCCAGATGGTCAATTGGAGCCATTGTGGTTCTGGATGGACCAAGGCCCCCTGACTGAGAGAGATTCTGTCCTGAGGGATCCTCCAGGGCCTGGATACTGACAGGTTGACCAGATCGGTGAACCAACGCCGTCTTGGCCAGTGAGGAGCTAAGAGCAGGACCTCTGCCCTCTCCACCAGCGCCTGCCTGATTATCCCTGGAATCAGGGGAAGAGAAGGAAGGCGTACAGCAGCCCTCGGGGTCACAGACTGCAGAGTGCATTGACCCCTTCTGCCCCCGGTGTTGCAAACCTGGTGTAGAACCTGGGTAGCTGGCTGTTTGATGGGGTGGCAAACAGGTCCAGGACTGGGGGCCCGAACCATTCTGACAGCTCCCTGATTAGGTCTGGATGCAGACGCCACTCTGTACTGTCAACTGTGGTTCTGCTGAGCCAGTCCACATGTAAATTTGTTGTCCCCGAGATGTGTTCCACTCTGATGGAGAGAAGATGCTTCTCCAATCAGAGGCCCAATTGTTTGGCCTCTCACATAAGGGACCTGGAGTGGGTGCCCCACTGGTGGTTGATATGGGCATTTGGCTACATTGTCCATCAGAATGAGGATGTGATGGCCCGAGATAAGAGTCCTGGAACCCTCTAAGTGCCAAGTGGGCTGCTCTGAGCTCCAGCCAGTTGATGTTATTCCTCAGGTCTTCCTGTGTCCACTGCCCTTGTGTCACCTGGGACTGGAGATGGGTACCCCAGCCAAAGACTGAGATGACAGTCATGCGGCTGGGCTCCTTGAAGGTACATCCCTTGGCTATGGCTCAGGACATCCACCACTGAAAGGATCGAAGTACTTTTGGTGAAACCCGAACCCTGGCATTTGAACTGCTGCTGCTGGACCTTTGGTATGGCAGAAGAAACCACTGTAAGGTCCTGGCGTGCAGACATGCCCAAGGGACGATTGATATACAGGACACCATCGTTCCAAAGAACGAGAGGAGGGCCAAGGGGACAGTTTGTTCCGCTTGGAACTGACTCGTTAAGGACTCTATACTGACCTGACCCTACTGGGAGAGGTCCTCGCATGATCTGGTATCTATCACTGCACCGAGTTGTAACAGTCGAGTGGTAGGAACTAGGTAGCTCTTCTTGAAGTTGACTGAAAATCCATGGTCCTGAAGGACCCAGATCATGGTCTTCAGATTTCCTTTCCTCCGAAGGTGAGAGGATGACTGTATCAGGATATCATTGAGGTAACACTGGACGCACAGTGTCCTGAGGTGTGTCACCAGGGCCGTCACCAATTTGGTAAAGGTCCTGGGCACTGAGGACAGGCCGAATGATAGCACTCTGTACTGGAAATGTCGCCTTGCATAATAGAATCTCAGGAACCTTTGGTGGAATGGAAGGATAGGAACGTGGAGGTATGCCTCCATCAGGTCTATAGACATTAGGAAGTTTCCCTCTCGGATGCTCTCCAGGATGGACTGTAGGGACTGCATCTTGAATTGTTTGTAAACCAGGTGGATGTTTAATTTCTTGAGGTCCAGAATTGCTGTCCACCCCAGTCCACCCCGAGTTCTTCGGGACTACACAAAGGATGGAATAGAATCCCTGCCCCTGTTGGTCCTCTGGAACCGGCTTGATAGCTTGAACATCCAACAAATGTTGAATTGCGGTCTTCTTACATTGTCCTTGGAGACAGGGCAACGAATGAAGTGTCTCGGAGGCGTGGAGAGGAATTCGAGTGCGAGGACTAGCCTCACCGTATTTAGGACCCAAGTATCTATCATGGTCATCTCCCATTGGTTCGTAAATAGACCTAGTCGGCAGCCGATGGGAGGATTGGACTAGTAGTCACTTGGAGCAAAGAAAGGGGGAACTTCCAGACCCACGAAATGGCTGCTTGGCCTGAAATTATTGCCTGTTTCTATCTCAAAAACCGGTTCTGTCCGGTTGGTGGTTGGGCCTTTGCAAATAGGATGTCAGCCTTCAAGAATCTTTTCTTCTGTGTGTCTTTCCAGCACCCACAGTAACGGGGGAAGGATCAATTGGGCTTTATGAGGGGGCAGTGTGCTGGAGGCTTGAGAGAATGATCTGTAAAACTTAGGGAAAACTTTATTGTCTATGCTTACTGCGCAGCTGCAACATCTTATCTAACCAGGCCAAAGTCAATGGCCAGATATCACCACCTGAAGATGCCCCACATGACATTATACACATCTCGGATTGGGTGGACTCTTTGAACTATTGTGGGTGGGAACACTGCCCTAACTTTGTATATGTGATTTCCGCCTATATTCTCAGATCTCAAATTCTTTTGATGCTACCACTTGATTTCCAGTAAGTCCTTTTCTCTATAACAATGGAGTCTAAGGGTATCTTTCTTGGATTTTGAATGGAGCACTATCTGACATTATTTGAGATCTCAGTTTACCAGCCCACCCGGAGAATTAACATTCTATCTTCCGAGGGGGTCTGAAAAACAATGTCTAACTCAGCTAGTGACCAAGAAGATTTGGGAGCTTCTGGAAGAACAACCTCCCTGCTTCTGGATGCTGCAGGGGAGGCCGAGCTGCTGGCAGGTCTGCACATCGAAGAGAAACTCGTGGTCCAACCCAAATGGTCCTTGGGAGTCGGATGGAAAGAACTGGAGGAACCCCCCGCCCAGGGGTGATAACTACCAGACACCGTTGGGGAGAGGAGGCTTGGCAGGAGGAACAGAAGAGGAACCTTCTGCTAGCACAAGCCTTACATCTCTTAAATGAAGCTGTGGGAGGAAGCAAACCTGACGAAAGGTATGAATTGCCGATTCGAGAAGAATGTGGGAGAGAGAAGGTGGAGGCAGCAGCACTGGGAGCCCAGCCAGCCACCCCCATAAATCAACCTGGGCCAGTTCAACCGGTGGCTGTCGCCCAAGGGCCCCCAGTGGGGGGAGCAATTGCAAGAAGGCATCGAATTCCAAAGGTGCCTCCATTGGAAGTAAAGTATGGGGGGGATCCCAAAGAATTAGGTTTCTTCTTAGCCCAAGTTTGGAACCATATGGAAGAATATGGTGATTTTTCATCAGAAAAAAGCATCTAAAGTGAGATGTGTCACCAGGGATTTAGAAGGAACTGCTGCAAAATGGATGGTGACATTGCACAATGATAATGCCCCTCAATTGATGAATTATGACCTGTTAATGGCAGAATTGCATGCCAGATTTGAAGATCCACTGGCCGAACGTAAGGCTAGGATTAGAATGAAGACCATAAATCAGGGGCAGCGATCTGTCGCCAAATACACCCAGGAATTTAGAGAGCTGGTATGCCATATTCGAGGCTGGTCCCAAGGAGCCATGATAAGTTGTTGCACAAATGAGGTCACCCCCATTAGGTAGACCAGGGGTTGCCAACCTCTTGGACCTCAGGGACCACCAAACTCATAATTTTAAATCCTGAGGACCACTAATACGAGTTTAAAAAAATAATAAATTTAATATAAAATTTTTATTTTTATATTGAATATAAATTTAATATTAAAAATTACTTTTTAATATCTAAATACATATGAATATATATAAATATATATTTTAATATACTTTTTAATATAAAAATGGCTTGGTGGTCATATGACTGGGTGGGTGGGCTTGGCCAAGTCGACATCACTTCTTTGCCCTTGTTCTCGCTCATTTCTCTTTCTTCTCTCTCTCTCTCTCTCTTTCTCTTCTTTCTTTCGTCTCTCTCTCTGTCCCCAGGAGTGGGGGTGGGTGGGAAAGGTGGTGGAATCTGACATGTTTGGTTGTCTTGACTTTGCTGCAGAAGGCAAGCTGAAAGAGCAAAATAAGATGGGAAAAGCTCCAGGTTGTTTTGAGTGCCTCCTCGGCCATCTGGGGAGTGAAGAGGGGGAAATTCCTAAGGAACTGGCCCCATGGGGCAAGCTTTATTGATTCCACCGGCACTTGCACTGACTCGTGCCGCGGAGTTGCAGAAGAGAAGGGAGAAATTCTTGGATGAAAGTTCATCAAAAGTTGCAATCCTTCACAAGCAACCCTCATCCCCCTCCCCAAATCCTGAAGATCCCCAGGTTAGAGAAGGGCTGCCAGTGAAAAAGGTGGTGAGAGGCTTTTCTCTCCTGGATTGAGACCTTTGGCATGTCAGGGTGTCAACTTCGTGGGGCTTTTTGCTTTGTTCTCTCTCCCCTGACGTCGGTATCACCCGTTGCCAACATGGGTGCGACCGGGCAGGCATGGGCGGGGCCAACCAGGGGTGATTGTTCAGTTCAGTGAACCGAACCATCCCTACCAGCTGGTGCGAGGTGGTCGAATTTTACCACTGCTTCAGAGGCTTCAAACGAGGGGAGTGGAGGAGGGGGAGGCTCATAATCATGGTTTTGATTATAAGCCTTCCCCTCCTCCCCTCCCCTCATTTGAATGCTGCCCCAGGCCGGCTGGGAATCAATTTGGAGGCCAGTGACCCCCGCCCCCTCATTCTCTCCCAGCCTTCGAAATTGGCTCCAAAGGCAGTGAGGAAGCCGCAGGGGGCTGCTGCCAGCCACGTTTGAATGTCATTCCTCTAACATGGAGATTGGAGAACAAATGCCACTCGCATTTGCGCGGCATTAGCATTCTGCCTTCACCACTGCTGCTTCGGCTGATTTGCACTGCGACCCCCCCCCCCCGCAACAGCACATTACTTTTCTGGCCAGCAAGGGTTGTACTCCTTTATGCACTTTGCACCACCTGCTAGAGTTCAATAAAAGACATGTGAAATAATGATTATCACTGCATAAATGTAAATTACTTATTTTTGGTTTTGCTGATAGATATAAAAAATCAAATGATTGCTTGCAAACAATGTTTTTTGTCACACAAATGAAAGCAAATCATTCTGGTAGCAAATAAGAAAAGGGTACAGAGGGGGTGGAGCCAGCTGTCAGGGAGAAGGGACGTGCGAGCAGATAGCTCTGCGAAACACAGACCTTTATCCATGTCCCGCAGGACTCTACCGAGTCTAAAGGAAGCTTGGAGAGCTTCCAGAGGATAGGGGTCCCCGAAGATAAGCCATGGGCGGAGGCTCGTGGTGAAATCAGGGTAAACCAAAGGCGAGCAGACGATGGAGCGGGTGACCATTAATGGCCACCCATGAGCGCTGACAGCTGGCAATACAAGCGGTGAGCTAGCGGAACGAAGGTACAGTTAAACGAGCAAAAAGCAACAACCTGTAAGTGATTAGAAATTAATTTTAAAAGGAGGTGCAACATAATAAGAGTTCAAAATAGCCTGGTAAAAGGAATTGGCTCTGGCTGAGGAGGGTGACAGAGTGGCGAGACACATGGAGAGTGGAACGATCGGAGAATCACTGTAAAACCAAATGCGAGATGGAGGTGAAGGATTAAGCAGCGGCTTATTGTTTAGTGCGGCTTCGAGATTGGATGTTGGGAAGAATAAAGTTGGTTCCTTTTGGGATCTAGCACTAATAGCGGAGTCTGTTTTGGATGGATGCTGTGAAGTTAAAGACGGTCCCGGTCCCTGGAACTAGAAAGCGGATTGGTGAAAGTATTGTCTGTTATTGGTGGACTGAAGGGGAGTTTGCGTTTTACTTCTCCCATCTGGATTTGAGTTGGAGATTTTGGAGAGACTTAAAAGAAAGAAGGGGCTTCCTGAAGGAAACAGTCGCTGTCTGGTGGGTGACACAGCGAATCTAAAGGAAACTGAGAGATACTGTACTGAGAAAGAGACATCTACTGGTGACGGGGAGAAAGGAAAAGTGATTTGACGGAAGCTACAATTCTTTGCAATGAAATTAAAAAGAAGAGTCTAGTGATTGCTAGAGTACCGGACTTTTTTCCTTTTCTTTTTCTTTTTTTGGTAATTCCTTTCTCTTTCTCTTTTTTCTTCTTTCTCTATAATTTAGGAAAGGACTCTAATTAATTAATGAATTAACTATTAACTATTGAGTGATTTAAAAGACTGGATTAATTCTTATAAGTGTATAGAACTATTGAAAGTGTCTACTTAATAGATGTATAACCTTGACTAGTTAAGATATATTATTATCCTTAATATTAATTAACTATAACTTTAAAGGAAGTTGATTAGAGTGATTTAATTAGTTAAAATTATTACAGAATATTATAAAAATTGAATTGTGGGAAAGTATAATAGGAGAACTATAATGAAACTGTTTTACCAAAAAGGGAAGGAATAAGAAAAATGGATAGAGAGAGGGAAGCATTGAGGAGGTGGAGGGACTAGAGAAGGGGAAGAGTAAGTGGGAGTGGTGGATTAAAAATAATATTGTGACAAGACTGTTTAACATGACAAGCACTTCAAATGTTTTTAAGATTGGCACTGTTAGGAAAATACCCACACAATGACTACAACAGCTATGGCGAGCCCTTCCACACAGAGGGCAATTGATGAAATGCTTCCCAAAGAATGATCAAATTCCACAGAAGATTTACAAAGCTTACTGTTAAACATGCAAGAAATGATGGTTAAAAATCATGAGGATATGAAGATCGAGATAGGGACAGTGAGATCAGAATTAAAAGAAAAAATACAAAAGATAGATGAAAAATTTGAAGCCTTTCAACAGGAGGTGAAGAAAAATCAAGAAAAGATTGTAGAAATCGAGACAAAGATGAGTAAAAAGGAAAAAAGGGTAGATGATTTAATGGATAAATTAGAAAAAGCGAATAAGGAATTATTTTTTTTATTTTTATTTTTTTAATTTTTATTCATATTTATATCCCGCCCTTCTCCGGAGACTCAGGGCGGTTTACAGTTTTTGGGATACAACCCAATGCACCCAGCAATAGCCTTCCTTCCATTGTATATGCCTGCTTATTCCTAAGCGGCATTTTTACAAAGTCAGCTTATTGCCCCCAACAATCTTGGGTCCTCAATTTACCTACCCCAAGAGGATGGAAGGCTGAGTCAACCTTAGGCCTGGTGGGATTCGAGCCTGCAATAATTACAGGCAGCTGGAGTGAAGTGCTAGGCTATTAACAGCCTGCACCACCAAGGCCCTTAGAGACGACAGTAATATTTTTAGAGTCAGAAAAGGCAGCTCACTACCTAAGACTCCAGAATGTGAAAGAGGAAAAAGGAGAAAATCTATGGGAGGTGATGGCTGACATACTGGCTAAATTATTAGGGATGGATAAGGAAGAGGTACTCAAAGAGGTAGATGAACTTTACAGAGTCCAAACAAGTTATGCAAGGAGGTTCAACCTCCCAAGAGAAGTTCATATTAAACTAGTTAAAAAAATCCTTTAGAGATGAAATCCTGCACAAGACAAGAGACGAACCACTTGAATATGCTAGTAAGCAAATAACCATTTTAAAACAAATCCCAAAGAGAGTTAGAGAACTAAGGAGGCCATATCATTTTTTAACAGCAAAATTGATAAAATGCAATGTGAATTTTAGGTGGTTGGTGCCAGAGGGTATCATGGTGATATGGCAGGACAAGAGATTTAGGCTGGACACCCTCGAAAAAGCAGAGGATTTTTTTGACCAACAATTTATTAGGGAAGAGGAGCCAGAAGAAGAAATATAGGAGAGAGGTGGGCTAGAAGGAAAGAAAAGGGAAGTAGTAAATATAGAAGGGAACATTATAGATAATAAAGAGAGAAGGAATGGAAGAAGTGAACCTACAGAGGGAAATAAAGAATCTAAGGAGATTAGAATTACAAGAAACACTAGACAAAGAAATCAATAAAAATTTAAACTGTTGTGAAGTGATATCATTGAATATCAATGGCATGAACACCCCAGTGAAAAGAAAAAAACTGTTTAAAAATTTACAGGCACGAAAGGTGGACATAATAGCCCTACAGGAAGTACATATTGTACAAAAACAAAAACATTTGCTAGAAAATAAAAAACTTGGAAAAGTCTTCTCTGCTCTTGATGTACAAAAAAAAAGAGGGGTAGTATTTTATATAAAGGAATGGATCCCAACCAAAGAAATTTAGAAAGATAAGGAGGGTAGGATTCTGATGGTGGAAATCGAACTGGGAAATAGGAAAATAAGACCTTATTGGACCTTAAGACCTAGTGTAAATAGTTCAGGAAGACTGCAACCGAATGGCACCATAAATATATAAGACATACCGAAAATAAGACCTAGTTTTTCCAAAAACAGTGTCTTAAAACTAGGAAAATTCTATTGGTTGTAATATATGCACCGAATGGCTCACAAGAAGCCTTTTTTTCAAAAACTGTATAATAAACTTAAAGAATTTCCATATGAAGAATTGTGTATTATGGGAGATTTTAACACAGTTGCTGATAAATTATTAGATTATAAGGGAAATAACATAAATATAGAGGGGAAAAAAAGTTACCAAAAGTTTTTTTTTGATCTGACAAAAGATTTTAACATTTGTGATGCATGGAGAGAAAGAAATTTGGGAAAAAAACAATATATACATTATTTTAACCAACACCAGTCATGGTCGAGACTTGACATGACATGGATGACTAAAAAACTAAACTTGGAAATATACAAAATAAATATGGAGACAAATTTCTTGGCAGACCACAGTATGATTAGATTTAGATGGAAAGGACAAAAGCAGACTTTGGGATGGACACTCCAAAGGTCGATTTTAAAAAAGGAATTATTTAATATGACACTAAAAAAAGAATTGGAATTTTTTTTGAAGAAAATAAAGAGGAAGATACCTCCCCACAAAATAATTGGGATATGGTTAAAGCAGCAATGAGAGGAGTAGCAATAAAATATATGGCCAGGAAAAACAGAGAAAAAAAAACAACAAAGAAAAAGATTTGAACAGGAATATAAGGAGTTGGAGGAAAAATTACAAATTACCGCACAGAAAAAACAACTTAAGTTACAAATGGAATTATTAAAACATAAAATAAATTTAATAGAGAAAGAGGAGTTAGCCCACAAATTAAAAATGACAAAACAATACCAATTTGAAAGTACAAATAAACCAGGGCGCTGGTTAGTCTATAAACTGAAAAAGCAAAAAGAAAAGAGGTGGATTACCAAATTAAGGAATGAACAAGGAGAGATTTGTTTTCAAGAGGGAGACAAAAGAGAGATTATTCAAAAATATTATGAGAAATTATACAGAGAAGAGGAATATCTATCAGAGGGGAAAATAAAAAGATAATTAAAGGAAGCAGGACTTACAGAAATCTCAGATGAAGATAAAAATAACTTAAACTGGGAAATAACAATAGAAGACGTTCACTGGGCAATAAACAAGCAGAAAAATGATAAAGCTCCAGACCCAAATGGCCTCCCAGAGGAAATTTACAAATCCCAACAAGATACGCTAGGCAACAAAATGCTTAGAATATTTAATTTAGAGAAAGCTAAAATCCCAAAATCTTGGCAAGAAGTGAGGATAACTATTATACCCAAAATGGGAAGTGATCTTATGGACCCCAGAAACTATAGACCAATTTCCCTACTTAATGTCGATTACAAAATTTTTATGTCGATCATTGCAGAAAGACTCAAATTTTTTTAAATGAATTTATATCTACAGATCAAAATGGATTCCTTCCCTACAGACAACTCAAAAATAACATGAGGATAACTCTAGATATTATAGAATACTATGTAGACCATAGTGGTGAGCAAGTTGCATTAATGTTTTTAGACACCAAAAAGGCTTTTGATAATATGAAATGGGAATTCATCTTGCAGCAAATTAAATATATGAATTTAGGACAAAAATTTATAAATGTGATTTTGGCTATATCAAAAAGGAAGCTAGGATTCTGCATAAATGGGGGTTGTACTATAGAGCTGCAATATTAACTTGGATCAAAGATTGGATTAATTATAGAAATAAAAGAATACTAACACTAGAAGGGTACAACTTGCAGTCGGGTTGGCACACCTTCCTCTGGCAGGAGAATTTAAAGGGTTATAGTTATGTGCAAAAACATAAAGTCAGACAGACTCTCTTAAACACATGGTATAAAATAAAAAGACAAATGCATACAGAAACACCTATTTGGCTATCAACTCTGGAAGCACTAATGCACCAGCACCTACTGCGACAAGGAAAAATTATTACTTATGAAGAGTTATTGAATGACAAAAGGGAGTTACAAACAAGACAAGAGTTGAAGAATCAGGGAATTGAGGTGGAATGGTGGTCCTATTTGCAACTCCAATAAAAAAAGACAGCAAAGAATGGGGTATTAGCAGAACAAGGACAAAACGAGATGAAATTTTATTAGGATCTGAGGAGAAGGTGATAAAACAAATATATCAAGTTTTATTGGAATTTAAATTGGAAGAAGAAAAAGTAAAAGAAACGATGGTGGTTTGGATGAAAATTTTTGGTTATAACATTAATTTAGACAATTGGCAAAAACTTTGGAACAGAAACAAAAAAATGACTTTAGTGATACTCTTTAAAGAAAATTTATACAAACTATTTTATAGATGGCACATACCCCCATCAAGATTGGCAAAAATGAATTCTAAACTTTCCCCCATTTGTTGGAAATGCAATAAAGAGAGAGGAACTTACTATCATTTATGGTGGAGCTGCAAAGAGGCCCAAAAATATTGGCAAAAATTACACAAATGGATGGAAGAAGTGTGTGAAGTTAAAATATATTATAGACCTGAGTTCTTTCTGTTAGGAATTAACTCTAGGACATATGTTAAAGAAAGTATGTACTTAATGATTCATGTAACCACTGCAGCAAGGTTGGCATACACACAAAAGTGGAAAAACAAAGACACCCCAAACGAAGCCGAAATACTGAGGAAAATCACACCATGTGCAGAAATGGACAAACTAACAAAAGAACTTAAAAACAAGGAAGATACAGACTATTACAAAATATGGGATAAATTCTATGGTTGGCTAGAGACGAGGAAGATCCATGAAAATATTGAATGACTAAATTAAATATATAAATATATAGAGGGAAAGTATATAATACCAATACTGGAGTTAGCGACCGAAGGACAAAGATGGAAGCGAGGATAACTGTACCATGTTCAATTTGTAATGTTTATCTGTTTGTGTTTGTGTATTTGCCTAATAAAAAATTAAAACAAAGAAAAGGGTACAGAGGACATGAATAACAGCCAAAAATGAAACGTAAAAAGAGAAAATGATGCAAAGTTTAACATTCTGGCAACAATATTTTGTTCTTAGAATTCCAGTAAACATATCCTTTCCTGATATCAACAGGTTAATACTGAGAATATGGTACTAACTTTATTTCCATAAATTCAATTTAAATTAGAATGCACTTATGCCATTTTCAATTATATGTGTGTTAATTAAGTCTAAATATATTTACAGTTTTCTATTTTAGCACTGCATGTTGTTCCAGAAGTACTAGCAACTAGTTTCAATTATTTTATTCAATAAATATTATAACACATTTTGAATAAAAATCTGTTTCAGAGTCGTAAATTCTCCCAGTGCAAAAATCAAAACAGAAAGAAACAGTTGTAAGGTTTCAGTCTAGTCTAATGCTAAAATAAATCTCATTTGAGACATGAAATTTAACTTTCAATTTACATTTCACTTTTTACAATTTTATAACTGAAGTTAAGGTCATTTTTTAGATTCATAGAAGCTTATATTGTAGGAAATGCTATTCAAAATATCTGATTGGGCTATGTTGCCTATACCTGATTTAAAAAGATATCTAAGATACTAAGTAGCAGAACAAAATTGAAAAAATAATTTGGAAAAAGTATCTAGGAATATAAAGAAGAGGAGGGCAGTCACATGATACAAGAAAAACGCTGTGCTTGCTTTAAAAATGGCAGCTACTCAGCCTTACCCCACAATGTACTCTGGATCACCTTTCTGGAATTCCACTGGAAGAATTAATCAGCATTAGTACCGTATGCATACTCAATGTAAATGTATTGTCAATGTATCTGTGATACTGTAAATGTCAAGCACAGACTCATGACCATTTATTCAGCAACTGACTGAAGTTAAGACAGCACCGAAAAAAGTGATTTACGACAGCTCCTCATACTTATGATTGTCACAGTGTCCTTATGACATGATTGCCTAGGTAATGATTCCTGCATATTTCCATTTCCATCTTCCTTACTTCATGCAGGAACTAGGAAAGGAAGGACTAAGATTTAATTAGCAATAAAAGACATGAAATAGTGATTATCACTGCATAAATTATTTGTTTCTGGTTTTAAAAAAAATCAAATGATAGTTTGCAAACAATGTTTTTTGTCATACAAATGAAACCAAATCATTCTGGTAGCAAATAAGAAAAGGGTACAGAGTGCATGAATAACAGCCAAAAATGAAATGTAACGAGAGAAAATGATGCAAAGTTTAACATTCTGGCAACAACATTTTGTTCTTAGAATTCAAGTGCTTGGCAATTGGTATGTATTTTATGATGGTTGCAGTGTCCCAGGGATACACTATCTCCATTTGTGATTTTCCCAGGAGGTTTCCAAGTCAATGAAGTAGATTCACTTAATGACCACATGATTTGCTTAACAACTACAGCAAAAAAAAATTGTAAAATCAGATGAGACTCATTGAGCAATCACACTGCATAGCAATGTAAGTTCTAGTCCCAATTCTGGTCATAAGTCTAGGACTATCTATACTTAATGTGACTATGATCATTAATAGTGAATGGGTATAATTGCAAATACAGTCCTTGTTTCTGAATAGTACAAAAATAGCAGAGGGAGATGATCATAATAATATAATGAAAATTCAGGATCCCTTTAATAGTTCTTAACTGGCAAAACAGAGAAGAAAAATAGTAAGTTTTATATTAAAGGAGATATAATAGGAATCAATAAGGAAGTTAATACAAAAGACTGAGAATGGCAGCCTGAACATAGGAAGGATTATGGAGATTACAATCAAAACACACATAGGAAAACTATTTACCAAGTCATTTCTCATAATCCCTAAATAAAAATATTTTAAATGAATATCACACTGCAAATTTACATATTGCATAAGATTGATTTGATATTCTGTATTTGAATGCATCTGTATTCCAGTTATCAGCATTTATACATTTATTCATTTGTTTTGATTATTCAGTTTTTGATGTTATCTGACACCAACTAACTAGATCAGTATCACATTATTTTTAAAAACAATGGTTAATTTTGGAAGTACAAAGTAATAAAAGAACACAGGTTTTACTACAAGGATAAAATGAGGTCTTTTCAAGTGTGAATTGAGGATATGATCTTAAAAAGTACCCCAAATGTGTGTATCCACTTAAAATTAAATTGCTAAGCATTTCCATACATCCACCGACTTTGTCTAACCACCCCCTGAACATATGTTTGGGCTGTCTTGCAAGTGTTCTCACTAGTTTCATCTCATACAGCTCACTAATCTTCATGAACTAAGTAGCATTCTATCTAGCTAATCAACAGCTGAGTGAAAATATTCTACTTTTTGTTAATGCCTTATTGCTCACCCTCATTGTTACTTTGCTTTCACACTGGCAGGGGAAAATGGTAACTCAATTCAAAAGCACACACTCTATTGATGGCTAAAACACCATGGTGACTTGATTTCAAATAGGGGTGAGGCCAGCTGAGAAACTGGAACAAGAGAATTTTTGCTCATGGGAAACATATCACTTTGCAGCTCGAATGTTAATGGTACAGAACCGTCTTGCAGTATTTCCAGTCAGAAGTTAATCATGCCAGCTGCTAAAACCCGACTGTACTACTATGACTGTATTATGGGAACAGAGTAGGATAGGACTGACAATATTATACATTTAAGAGTAATCTAAAGCAATAGAATTGCTGAATAGCAAAAATAGGAGAAGGAGGTGATCATAACAGTACAATGAAAATTCAGGATCCATTTAACAGTTCTTAACTGGAAAAACAGAATCAACTCCAACTTCAACCTCTCTAGTAATCTAGAGAATCAACTGATTGAAATTGATCGGTGGTATTATTTTACTTTGTGGATTCTATAATTCAAATTATGCTTCTGATTGAAAAATAATTGTTTATCCTCTTATTGTTTGCTCTTCTGGAAAAACAATAGGAAAAAAAAACAAGTAAGTCACTATTTCATTCTATGGGTTTAAAAGAATGCATCTAGTTGGGGAGACAAAATTCTAAAAAAAATATCTAATTAGATGAAAGTAGGCCTACTCAAATGAAAGCTTACTGAATTACATTCTTTCAAACTCTTCCAGGATATATGTTACTTGGCTTGCAGCAAAAATACCAGTTGTTAGAATATCTGCAGCAATTACTCTAAATATTATCTGGATAAGTTATACTAGAGCATTTGGCTTAAAACTATATATGAACAGGGAAAATGCTGACAAAAATAAGATGGATTTTCTCCATTATGATCCATCCCCAAACTTATCATTTGATCTTTCAACTGTGCGTTCATTGCTATAGCAACCAAACCTACAAATTAAGATAAAGGAGAATGAAAAATTATATTAAACACTAGTTCGATACCTGTGCTTTGCTACGAAACTATGTGGTCGGGTTTAGTTTTTGGGGAGGAAAGTAAGGGGGGTGGAATTCTGCCTCTGCCTACCAGCATTCATCGGTATTCATCTGGCTAGCATCCTGTCAGTATGTGAGAAAGTTGAGTGCTGTTTGGAAACTGAAAGAATATTTGCTGTGTGAGCAAGGAGACAGCAAGGAGCCTGGGCATGGCTTAGTTCAACTATTCTGTACTAAAGCTGCTTGGTTCTGTGAACTTGAAACTGAAACGCCTCTCCTCTGCTTGTGTTTTGTATTTGGAACAGATTTCTTTTCAGGTGCAGAGGGGGAGCAGAACTCCTTAGCATCAGATCGTGTTAGTAATATACGAAATACTAATTCTCTGATGGTCATTTCGAAAAATCCTTTTTTAGTGAGCACCTAGAAACCAAGAGAACATACATGCCAAATTTCAAGTTTGTAGGCTTTACAGTTCTGAAGATTTTGTGATGATGCTTGAGTCGTATTTCATTTTTATATATATAGATTTTACAAATGGAGTTTTCATGGCAGTAGTCCTCAGATTAGAACAGCTACTGGAATTTCCATTGCTAAGCAATGCAGTTATACAGCACGATGACTTAGCAACAGCAAACCCAGCAGTCCCTGTTGCCATTGTTAAGTGAGGAGGGCACAGCTTGTTTAATGAGGACCTACATGACCATGACATGGGAAATGGCAGGAATCCAAAAGCACATCATTGAAAAGTGTCCTGGACAAGCAGGCTGGCACACAAGCAAATGCAATGGAGGAGTAGCAGGAAGGTGATACAGAGTACAGGCAGGTGGATGGGTGCTATGAAATATGGGTAGGTAAGCACTACAAAGTTACAACAGCACTGAAAAAAGTGATTTATGACCATTTTTTACACTTACAACTCTCTTGTAAAACTATTTTCTCTACCAACTACCATGCAGCATAACACCTCTGCTTATTTAAATGGAAAGTCAGAGAACAATTTTTAAATATGAAGTCAGTTAAAAGTGCATGGAAACATTTAAGAATAAGGGAGGGAAAGATTTTACAATAAATGATACATTAACATTACAATTCTATATAAGCATCAGACAGTTTCCCACATTGCAGTCACAAGGAAACCAGAAGCTTCTGCATCCATCTTAGCTGTGATTAACCTTAATTATGGCTAATCAAAACAGCTCTATAGACTACCAATTGAAGTTGGCTAGTGTTTTAAGAGTTCAGATGAAACAACAACCACAGTCAGAAATAGAAACCAAAGCTTCCTAAGCAACATCTAAACAGATAGGAAAATGAGGTGTGAACTCACTTAGATTTGTTATTTACATAATGTTAGCCAATGACTATGAAAATAATTATAGAATTTTTAAACAACAATGAACTGTCATAAACCATTGGTATGTATCATATAAGAGCCATTTTGGTGTAGTGATTGAACTGTCAGGCTAGAACCTAGGGGATAGTGGGTTCTAGTCCCATTGTAGGCAATCCTGCTTAGTGACCTTGGACCAGTCACTCTCAGGTCTAAAGATCCCAAGATCCATATTTGATAAATTTGCACATGCATCAAAAATATGGTGTCTAGAAAAAATCAGTGAAGAGTCAATGGGTCTTTCATTTAAAGGTAGTTCTTGACTAATGACTGTAATTGAGCTTGGAATAAGTCATGACAGGTATTAAATGGTCTACCAAGTGACTCTGCCTGATTTTACAACCATTTTAGCAGCAGTCATTAAGCAAATGTAGCAGTTGTTAAATGAGCCAACTATAACCTGAGTTAAAACATGAGTTAAAAACCTGGCTATTCCAACTAGCCTACCCGGACTGAGGGAGAACGGGAAAGGGTTCTGAACATATCCTAAATTATCCTAATCAGTAGTGAGACCACGACTCATCAATTTGTTTGTCTGATTGTATTAAATCCTATTTTAATTGTAAGCCGCCCTGAGTCCCTCAGGAGATAGGGCGGCATATAAATCAAACAAACAAACAAATAAATAAATAAATAACCAATTAGGGTTATTGCCAAAAAACAGAAGACCAGAAACAGGCAAAAATGCTGAAAATCAATCATGTGACCATGGGATCCTACAAATGGCTGCAAATGCAATCCAGTTGTCAATCACCCAAAATGTGGACACAGCACTGCAGTGTGTTTGCGTTTAACTTTGAAACCAGGTCGTAAGTAGCTCTGGGGAAGGGAGTTTGTCATAACTTCAATCACTAAGTGACCAACCATAAGTCAAGAACTACCTGTGTTTAAAATCTGACTATTATCCTGTAACTGCAATATTCAAAACTTCAAAATTTGTTCTGGGAAAAAAAATACTCAGAGGTCTGATTTGTTCTCCTCCTGGTTAAATCCATTCTGAATGTTCCAGACCCACACTGATTTTCATTTCAATATATAAACTTATGGTTTTTCTTTTCTCAAATACTTAGAGAAGTACCTAAAATTTAAATTTTACTCGACCACTGGATGCATTACATTTTAATATATATCATGCACCCAAAAGATAAGCTATCAGAAACAAAGGTTACATCACTTTAAATTTATTTATTTATTTATTTATTTATTTATTTATTTATTTATTTATTTATTCAACTTGTATGCCACCCTACTCCCTAAGGACTCAGGGCAGTGAACATTAAAACAGAGAAAATTTACAATAAAAGAGAATTAAACAAATAAACAAGCCAAATACAATTAAAAAAATTAAAACCCAACACCCCCCCCGGGTCATTCCAGGCCGGCCCGTTGAAACAACCAAGTCTTCAGGTCCCGGCGGAAGGAGCAGAGGTCAGGGGCCAAACGGAGATCCACGGGGAGCTGATTCCAAAGGGCAGGCGCTCCCACAGAGAAGGCCCTAGCCCTGGGGACCGCCAGCTGACAATGCCTGACTGACGGCACCCCAAGGAGGCCCCTCCTATGAGAGCGAACAGGGCGATTGGAAAATGATGCTGGCAGGAGGCGTTCCCGCAAGTACCCTGGACCCAAGCCATTAAGGGCTTTATAGGTTGTTACTAATACCTTGAAGGCGACCCGGGAGGCGACCGGCAACCAATGCAAGCCAGGAGGGTGTAACATGGGAGTATCGGGATACCCCCATCACAGCCCGCGCGGCTGCATTCTGCACCAGCTGTAGCCTCCGGATCGTCCGCAAGGGGAGCCCCATGTAGAGAGCATTGCAGTAGTCAATTCTAGAGGTGACGAGCGCATGAGTAACCGTTTGAAGGGCATCTCGGTCCAAATAAGGGAGAAGCTGGCGAACCAGCCGAACCTGGGCAAAAGCCCCCCTGGCCACAGCTCCCACATGCTCCTCCAAACCGAGCTGTGAATCCAGGAGGACACCCAGGTTTCTCGCCCTATCCACGGGGGGCAACACCTCTCCCCCATGACCAAAGATGGTACATCCAATAAAGACCGAGATGCCGGTAAGAACAGCCACTCCATCTTGGTGGGGTTGAGCTGGAGCCTGTTACTGCCCATCCAGACCCGTATCGCCTCCAGGCACCAGGACATCATGGAGAGAGCATCACTGATCTGGTCTGGGGTGGAGATATAAAGCTGGGTATCATCAGCATACTGATGATACCTCACCCCAAAACCTCGGATGATCTCACCCAGTGGTTTCATGTAGATATTAAACAGGAGAGGCGAGAGGACAGACCCCTGAGGCACCCCACAAGTGAGGGGCCTCAGGGCCGACCTCTGCCCCCCTGCCAACACCGACTGCGAGTGGCCTGAGGAGGAGAACCATCGCAAAATGGTGCCCCCCACCCCCAATCCTCTAAGCCGCTGCAGAAGGATACCATGGTATGTATTATGAAAAAATTGCTAAATTAGTATTCATACAAAAGCTACTTCTTGGTTTCCAAGTTCAGAGTTGATGAAGAAAAATTACTTCCACCTTTTTTCTAAACCAGAGATGCCACAGAAAACACAAATGTTCTTGACTTAGCTACTTCTTGGTTTCCAAGTTCAGAGTTGATGAAGAAAAATTACTTCCACCTTTTTTCTAAACTAGAGATGCCACAGAAAACACAAATGTTCTTGACTTACGCAGTACATATTCCCAATTTTAAAAGATAACCAGTGTTATTCTTTAAATGCAAAATGTATTAATATGAAAACATGTCCCTCTAGTGCAGGAAATGCACAGTACAGTAAATGTTTATGGTTGCATGGAGTTGAGAAATAATAGTATTTTACAAGAATTTTAGTTTGAAGATTTAATTCAATTAATAACTTTTTAGTTTTTTTCTTTCTGGCTCCTGAAATGTAAAATATATAAACACCTATATTTGGCAAATATATTAACACATTTAAAATATCTACTTACATTATCCTTAGAAATATTTGTGAACATAGATTATAAACCTAAGCCTAAATATGACTAAATACATACATTTTTCTTAAATGTGATTGATATAGAACATACCCATCTGCACTGATTTATGTGATTCAGTAAGTCAAGAAAGCTAAATTTCAAGAACTAAATCTTCCATCAAATACATCTGGGTAAAAGAGAATAAGGCCAGAGGAAAGCAGGTGTTATTCATGTAAATATATGTTAAAGCACATTCACTTTAAAAGTTTTTTTAAATAGATATGTTAGTCAAATCACAGGGCCACTTCATCAGGCTTTTTCTTCTATGAATTTCAACAAAGCAGTAAAAAGAAAGCATAGGATGTGTGAGCATTCAATTAGCTCATCTTAAAGATCAGTATTTTTGACCCATTTTTACTCCAGTTGATTATCAACATTCCAACGTCAGACTGCATTACATTTGAGCATTCTAAGCATCTTAGAACATAAAGAATCTGAGAAAATTAAGAACTTTTGCCTATACTTACGTTTAAATCCTCAATCCCTTTCTCCTTTTTTATCATATGGTAAACTTGAGAATTAGAAACAATCTGACAGTAAAAACAACACAGTAGTGTTTTAAAAATATATTCTGAAATTAAAAATTTTGTTTACATTACTTCTGTAAATATTTTCAGATATTGTAAAACTATATTGATTATTCAGTATTAGAAATTGTGAACTTATACATATTAAAACTACTCTGTAGAAAGTCAATTCTGAATGGTGGTTTTGGCTGAGTTTCAAAAGAAAGTACTTGTATCTGTATAAGAATTACTTGGAAATTTCCCAACTCAGAGCTTAATAATATATATCAGTAGATGGTGGCAGGTCAAAACAGTAAATAGTTAAAACAGTTAATATTACCCCTTTTTCCATAATATGTAACAGATCAAGGATATTGTATCTGTTCATTTAGTACAGAAATCACAAAAACAAATCTTACCATTTTGCTAGTGCTGTGCAAATTTGACAGGAAAAACATTTTCCCAAATTAAGTATTTTATTTATATCACTTCAATAAAAATGTAAGTTTTGAAAATCCAGTTTTTACCAAAAAAAACTTATGGAATTAGCAGAGATAGGAATAGTGGACATCAACTTTAAAATGCCAATGACACAAAATATTCCACATAAGCAAATATTCCATATCATTTTAGCTTGGTATATTTCAAAAGGAGAATTTTTAAAAACCTAGCGAAAGTAGAATTTCAACTGTGCTTAATATTACAATTAATATTACAATATTGAGTATAGCTAACAATTGTCTATAATTATTTTATATTTCCATAGAATTAAAATATGATTTTTTAAAAATATAATTTTTACCAAGTAAAATATTGCAATATTAGTTGCTTGCAACTCTTAAAACATAACTTTCAGTTAAACCAGATCATTAGGATTATCCTTCTTATATTGTTGCAAAATTTTCCAAGAAGTATCTCTGGTCCTATACAACATGGTCCTATATCCCATTAAAATAGTAAGAGGAAAATAAAAAGAGGTTGTCATTTCTATGATAGTAATGAAAACTTTGTATGTTTGTAATAATGTAATGCATCCTAATAGTTGGAATAAAATCATTAAATTAAAAAAAGTGAAAATGCAATACTTTGGAGTATAAATCCTCATTCCTAGACCAGCCTATGCCAAAACCAAAATTACACCTGAAGTATATATGAAGATAATTTACATTTCTTTTAAAATGCCCAAAATATGGTTAGCAATTAACAAAGCACATGCCAACAAAAATTAGTCAAAACGTACATGATACTTTATAAGAACATAGATATCATTCTTGGTATTTCGTTCTAGACATTGACAGATTCACTTAATATGCCTAGAGTATATATTGTTACATTTTTATGTTAATTATCTTGAAAAACCACTGACCATGTCCAATGGCTGTGAACAAAGATTTATGCACAACTAATCAATTTTAATCACAAGTTTGTTTAGAAACATTGTTTGAAAATATGTATCTTGATATTTTAAAATAAAAATATTTTTAATGAACACAGACTGCTCATCTAAAATACTGCAAGACAAGTACACACCTTTGAACACAACAATTTCCAAGGCATTTTTGAAAGCCCATTCATTTAGCAAAAAAAGAATGTGGATGTGATTCACAGAATTGAATCAAATTATTCAAATCCACCATTTATTCCTATAGACTTTATCAGAAATCCACTGGTTTAAATCCAAGTAATCCAATTTAATTTGTTTGCAGTACATGCTACATGTTACACCCACTGGCTACTTACCAGCCGCAATGCTGAGTTGTAAGGTGGCACTGGAGAATAAGAGCACCAGTAAAAGGTGCTGCAGCAAGTCAGTCATATTTGGAGGAATCCAGCTGTGTATAGTTTTTAAAATGCTGACAAGAGAAAATCTGGTCTTCCAAGTCTTAATTTCTCAGTTTATAATCCAGCCTGAAAGGGCAAATGGTAATAAGAGGAGCTGTTTGAGCTTTTACTCCATTAAGCAAATCTGCCTTCATGGTTCAGGGCTTGGCCTCATAAGATGAATTTTTCTCAAACCGATACACATGTTTTTTTTTTCTTAAGATGGTCATTATTGTAATATTGAAATTAATTCCCATGTGTCTTCAGAGTGTCACCACCCCACTCAGGTTTCAAATGAATCATATCCAGAGCTGAAAAGGGCACACACACACACACAAATAATCGATTGTCACCACAAAAGGGCAGATGTAGACAGATTTAAAGGCCAAGATATGGAAAACAGGATCCAAATCTTTGTGCTGTATCTTTCTTAGGAAAGGGCTATTTCCTGTCACTTAGAAATAATAAGTCGTCCTCTTCTTTACAGGAATTTTAAGGGCCCATTGCCTGATTACGTGTCATCAGCCTCGAATTAAATTTAACACACTCAGCTTTACATGCGCATCCATACGCACGCAAGTACGCGGAAAAGGAAATAACTCCAACCAAGGAAAAGGGCTGAAAGTCCTGGTGTTTCTATGAAGCAGCAGCAACAGCAAATCAGGGCTTCGCAGTTCCTGGCTCCGAGCAGTCCCGGCGCAGAGGCCTTTCCTCTTAGGCAGCCCTTGGAAAAATGCACTTTCTTTCCTTCCCTTCTTGGCCCAACCGGGAAGAGGGAAGGGGAGATCCACTTCTTCCACACTCTTCCCTGCCCTGGCAAGAGCCTGGTTCGCCAACGGCCCGAAGCCGAGACGGAACCCGTGACAAAAGCGCTCCCGCGGCGGCCAAACCCTTTCACCCTCATGCACCTTCACTCACTCACGACCCTGCCCTGTTTCTTCCACCCCACCGGGGAGTCAGCTGCCCGTCTGCCCGGCTCTTCCTCTGCCCTCCGGCTGAAGGGAGCCTGCCCACGAAGGCTTCGTGCAGGGGGGTTCTCAACGTCGCGTCGTCTCCCCGCCTCCGGCAGCTGGGCTTGGCTGGCTGGCAGCGGCTCCCCTTTTCTCAGTCCAGACACAAAGGGGAGTCGCTGCTAAACTGCCAGTCTGAGCGCCTGGCCCGTGGGCGCCGCGAAGCCCCACCCCGCCCTAGCCTCCTACTGTTGCTCCGCTCCAGCTCGCCCTTCTTCCTCCCTCCGCTCCCTCCGCTCCTCACGCGCCGGTCCGACGCAGCCTCTGGATGCCTCGAGCATAGAGACGGCTCTCCTGCCCGAACTAGAGCGACCCCCCTCAGCTGGCCGAATCTCGGCGTCACTCGAGGCCTTTTCTGTGGAGTTGCGGAAGAGACGAAGAAGAGGGGCCCGGCAGAAGGTTCTCTGCGCCCCTCCTGCACCGCCCGGTTGCCAAGAATTGCTAATACGGCGACTCGAGTCCAGCTGCGTGGGGCGGGGGGAGGAACGTAGGCTTCTTTCTAATTCTGGCGACTGCTGCCCAGTATTTTGCTTTATTTGCTGAATCGTTCCACCATCCTGTAGTCTTGGGAATGCTTTACGGCTAGCGAAGCCAGGATCAGCAAATAAAATAAATGCTCGAATTGGGGGCATTTTTATTCGTCGGGAGTAAAGCCTTAGTTCCTTTAAACGATTTGTTGTAACGAGCTGAGTTCTGGATTAAGCTCTTCTCGGCCTGTTTATTTAGGGAAAAAGAGAGAGATGTATATGTATAATCAGAATATTACTGTAGCTCAGAAAGGTGAACACAGTTGGGAGAATAAAAACCCCTGGAAGCTTTACATTTGCTTTTTGCAGTGTTTTTCAGATATGCAGATTTCAACTCCCAGAATTCTCTAGTCAGCATGCTGGCTAAGGAATTCTGGGAGTTGAAACCTGCAGATAAAATTGCTGAGACTGAAAAAACATTAAAGAAAGGGATGGCAAGTGCCTTTAATGGCATATGGAAAAGATCACGAAAAAGGGGGGGGATGCTGCCTAGGAACGTTCAGATAAGAGAGGGCACCTAGCCTGCAACTGGATAATGGGCATAGCAAGAGGCTCAGAAAGGACCCTCCCTACAGTACTTTCTCAGACGGTAAAAGAGATGGTGGGAAGCTTGTACTTTCAGATTTGTAAAATTCTGTTAATGTTGCTTTACAATAGAGTATAATTAGCTTATCTGCTTGTGTTGCCTGTGTGGTCTACCTGGTAAGACTGATAGCTCCCATGGTTAAGAAAGATAAAACCCAAGAAAACAAAAATTGCTTATGATACAAAGCTTGCCACCTTTATGTTGTTGTCACTTCTGTTTTGTATTTTCTTAAAGATATCTATGGTCATTCAGCTTATAACTAATAATACCAAGACTTTCTATTAGTAAATACTGTATCAAAGGGTTTTTTTTCAAAAGGCAAATGGACTATTTTTTGCCATGGGAAAGAAGTCATTTCACTTCTCATCCAAGAAGCTTCATTAGTTCTAAGTAGATGGTGGGAGGAGTTAAAGGATTAATTCTGACAGAATATGGGGGAGAGGGAAATAGAAGGATTATATTTTTTTACAGTCATCTAGTCATTAGCAGTCTCTCTCGGAGCCATTGAAGCTACTTGGGTTTATCTGTGCCCCCAAGGTTGCTTCTTTGCTGCTTTCTCTGTCAGATAGAACCATAATTTCTTTCCATGGGAAAGTTTGAGGACATGTGGTTTTTATGATTTTGTATAAATCCCTTTCTGCTGACTCTCTCTGTTATTTGACATCTTCATCCACTAGTAAACAGCGAGGGGGGAAGCTTTTCCTATTCTTTCTGTCACATGGACTAGGAGGGCAAATACTAGAACTATTGTCAATATTTCACATGATTTAAAAGAGGGAGAAAGAAAGAAGCTAGTTGAAACAGGTATTTGTCTACAGTGAAGCTAAATAGGCAGACCCCACTCCTGCTGACAAAAGATGGAAAATTCTACCTTTGATGCAGATCAAGAGAAGACTATCAGAAGATGCCTTTACAATAGGCATAGAGCAGGCTGAGGTGTTGTGCATTCTTGTCCTCAAGAAACATCTACCGTAATGAGCTGTCCTCAAGTAGGAACAAGGAAGACAGGAGGTGCGGAAGAGCCCATGGAGCATGTGACTGAGTTTTTAGATTGAGATCTGCTGACAAAATTGATAGGCTTTTGAGTGTCCTATTTCATTGTTCAGCCAAGTTCCTCTCTACATCCCTGCTATGGTAGTCCCGGCCATCACCAAGGGTTTTGAAGGAAGAGAAAAACAGAGCAGAGGAAAAACACTTCCCCTTGGCAATTGAGAGAACTCTTCTGTCTCTGGAAGCATTTTTTTTCTTTCATGTTTGAGAAATGCAGTTTTTGAACTCAGAATCTTTAATTAAATTTATTCATTTTTTTCAAGTATTCAAATATTCTCTGCCTGCTGATGGTTAAACTAAATAGTAGGGTTTGGGTGATTAAAATTTTAGAATGGAAATTATTATAGTGGACCTTATTCATTTAATATGGCTTTATGGGACTGATGACCATTTAGTAAGAAAATTACTTTGTGAAGAATATATTTCTGAAGTAACAACTCTGTGGAATATTAGGCAATTTAGGGAATAATATGGATATGATTTTAGAGCAAATACATCAAAATTAGTGGATGAAAAAGCAGATGGAAGCTGTGGCATGAAGGCTTTTGCACAACTTTATCTGGTGTATCAATTGCTCCATTTCCTAGATTGGACGGGCCCTTTAGACATTTCATTCATGCTCTGGTCACCTTGTGGCTTGATTACGGCAATACACTCTAAATGAGGCTGCCTTTGAAGATTAATCGGAAGTTCTTAAATGGCCCAGAAAATCATGGTATGGACAGTAATAGGCATGTCTTGATATTTCAGTATACAATCTTCATGCTTCATGAACTGCGCTGATTGCCAGTTTGCTTCTGGGTGTGATTCAAAATGCTGGTCATTATCTATAAAGTCCCATATGGCATGATAGATTTCTGGGCATAAACATTCACTTAATACATTTCTATAGTTAATGATCTTAGCCCTTTCAGGTAGATTGGGGAGCTGGATGAAAACTAACTATTGCTTTAACAATCACAAAAAAAATCACCAAAGGAGAAATTCAACTTGAGTGTCTGCTTATTATGATTTTATGATGATGTGTAACATCTAATACTTAGATGGAAATAGAGAGCTCTTTTCTTTTTATATACAGATGGTGCTGCTATTCTTACGTAATGAAAATCCCCATAAAATGTAATTCTGTATAGCTTTGTATCAGTTATGATCCCTGGGCAGAATGATGGAGATTGATTTATTTTGCTTAATTAACTCCTTAAGTATTGTTTTTCTTTTATACCCAAAGAAGGATATTAGAAGGCCAGGCAAGACATTGAGTTCCACCCATATTTATAATTTCCTTTCCAATTTTTTTTTGTAAGAAACTGTTGACAAATTCCATTAACAGTTATTATTGACTAATTCCTTTAATATGGTTCATTCACCATTCTGAAGTTTTGTATCAAAAGTCTTGGTTAAGATTATTTTTATCAGCAGCAGCAGAAGAAAAATAATCTATGCTCAATAAATATTAAAATCAGTTTAATGCAACCTCTAAAATTGATTAAAAAATGGACAGAAAATGCCATTAAGACTTTCAGCCAACTAAACTTAGATGCTTCTGATTTAGGCAATAAGATCAATGAAATCACAGTCCCAAGCATTTTGCTGTATTTAAAATATCTAGACCAATGTTCCCACATACCTTTCTTTGCTTTCTCATCATTCCTCTTAATCCTACAGGAAAGCAATGACATACATGTACTGTATCACTTCCATACTGTGTACAGACACTACATGGAGTTAAGTCACCATCAATCAGCTTAAAGATTTTACCTTTGGAAATCAGAATGTACAGTTGAAGACATGCACAATGTCTACATCTGTTATTGCATCTCTCTGGAGATCCATACATGGTCTCCTCTCACAAACACACATCCTCTTTCACTTGGAAGAAAGAGGCTTTCATTTTCCTTCCAATGAAACAGGTGAAACTTTCAGCATTTGCTTTTGTCAGTGATTTAGAGTGTTTTCACCTGTGGGTGGTAGCAAAGGGAAGGTCCTCATTATCCTTTCAATGAAGATGGTCTTTGCAGCCTACCAATAGGAAAATTGGGGATTTATTTATCCTGCCTTTATTATTTTTACAGAGAAGGCAGCAAATACACCCAACACACCTTCCTCCTCCTATTTTTCCAGCAATAACAACAACCCTGTGAAGTGAGTTGGGCTGAGAGAAAGCCCAAGGTCACCTAGCTGGTTTTCATGCCTAAAACAGGACTCATGATCTCCTGTTTTCTAGCCTGATGCCTTAACCAGTAGAGCAGACTGGCTCTCAGAGAGTATTGTGTGCCTTGTGCATGTAAGTTCCTGACTTAAGATGCTAGGCATTACCTGAAGCAGTAAATGTTTAGTACTGATGGCACAGGTCAAAAGCATGCACCAAATAAGTGTAATTGATGGCACCTTTACCTTATTTTAACTTTAGCCTGAGAGACAGAAAAGTATGGGGAAATGATATTGAGAAAGCTGGTTTATAATTGGGCAAGGAACATATAGGTCATCCTTGACTTAAATGGTTCATTTAGTGCCTGCAGTTTCAACAGCACTGTCTTTTACATACAAACCTGGCCCAGACTACAATATTTTGTAGTTCATGGCAGCACAACATTTATCCAATAATTCAGTCAGACTAAATGATGTTTAAAATTAGAAAACAATCAGTGATTTTTCTGGGTTTTGGGTTTGCATGCATAAGTTTTAAATTATTTCATTCCTTCTAGTGAAGTTGAATAACCAGCTGAATATTCTGGAAGTTTTTATGTATTGCTGAAATAAATATTGATATAATTGTAGAATGAAATTGCGAACTATTAGAAATTCTGAAGAGATAGAGGTTTCTTGTATAGCATCCTGGGATTATGTTAAAAAGTCTTCGTTTAGATATGGATTTTTTTTCTGAGTGATCTCAATATTTTCTAAATTAAAATAACTATTTTAGGAATATAATTTGTTTTTCAGTTTTGAAACTATTTGATATATTATTATTTGTTTTATTTTAACTTTAATCAATAAGTAGCAATTTTACTTTATTAAGTACATTATTTTATTAGAAGCCTTAAAAGACATTAAAGATATTAAAAGAACATGATTTATTTTAATTATTTATGGTAATGTTGTATGAGGGTCCTTAAGAGAAATACAGAGCACCTAGCAGGCTATTCTGGTAAAAATTGGAGGGGAGTATTTTTTTTTCTTAGTAGGGTATTTGTCAGTCTTTATTTATTCATTAAAGGTCAAATAATCTTATCAAAAATATTATTGAATCAATTTAAAGTTACATTTGTGAAGGAAAATGTTACAGTTTTATCATCCTTGTCTAGATTTTTTTACATTTTAATTCCATCAGTATCTGTAAATATATATATAGTGACACCAAGCTTTTATTATACACATATATAGTTATCATTCATTGCAAAGTTACGATTAAACCCAATTTATTCCTTTTAAATCTCACCAAACACAACTGTTCATACCGGACTCTACTGCAATTATTTTTACAATCATTTCTGAAACAAGGAATTATCTTGCCCATCAATTTCTTACAAAAAGTCCATTGAGGCATTTAATTCACAAGTTATAAAATTATAGGGGAAATTGTGTTGGAAGAAATATCCTTCTGGGTTCAGTTACAAGTGGGAAAAAGACACTGGAAACATGGAGGCTGTTTGGAAACATAGTTTAATGGTGGACAGGATCACACACCTTGGAGCTCTTGGGCGAAGAAAAGGGAAGAGATGCTGCGAGTCCCTGGATTTTATGCTCTCTCTGGGACACAGGAAGAGTATTCGGATTGGTTGCTGTCAGAGGTCATAGCTAGCTTTGTAGGTTGTCTGTGTGCTAAGTTTGGTTGAAATTTGGTGGGTGGTACAATGAAGGGCAATTAAATGGCTCTCCCTGAAGGAGGTAGATCTTTGTTATGTCGAATAGACTGGCCCAGGCCTTAATGGCCCATTAACAAAAGTGGGAGGGGCTGAGTTTCTGCCTCTCTGAGTTTCTACTTCTCTTTTCGGGGAAATATTCTGCCTTTTTAATATATCCTAAAATATTTCATTTTCCTAGGAGAGGAGTGGGTTTTAACCTTACAATTGTATAAAAATGGAAACCAAATGATATTTTAATATTTTTGCTATTTATTAAAACTGAGAAGTAGGCCAGATATGTGAAACATCTATGCATATTCAAACATATGTCCATATTCAATAAATTCATATTTATTGGGGACAGAATTCTGATAGTTTACTGGTGTTTGTTTCAGATATTGTAACTTTAGCCACACTATCAGTTTGCCTTGAAGCGTGAAGAGCACACAGTATCTGTTTATCAGTGTTCCTCCAAGCAATCTCTCTTCACAAAATGAGAATCACAAACAGAATCGTTCAAGTGTTGGAAGGTTGCCTGCATTATAAAAACCTCTTTGATAGTTATCCTAAAGCAGGCAATTCAAGCCGCAGCTGGAGGACCACATGTAACATTGGATAGCTAATATTGCAGCCACATAAGATGGTAAACTTTTAACATTATTGTGTGATTTATATACTGATAGATTAACTGTGTTGATGATTTTATACGCAGCCCAAAACAATTCCTCTTCTCTCAGTGTGGCTCAGTCATTAAGTTCATGCCTGTATAAATAATTTTAAGGCTAAATTAATCAGACATTTGGTCACAGATCTATGACTCAAAGATAACAGATAATCAGGGTTGGAAGGGACCTTGTAGATCATCTAGTCCAACCCCCTGCCCAAGCAAGAGACCTTACACCATTTCTGACAGATGGGAGTCCAATCTCTTCTTGAAAGTCTCAAGTGATGGCGCTCCCACAACTTCCAAAGGCAACTTCTGTTCCATTGGTTGATTGTTCTCACTGTCAGATAGTTTCTCCTTATTTCCAAGTTAAATCTCTCCTTGTTCAGTTTCCATCCATTATTCCTTGTCTGGCCTTCAGGTGCTGTAGAAAATAGCTTGACCCGTTCCTCTGTGTGGCAGCCCCTCAAATATTGGAACACTGCTATCATGTCTCCCCTGCTCCTTCTCTTAGTTACAAAGATGTGAGACTTTTACAAGCAATACTGGCTATATTTCTAAGATTTTTTATTATTCTCTTGATGGCATAATGTATAATTAGAAGCTAGCCTCTGACCATTGTAGGAAGTTGGCACCCAACTCTCCTAGAAAAATGAAGTATTCTGGTAGATATTTAAAAGGCAGAATATTTCTTCTAAAAAGAGTAGAACCCCAGAAGCAGAATCTCACCCCCACCTTTGTTAATGGGTGGGCCATTAAGGCCTGGGCCAGAATACTTTACATAAGAAAGGTCTCCAGGTAAAGCTATAGCAATTGCCAAAAGCCCTTTTAAGGGCATAGATCATCCAGCGGGGGTCAACCAAGCTTGGAACTCAGGACAGCCTATAGAGTTGCCCCTCATGGGAGTCTGACAAGCAATTAGAAACAAGCTTCAATTCAAATCCCAACAAAGGTTATAAAACCCAGATACTCTCAGCACCTCAGCCCTTTTTTCTTGATCTCCTTCAAGCATGTGATCATCTTTCTCTGGAGCTCCAGACCATGTGGTCCTGTTCACCATTAAACTTTCCAAGCAGCCTCCATGTTTCCAGTGTCTTTTTCCCCACTTGGAACTGAACCCAGAAGGATATTTCTTTCAACACCATAAATACAGGTAGTCCTCAACTTACAACTATTTGTTTAGTGCTGTTCAAACTTATAAAAACTGAAAAACTGGGAAAAAGTAACTTACAACCATTTTTCACACTTATTCACCATTGCAGAATAAATATATGCCAGTTGCTAATTGTAACTTGGCTACTGGAATGTATTTATAACAGTTGCAATTTCCCAGGGTCATGTGATCATCTTTGGCAACTTTCTGACAAGCAAAGTCGATGGGGAAGTCAGATTCACTTAACAACCTGGTTACTAACTTAACAATTGCAGTGATTTACTTGATAAAGTAAATGGTGGTGCAGTAGTTAGAGTGCAATACTGCATGCTATTTCTGCTGACTGCTGTCTGCCTGCAATTTGGCAGTTCAAATCTCACCAGCTCAGGGTTGACTCAGCCTTCCATCCTTCCGAGGCAGGCAAAATGAGAACCCAGATTGTTGGGGGCAATATGCTGAATCTGTAAAATGCTTAGAGAGGGCTGTAAAGCACTATAAAGTGGTATATAAGTGTTTATATGCTATTGCTAACTGTGACAAGAAAGGTAAAATGAGGCAAAACTCACTTAACTGTCTTGGTTAGTCATGGAAATTTTGGGAACAATTGTGACGTACATCAGGGACTATCTATAAAGTAGGGATTGGAAATATCTCCTTCAGAAAAATGAAGTCCAAATGGAGATAAATAAAGTTGGTAAAAGTTAAAGGTAGGAAATGGGATAGAGCAGCGGTGTCAAACTCAAGGCCCACAGGCCAGGTCCAGCCCACGGGGTGCTTAGATCTGGCCCACTGGGGCACCCTGGAAACAGTGAAGGACCAGCCTGTGATGCATCAGCCAGAAAAAATGGAATTTGGGAGGGCCATGTGGGGCCCTCCCAAACTCCATTTTCACTGGCAGAGGGTTGCAGGAAGCTGTCCCATCCAAAAATGGAGCTTGGGAGCCTATTTCTGCTGGCAGAGCGCTCAGGCCACCACAGGTGCCCCTGACACAAGTGATATCAAGCTGGCCATGCCTATCCTGGCCACACACCCCTCCCGAGGTCAAACAACCCTAATGCAGCCCTCAAAGAAATCGAGTTTGACACATCTGGGATAGAGTGTGAGATGTAATTGTTGCAGCTCAGTCTTAAGAAAAGGAACTTCCTGCTTATGTGGAAAATCTAATATATGCTGCTACAGTAAGTTATGTCTCTCTCAGGAGTGAGCAATTGTCTATCTCTGTGATGGCGAACCTATGGCACGCGTGCCACAGATGGCACACAGAGCCATTTGTGCTGGCACACAGGCTGCAGGCAAACTTACCTCACTGTGCATGCGCGTGCCTCACAGCTGATTTTTCGGCTGGTTTGAGGCCTTTTTCGGCCTCCCAAAGGCTTGAAAAAAGCCTTTGCAGGCCGAATAATAGGCCCATTTTGTCACTTCCTGTAATACCGGAAGTGATTAAATGGGCCTATTATTCGTCCTGCAAAGCCTGCAGAGGCTTTTTTCAAGCCTCTGGGAGGCCAAAAAAGGCCTCAAACCAGCCAAAAATCAGCTGTGAGGTACAGTGCAGGTAAGGGGGTGGCGTGGGTGGGATTGCACATGCATGCGCAGGGGGCATGGGTGGTCTGCGCTTTGCCTTCTGGGTGCTGGCATGTGAGTGAGTGTGCACAAGCGTGCACACAATTTTTAGCACAGGAGCCCAAAAAGGTTAGCCACCACTAATCTTGTCAGATTAGTGTTTAATGTTTATTCATCAAAGGAGAATTACAAATTTGAACAAACAAAATCAATAAAGTGTAATTGTGCATTCCAAACGGTGGAACAATATTCCAGGATATGTTTTGTAAGCTCTAGTGAGCAATACAGTATTTCCAGAAAAGAAACTTCATAAAATTAAATGTACAACTTTTAGTGCTTTTTAGCAATGCTGTTGCAATGAACTTAAGAACATGTCATTGGAGATGAATACATCTAGGTTCTTAGCAAAATAAATCAATACCACCTAACTTATACTTTGCATTCTGTTTTTGCTTTCCAATATGTAAAAATAAGCATTCTTAACTAAAACTTGGAGTTATCAAATAGATGACCATTCAAAAACATAATGTCATTTTGCACAATAAGTGAATTTTCTGTAGTATTAAACAATTTATATCATCAACAAAGAGGACACAATTTCTTTTAAGTTGATCAAAAAAGTCATTTATCTACTTCATGTGTTACAAACATTCCAAAATCTGCCGGTTTTAACCTGGTACAAACCTCACACTTTTAAAGATAAAGAAACTATCTGCTTAGTGCACTCTCTCTGACCATTCCATTGCAAAGTACTGGCATTTCCAAAAGGCTCTGATTTACTATGGCTTCTCCTAATTCTGGGCAGCATCATAGGTCCAACCCTGCCATGCAACATAGAGAAGTAACCATTCTGAAGCAGCTCTGCAAATGGAGGAAGAAGAGTATATTCAGTGGCAAGAACTGATGCTTGAGTTGTTCAAGGCTTTTCAACTGTTGACCTAGCTGAAGAAGAGTCTATAGGCTTCATTTGGACTTTATTGCAATCAACCAAACAACTTTGGCAGGCACTTTCATCATGGAAGTACCATTCACAAATTACCCCTTTGGAAGGTATTGGTAAACTTACAAGATAATCACATCTTGTAAGTGTTTTCTATATAGATAGTGATAGTGACCCCCTCCCTTTTAATAGCTTGATTGATAGCTGCCTTCCCTCAGAACATATGGGAAGTTCTTTTAAAACCACCAAGTCCTAGAGTTGTCCCCATTTGCTACTTGTGAATAAAATAGAAAATGAGATTTCTTCTCCACCAAAGGAATGTGTTTTGCTACATTAATCTGTAGATCAGTGCAAAGCTTGTCTGCTTCTTCATATCTTGAATAAATGGATTTTATATTCTAACTCATATTCATCAGTTTCAGTCCTACATGTTTATACATAATATATATGTGTGTATATTTCTGTACATGTGTGTGCATGCGCATAATATGTATATCAGTGATATCGTGCCTCTGCTGCCTTACCTCAGTTACACTATTGCTAAAGAATGAAACATATAATCTAGCAGATGTTTCCGCCCATTGTTTAATATGTAATGTCCCAACGGATATTCAACACCCATTTCCCTAAATTTCATTGTTGGAGGGATGACTTCTTCATCTTTGGGCTAAATTTAGCTATCCTTTCAAGCTCAGTACCAGGCTTCCTGAATCTGAATTCTTGGAATTGTAGTCTCAGCACGCCTAGAGAATGCCAACTTCGAGAAAGTTAATGCTTCTGAATGCAAGCAGTTTTTAAATGTGCTTTGTGTTTTTGTTTTCCATGCTTTGGAACATAGGTGATCGTGCTTTACAAGTTCCTTTGCCTCTATCACACTTTCCCTCTCTGCATTGGACCTGCTTTTTTTAATTGTTGACCTTATCCCACTCACTATTTCCTATTATATGGGACTTAAAATATTCAGAACGTACATTATGATCAACTTGTAATGAGAACACCCATCCTGGACTTGCACTTCGTGTTTTCCCCTTTAGTCCTCTTTCTTAAAATCCCATTGGAACCTGCCACCAGATAAAACCAAATCTTCTTGTGGAAAAAAAATCCTTGGCAATGAAAACCTTAATCTTAGAGCAACAGAATGTCGTTTTATATCAAGAGAAATGTAAACATTAAGAAATATTTATTTCTGGAGATAACTAAGAAATCTGTGGGTCTTGCATATAATTTCAACTCTTAAGAATTGTCCTCTATTGGAAGCATAAAGGATAAGGAAACTTCCCTCCAGTGATACTGCTTGATGAACAAACTAAGCTTTGCTAAAAGTGAAATATCGAGACTTTATTCCTCTCCAATCAGACATAACAGAGTTTAAGCTTTGATTTTAATATTTACATCATGCATTTGTGTATGTAACTAACAGAGAGGAACAGAATTGCAAAATCAGAAAGTGTTGTTGGCTAGATAGGAGACATGGGCATTCTGCTGAAAAATATGGCAATCTTTTTCTGTTGATATGTGGCAAATGCTTATCCAGGTCTCCATGACCTCCAGTCAGCAGCAGTGGAATTTCAGAAAGTGATTGTGGCTAAACAGCTACTATATTTTTTCACAAATACAAGGCACGAGAGTGGATTTTTAAGGCTATATTCAGCTGGTTATTTCTAAGGAGCAGAAAAGGCAGCTGCTCCATAACTATTTTCTATAAGCCTTGATCCGGTTTCAGTAGCTTGAATGCTGAACATTTAATACAAAAGGAGATTGGTTTAGTTTCAATGGAAGAGCTTTGTCTGGAGGATAATATATTGCTGCTTTTTTGAAGACTCTCAGAAATTGGGATAACATTTTACAAGAATAATTATTAAACTTTTACACCCCAGATCAGATCCCTACTCAGCCATGAAGCTAACACTGAGTGTTGTCTGTCATGGCCATTACAAAACAGAAAATGGCCACTGTTCCACAGAAAACTGAGGTAGAAGTTGAATATTTATGAATAGGTTTGTTTTCTCAAGAAGGATTAGGCCCATTTCTAAATGCTATGATAGGAGCAAGCAAATATGTGCATATATGAATGGACTTTCTGAGACCAACCTTTCCTGTCATCTCAAAGGCAAATAGAGTCAAGCATATCCCACAATTCATGTAGTACAAGTGGTGATGAGACAGATAAACATATGAAACATTTGGCAACCCTTGCAGATCTGAATGCTCTTACCCAATTAAAATAATTCAAATAAATAATTCAAATAATTCAAATAAAAGTAATTCAAAGCCATATTCCCAGAGTTTAAGGAATAACCCTTGTTTCTCTAACAACTTTTGAGTATTCTCTTCAAGGCTATCTCCATGTCTCTCCACATTATGGGGTGGGGGCATAAAAGAAAAGAAATAGTAAATAAGCCTCTAATTTGAAACCAACTCTTTCTAATATAAAATTTTGCTTTAAAAAAGATAATTTCAGTGGTTTGCTGGAGCAGGATTACACAGCAATGGAGCTGTGTAAGCTGATTCTTAAACATATACCCACCTACCATTGGATAGAATGCATAAAAGCACAGTAGTCCTAACCTTATTCCTGAAAAATACAAATTCTAGTGCTCTTAAAGACGAGCATGTAGAAGGTATTGAACTGGGTGATCGTCACATTTTCCAGTTGTTTACTTAATAGTTGCAAATATGATCACAGAACATTTGAGAAGCACTGGGCTAGAGGCTATGGGAAACCAATGCTTTGTAACTTGCAATGTCTTCCATTAGTAAACATTTTATGAACAGGCAAGCCTAATCCAATAGCCACTTTACATGCATGCTTACAAATTCCTAATATGCCAGCTCAAAGCGATCCTTGTTGAAAGTTAAAACCCACCTCTCTCCTAGGAAAATGAAATGTTTTAAGATATACAAAAAAAGGCAGAATATTTCCCCTAAAAAGAAAAGTAGAAACTCAGAGGCAGAAATTCAGCCTCCCCATCTTTGCTAATGGACCATTACTCTGGCCTAGGCCAGTCTATTTTACATAACAAAGATCTACTCCAGGTAGAGTATAATAGGAATTGCCCAAAGCCCTTTCATTACATCATCATCCAGCAAGGCTCAACCAAGCCTGGGACTCAGGACAGCCTACAGAGTTGCCCCTGCATGGCCTCATGGGAGTCTGACAACCTATCAGAATACAAGCTCAATGCCCAAAAAGTAAAAAAATATTGGAAAAAAATTAGACTGTGGATAGAAGAAATTACAAGTATTCAATTAGAATTTAAACCTGAAATATTTTTGTTGGGAATATTAAAAGAGGAATATGCAAATGAAACAAAATATTTAATTCTCCATATAATCACAGTGGCAAGAATTGTGTTGGCACAATGTTGGAAGGGCGATCAAATGCCAACAAATAATTTGATTACTCAGAAAATACTTGACTGCGCTGAAGTGGACCTACTCACACAAAAACTTAGGAATAAGGAAGACTCAAGATATATTACAGCTTGGGATAAATGGTATAAGTGGATTAAAGAGAAAAAAACCAGGAAATTAAAAGATGGTTTTGATGAATGGAGTGGTTAAATTAAGAATGTTTATCCAATTAAGAAATGAATAGTAGTAAAATTATTACCAAGAAAAAAATCACACCGTCTTAGTTGATCAGAAACATGTTTTATAGGTTTATTTATTATGTTTTTGTATATATAGATTTTATTTATTTATTTATTTATGAATTCGACTTATATGCCACCCCCTCTCCAAAAGGACTCGGGGCGGCTTACAACTAAAATACAACAATAAATAAATTAATTAAAAGAATATTAAACATATTAAGCCGAATTAAAATTTAAAAACCCTTAGTTAAAATAACCCCAACCCTAGAGAATCAGCACAGCCCAGATTGTAAAAAGAGCCAGGTCTTCAAATCGTGGTGGAAAGTGCGCAGATCAGGGGCCAGATGGAGCTCCAGGGGAAGAAGATTCCACAAAGTGGGAGCCGCCACAGAGTAGGCCTTCTCCCGGGTCGCCGCCAGGCGACATTGTGTCACAGACGGCACCCCGAGGAGACCCCGCCTGTGGGCCCGTACAGGGCAGTTAGCATTTGATGTTGGTTAGCATTTGATGTTTGCAACGTAAAGTTGTATTTGATGTATTGTACATAGTGTTTTTATCTTTTAATCTTTAATAAAGTTTTCTTTGAAAAATTAAAAAAAAGAATACAAGCTCAAATTCAAATCTCAACAGAGGGCATAAAACCAAGGGACTCTCAGCATCTCTTTCCTTCTTTTCCTTCACCCAACATCTTGAGGCGTGTGGTTGTTCTTTTCACTTTGGAGCTCCAAGCCATGTGGTCCTGTCCATCGTTAAACTGTCTTTCTAAACAGCCTCCATGTTTCCAGTGTCTTTTTCCCCACTTGGAACTGAACCCAGAAGGATATTTCTTTCAACACCATAAATACAGGTAGTCCTCAACTTACAACTATTTGTTTAGTGCTGTTCAAACTTATAAAAACTGAAAAACTGGGAAAAAGTAACTTACAACCATTTTTCACACTTATTCACCATTGCAGAATAAATATATGCCAGTTGCTAATTGTAACTTGGCTACTGGAATGTATTTATAACAGTTGCAATTTCCCAGGGTCATGTGATCATCTTTGGCAACTTTCTGACAAGCAAAGTCGATGGGGAAGTCAGATTCACTTAACAACCTGGTTACTAACTTAACAATTGCAGTGATTTACTTGATAAAGTAAATGGTGGTGCAGTAGTTAGAGTGCAATACTGCATGCTATTTCTGCTGACTGCTGTCTGCCTGCAATTTGGCAGTTCAAATCTCACCAGCTCAGGGTTGACTCAGCCTTCCATCCTTCCGAGGCAGGCAAAATGAGAACCCAGATTGTTGGGGGCAATATGCTGAATCTGTAAAATGCTTAGAGAGGGCTGTAAAGCACTATAAAGTGGTATATAAGTGTTTATATGCTATTGCTAACTGTGACAAGAAAGGTAAAATGAGGCAAAACTCACTTAACTGTCTTGGTTAGTCATGGAAATTTTGGGAACAATTGTGACGTACATCAGGGACTATCTATAAAGTAGGGATTGGAAATATCTCCTTCAGAAAAATGAAGTCCAAATGGAGATAAATAAAGTTGGTAAAAGTTAAAGGTAGGAAATGGGATAGAGCAGCGGTGTCAAACTCAAGGCCCACAGGCCAGGTCCAGCCCACGGGGTGCTTAGATCTGGCCCACTGGGGCACCCTGGAAACAGTGAAGGACCAGCCTGTGATGCATCAGCCAGAAAAAATGGAATTTGGGAGGGCCATGTGGGGCCCTCCCAAACTCCATTTTCACTGGCAGAGGGTTGCAGGAAGCTGTCCCATCCAAAAATGGAGCTTGGGAGCCTATTTCTGCTGGCAGAGCGCTCAGGCCACCACAGGTGCCCCTGACACAAGTGATATCAAGCTGGCCATGCCTATCCTGGCCACACACCCCTCCCGAGGTCAAACAACCCTAATGCAGCCCTCAAAGAAATCGAGTTTGACACATCTGGGATAGAGTGTGAGATGTAATTGTTGCAGCTCAGTCTTAAGAAAAGGAACTTCCTGCTTATGTGGAAAATCTAATATATGCTGCTACAGTAAGTTATGTCTCTCTCAGGAGTGAGCAATTGTCTATCTCTGTGATGGCGAACCTATGGCACGCGTGCCACAGATGGCACACAGAGCCATTTGTGCTGGCACACAGGCTGCAGGCAAACTTACCTCACTGTGCATGCGCGTGCCTCACAGCTGATTTTTCGGCTGGTTTGAGGCCTTTTTCGGCCTCCCAAAGGCTTGAAAAAAGCCTTTGCAGGCCGAATAATAGGCCCATTTTGTCACTTCCTGTAATACCGGAAGTGATTAAATGGGCCTATTATTCGCCTGCAAACCTGAGGCTTTCAAGCCTCTGGGAGGCCAAAAGGCCTCAAACCAGCCAAAAATCAGCTGTGAGGTACAGTGCAGGTAAGGGGGTGGCGTGGGTGGGATTGCACATGCATGCGCAGGGGGCATGGGTGGTCTGCGCTTTGCCTTCTGGGTGCTGGCATGTGAGTGAGTGTGCACAAGCGTGCACACAATTTTTAGCACAGGAGCCCAAAAAGGTTAGCCACCACTAATCTTGTCAGATTAGTGTTTAATGTTTATTCATCAAAGGAGAATTACAAATTTGAACAAACAAAATCAATAAAGTGTAATTGTGCATTCCAAACGGTGGAACAATATTCCAGGGTATGTTTTGTAAGCTCTAGTGAGCAATACAGTATTTCCAGAAAAGAAACTTCATAAAATTAAATGTACAACTTTTAGTGCTTTTTAGCAATGCTGTTGCAATGAACTTAAGAACATGTCATTGGAGATGAATACATCTAGGTTCTTAGCAAAATAAATCAATACCACCTAACTTATACTTTGCATTCTGTTTTTGCTTTCCAATATGTAAAAATAAGCATTCTTAACTAAAACTTGGAGTTATCAAATAGATGACCATTCAAAAACATAATGTCATTTTGCACAATAAGTGAATTTTCTGTAGTATTAAACAATTTATATCATCAACAAAGAGGACACAATTTCTTTTAAGTTGATCAAAAAAGTCATTTATCTACTTCATGTGTTACAAACATTCCAAAATCTGCCGGTTTTAACCTGGTACAAACCTCACACTTTTAAAGATAAAGAAACTATCTGCTTAGTGCACTCTCTCTGACCATTCCATTGCAAAGTACTGGCATTTCCAAAAGGCTCTGATTTACTATGGCTTCTCCTAATTCTGGGCAGCATCATAGGTCCAACCCTGCCATGCAACATAGAGAAGTAACCATTCTGAAGCAGCTCTGCAAATGGAGGAAGAAGAGTATATTCAGTGGCAAGAACTGATGCTTGAGTTGTTCAAGGCTTTTCAACTGTTGACCTAGCTGAAGAAGAGTCTATAGGCTTCATTTGGACTTTATTGCAATCAACCAAACAACTTTGGCAGGCACTTTCATCATGGAAGTACCATTCACAAATTACCCCTTTGGAAGGTATTGGTAAACTTACAAGATAATCACATCTTGTAAGTGTTTTCTATATAGATAGTGATAGTGACCCCCTCCCTTTTAATAGCTTGATTGATAGCTGCCTTCCCTCAGAACATATGGGAAGTTCTTTTAAAACCACCAAGTCCTAGAGTTGTCCCCATTTGCTACTTGTGAATAAAATAGAAAATGAGATTTCTTCTCCACCAAAGGAATGTGTTTTGCTACATTAATCTGTAGATCAGTGCAAAGCTTGTCTGCTTCTTCATATCTTGAATAAATGGATTTTATATTCTAACTCATATTCATCAGTTTCAGTCCTACATGTTTATACATAATATATATGTGTGTATATTTCTGTACATGTGTGTGCATGCGCATAATATGTATATCAGTGATATCGTGCCTCTGCTGCCTTACCTCAGTTACACTATTGCTAAAGAATGAAACATATAATCTAGCAGATGTTTCCGCCCATTGTTTAATATGTAATGTCCCAACGGATATTCAACACCCATTTCCCTAAATTTCATTGTTGGAGGGATGACTTCTTCATCTTTGGGCTAAATTTAGCTATCCTTTCAAGCTCAGTACCAGGCTTCCTGAATCTGAATTCTTGGAATTGTAGTCTCAGCACGCCTAGAGAATGCCAACTTCGAGAAAGTTAATGCTTCTGAATGCAAGCAGTTTTTAAATGTGCTTTGTGTTTTTGTTTTCCATGCTTTGGAACATAGGTGATCGTGCTTTACAAGTTCCTTTGCCTCTATCACACTTTCCCTCTCTGCATTGGACCTGCTTTTTTTAATTGTTGACCTTATCCCACTCACTATTTCCTATTATATGGGACTTAAAATATTCAGAACGTACATTATGATCAACTTGTAATGAGAACACCCATCCTGGACTTGCACTTCGTGTTTTCCCCTTTAGTCCTCTTTCTTAAAATCCCATTGGAACCTGCCACCAGATAAAACCAAATCTTCTTGTGGAAAAAAAATCCTTGGCAATGAAAACCTTAATCTTAGAGCAACAGAATGTCGTTTTATATCAAGAGAAATGTAAACATTAAGAAATATTTATTTCTGGAGATAACTAAGAAATCTGTGGGTCTTGCATATAATTTCAACTCTTAAGAATTGTCCTCTATTGGAAGCATAAAGGATAAGGAAACTTCCCTCCAGTGATACTGCTTGATGAACAAACTAAGCTTTGCTAAAAGTGAAATATCGAGACTTTATTCCTCTCCAATCAGACATAACAGAGTTTAAGCTTTGATTTTAATATTTACATCATGCATTTGTGTATGTAACTAACAGAGAGGAACAGAATTGCAAAATCAGAAAGTGTTGTTGGCTAGATAGGAGACATGGGCATTCTGCTGAAAAATATGGCAATCTTTTTCTGTTGATATGTGGCAAATGCTTATCCAGGTCTCCATGACCTCCAGTCAGCAGCAGTGGAATTTCAGAAAGTGATTGTGGCTAAACAGCTACTATATTTTTTCACAAATACAAGGCACGAGAGTGGATTTTTAAGGCTATATTCAGCTGGTTATTTCTAAGGAGCAGAAAAGGCAGCTGCTCCATAACTATTTTCTATAAGCCTTGATCCGGTTTCAGTAGCTTGAATGCTGAACATTTAATACAAAAGGAGATTGGTTTAGTTTCAATGGAAGAGCTTTGTCTGGAGGATAATATATTGCTGCTTTTTTGAAGACTCTCAGAAATTGGGATAACATTTTACAAGAATAATTATTAAACTTTTACACCCCAGATCAGATCCCTACTCAGCCATGAAGCTAACACTGAGTGTTGTCTGTCATGGCCATTACAAAACAGAAAATGGCCACTGTTCCACAGAAAACTGAGGTAGAAGTTGAATATTTATGAATAGGTTTGTTTTCTCAAGAAGGATTAGGCCCATTTCTAAATGCTATGATAGGAGCAAGCAAATATGTGCATATATGAATGGACTTTCTGAGACCAACCTTTCCTGTCATCTCAAAGGCAAATAGAGTCAAGCATATCCCACAATTCATGTAGTACAAGTGGTGATGAGACAGATAAACATATGAAACATTTGGCAACCCTTGCAGATCTGAATGCTCTTACCCAATTAAAATAATTCAAATAAATAATTCAAATAATTCAAATAAAAGTAATTCAAAGCCATATTCCCAGAGTTTAAGGAATAACCCTTGTTTCTCTAACAACTTTTGAGTATTCTCTTCAAGGCTATCTCCATGTCTCTCCACATTATGGGGTGGGGGCATAAAAGAAAAGAAATAGTAAATAAGCCTCTAATTTGAAACCAACTCTTTCTAATATAAAATTTTGCTTTAAAAAAGATAATTTCAGTGGTTTGCTGGAGCAGGATTACACAGCAATGGAGCTGTGTAAGCTGATTCTTAAACATATACCCACCTACCATTGGATAGAATGCATAAAAGCACAGTAGTCCTAACCTTATTCCTGAAAAATACAAATTCTAGTGCTCTTAAAGACGAGCATGTAGAAGGTATTGAACTGGGTGATCGTCACATTTTCCAGTTGTTTACTTAATAGTTGCAAATATGATCACAGAACATTTGAGAAGCACTGGGCTAGAGGCTATGGGAAACCAATGCTTTGTAACTTGCAATGTCTTCCATTAGTAAACATTTTATGAACAGGCAAGCCTAATCCAATAGCCACTTTACATGCATGCTTACAAATTCCTAATATGCCAGCTCAAAGCGATCCTTGTTGAAAGTTAAAACCCACCTCTCTCCTAGGAAAATGAAATGTTTTAAGATATACAAAAAAAGGCAGAATATTTCCCCTAAAAAGAAAAGTAGAAACTCAGAGGCAGAAATTCAGCCTCCCCATCTTTGCTAATGGACCATTACTCTGGCCTAGGCCAGTCTATTTTACATAACAAAGATCTACTCCAGGTAGAGTATAATAGGAATTGCCCAAAGCCCTTTCATTACATCATCATCCAGCAAGGCTCAACCAAGCCTGGGACTCAGGACAGCCTACAGAGTTGCCCCTGCATGGCCTCATGGGAGTCTGACAACCTATCAGAATACAAGCTCAATGCCCAAAAAGTAAAAAAATATTGGAAAAAAATTAGACTGTGGATAGAAGAAATTACAAGTATTCAATTAGAATTTAAACCTGAAATATTTTTGTTGGGAATATTAAAAGAGGAATATGCAAATGAAACAAAATATTTAATTCTCCATATAATCACAGTGGCAAGAATTGTGTTGGCACAATGTTGGAAGGGCGATCAAATGCCAACAAATAATTTGATTACTCAGAAAATACTTGACTGCGCTGAAGTGGACCTACTCACACAAAAACTTAGGAATAAGGAAGACTCAAGATATATTACAGCTTGGGATAAATGGTATAAGTGGATTAAAGAGAAAAAAACCAGGAAATTAAAAGATGGTTTTGATGAATGGAGTGGTTAAATTAAGAATGTTTATCCAATTAAGAAATGAATAGTAGTAAAATTATTACCAAGAAAAAAATCACACCGTCTTAGTTGATCAGAAACATGTTTTATAGGTTTATTTATTATGTTTTTGTATATATAGATTTTATTTATTTATTTATTTATGAATTCGACTTATATGCCACCCCCTCTCCAAAAGGACTCGGGGCGGCTTACAACTAAAATACAACAATAAATAAATTAATTAAAAGAATATTAAACATATTAAGCCGAATTAAAATTTAAAAACCCTTAGTTAAAATAACCCCAACCCTAGAGAATCAGCACAGCCCAGATTGTAAAAAGAGCCAGGTCTTCAAATCGTGGTGGAAAGTGCGCAGATCAGGGGCCAGATGGAGCTCCAGGGGAAGAAGATTCCACAAAGTGGGAGCCGCCACAGAGTAGGCCTTCTCCCGGGTCGCCGCCAGGCGACATTGTGTCACAGACGGCACCCCGAGGAGACCCCGCCTGTGGGCCCGTACAGGGCAGTTAGCATTTGATGTTGGTTAGCATTTGATGTTTGCAACGTAAAGTTGTATTTGATGTATTGTACATAGTGTTTTTATCTTTTAATCTTTAATAAAGTTTTCTTTGAAAAATTAAAAAAAAGAATACAAGCTCAAATTCAAATCTCAACAGAGGGCATAAAACCAAGGGACTCTCAGCATCTCTTTCCTTCTTTTCCTTCACCCAACATCTTGAGGCGTGTGGTTGTTCTTTTCACTTTGGAGCTCCAAGCCATGTGGTCCTGTCCATCGTTAAACTGTCTTTCTAAACAGCCTCCATGTTTCCAGTGTCTTTTTCCCCACTTGGAACTGAACCCAGAAGGATAATTTTTCCAACATTATGATACACTTTTTGGTTTTATTCATTATTAGTTTGAACAATTTTACTAGGTTCTAGCAGAAGTATATTCCGAATACTATTTATTCCTTGTCCCAAAACTGACGAATCTGGGAAGTTGGAGAAGGAGAAAGTGGTGTCAGCCAGTTCCCAGGGTTGGTTTTGCTGCTCTCACAACAGCAGGCAAAGTTGACAGCCAGGAAATTAAAAAAAAACACCAGACTGAAAGAGGACATGGTTCAAGGAGCACGCAATCAGCCTCCTTGATGTCCACAGTTTGGGTGTTAGCACTATGGAAAGCAGATGCTGTGCCAAAAGGAGACAGCTTTTTGCAAGGAGGGGAGGGGAAGAAATACTTTAAATCAAAACCACACATCCTTCTCTCTCTCTGTCTTTTCCTAGACTAGCATTTAGTAATATAACAAAGAATTCTGCGTTCCTGTGATTTCATCATCTAAAAACATCACACACTCCCAGGAACCATGAGATGGTTCATCTATGGTCTTCTTTTAGATTATGATTTTATTTCAGACTTCATCAGGAAAACCGAGATTCTATTTTGGAAGTCTGAGTTGTCTTCTATGCTTGTTTAAACAACTGACTATGAGGGAACAACATAGCTTGTATTCATTCTAACAAGCAAGAATTTAGCAACAAGAATTTAGGATAACAGACAAACCCACAAAAATATTCCTGAGACAACTACTTTCCATCTCCTCCCTCTCAAGGATCAAATCAAGGACCTTTAGCATGACTCACTGACTGACTGCTAAAACATATAGTAAATGAGTGGTCCCTGCTCTTGTAAGGGTAGGGATACATACATCTAAGAGTGTCTTAGGAAGCCCTTCCTGACCACCAACCTCTTTCTCTAGATCTTAGGAACAAAACTTCTGAATTATCTTTCATTTTTCAAATGCTATAATGGTAGTCTCAATTTTTGCAGAAAATATCAGTCTGCACCCATCCCCATTGCTTCCAACCTGGCTAACAGCTGTGCTCCCCCTCTGAGCTTTCAGAGACTACCAATTAACACAACTACTTTCACTCACTATCAAAGGAAAAGGATTTTCAGGCATTTTCCATTACTGTTACTACCTCGTCCATGTAATATTCTGCATGTAATGTCTATATTTTGCCAGGGATAGGTAAAATATGTTTCCGAAAAGTTGCCCTGTTATGCAGTGGTGAGGGAAGATTATTGGTAGAATATGTAAATAGATACATTTAAAACCTTTTGCGGTTGTCATGGTAGCAAGCCTACACTTTGAGAGCTTCACTAGCCCGAGTTTTGTAACTGACATGGTGGCAAATGAACATTGAAATCCTTTGCATTTTTGATACCCCCCCAATCACAATGGCAAATGAGAACAATGATACTGAAAACAATTACATCTAGCAAACACCAGGATGTTAAATGTTGCTTGTGGTTGCTATGGCTATTCTGATTTCACATGGAACTGAAATGGTTAAATTGAACATGGTGAAAATTCCTTCCAGCTGATGAAGATAATCTTTTGTAGATGCAGAAACTATGTGTGTGTATGTGTATGTATATGTATGTATGTGTATATATTCTATTCTAATGTATATATATATATATATATTCTATTCTAATGCTTTTTAACTTGGTCAGCAAAAGAACTGAGAGTACGGAACATACATTGCTCTAGAAATGAAATAGCTTCCATATCATGAAACCAGCAGTTAACGAGATGTTCTGTTGGTGAACTAAAAGGGATATTTGGATGCCCAACTTTGGGCATTGGTCAAAGTTGTTGGTCGCACTGGTGGATGATCTCTGGAGGGCATGGGACAGGGGGCATTCCTCTGTCCTGGTCCTATTAGATCTCTCAGTGGCTTTTGATGCCATCAACCATGGTATCCTACTGCGACGCCTCGAGGGGTTGGGAGTGCGGGGCACCGTTTTGTGGTGGTTCTCCTACCTCTTGGGCCATATGCAGATGGTGTTGATGGGGGGGCAGGGATCGGCCCCGAGGCCCCTCCTATTCAATATCTATATGAAGCCGCTGGGTGAGATCATCCATGGTTTTGGGGTGAGATATCATCATGGTATGATGATACCCAGCTTTTTATCTCCACCCCTAACCAACCCAGTGATGCCCTCGACGTGATGATCCGGTGCCTGGAGGCGGTGCAGGTCTGGATGGGGAGGAACAGGCTCAGGCTCAACCCAGCCAAGACCGAGTGGCTGTATGTGCTGGCGTCTCAAGTTGTCAGGGATATTCCACCATTAACTATGGGGGGAGAGGTGTTGCCCTCCGTAGATAGGGCGCGCAACTTGGGCGTCCTCCTGGATGCATGGCTCAGTTTGGAGGAGCAGGTGGGAACTGTGGCCAGGGGGGCATTTGCCCAGGTTCGCCTGGTGCGCCAGTTGCACCCCTACCTGGACCGAGACGCCTTATGTATGGTCACTCATGCGCTTGTCACTTTCCATCTGGACTACTGCAATGCTCTCTACATGGGGCTGCCCTTGAGGACCACCCAGAGGCGTCAACTGGTTCAGAATGCAGTGGTGTGGGTTGTGATGGGAGTGTCCCGATACTCCCATGTTACACCCCTCCTGTGTGCTCTGCACTGGTTACCAGTTGCCTTCCGGGTGAGATTCAAGGTGCTGGTTTTGACCTATAAAGCCCTTCATGGCTTAGGACCGGGATATTTATGGGAGACCCTGCTGCCAGCAACTGTTTCCCATCGTCCTGTGTGCTCTCACAGACAGGGCCTCCTCGGGGTTCTGTCAGCCAGACAATGTCGGCTGGTGACCCCTAGGGGTAGGGCCTTCTCTGTGGGAGCACCCACCCTTTGGAACCAGCTGCCCCTGGAGCTCCAGGTGGCCCCTGACCTCCTTCCACCGGGCCTAAAAACATGGTTATTCCAACTCGCTGACCTGGACTGAGGGTGGACTATATGGGGAGTTTTAAGGATTGTTTTTAGTGTTTTAACTACATTTTGGGTTTCTATTAGATTTAATTTCTTTTTAATTGTATATTTGTATCATTTTTATTGTACGCCGCCCCGAGTCCTTAGGGAGATGGGGCGGCCTAGAAATCCAATTAATAAATAATAAATAAATAAACTTTATTCTGCTCCAGCAAGTAAATTGAGTGAGTTGCAGTTTATACCATTTTAGACGTCATCAGTAGCAAACTTGGGGCAATGTAGACTCCAGCCAACAAGAGTCTGTACAAGGTGTCTTGTTCTTTTTGGATTCTGCAACTTCAGGCAAACAAGAACTGCCAAAACAGATGCATGTTACTAGAAAAATACAAGTCATTTATTCCAACTGGCATTCCAAGAAACTGACATAAGATTTAAAGACAAAGCTTGGCAGTTTGTTTTTGTTTTTTTAACAGTCTTCATGAGGGCAACTTAGTTTATGTAATATTTATCCTACAGGCAACTGCTTTCTTTTAGTTCCATAAAAAGAAATTAAAATTCATAGGCCTGGTCTATTATTGAACAGAAGTTTGTTGTTTCCTGTGTTACATCCTATGTAATACATGGCATATATTTGGAGTTGATGGGATGTGAGGAATACTCATTTGGTTTCCAACTAGTCTTTAGGCCAGTATTTGCAGAATGGTGCCCTATTGTCAGAGAGTCCCAGGAGGTCATGAAACACTCGAAGTGTGTCATGTTGGAGTCCCAGTTCTCCGTGGCTGGGTTGAATGGAGCTGGTGGGGCATATGTTGTCATTGTATTGGCTTCTGAAACTCTTCAGAAGTTTGGACAATGCCTCAATGTCCGTGATTGCTCCTATAGGGATCTGGCCTAATCAGCTCCTTTCTTTCCTTCTTCAGATCCCACCTTCATCACCAGTGTAAGATAGTGGCCAACTGAAGAAGTTGGAGCCAGGTCTCAATCAAAACAACAGCTCTTTATTCAACAGTATAATACAATCCAGCAACTAGCCTGTCTGACAGCTCTCTCTTTTATAGGGCGCTGTCAGATAGCTTAACCAATCACAACTCTCTATTTTCCCGCCACTGTGCTGGACCTGAGTGAAGCCTATGTGTGTCAACTCATAAAATATTTCTATGGTCTTTTTAGAGTTGCCAACAAAAAGGGAGGGGGGAGCAGTGGGCAGCTTGCATTCCATAAATGCCATGAAAAATTCTAACTGGAGAGTATGATGGATGACTCTTGGCTATGGATGTATCCCACTGGAGAATTTGAATAACGATACACCCAGGGGGTAGGGGGAAAACAGGGTCAAGGGTGACAATGAATGATGTGTCTCAGAGTTGGCTACACCCAGGCAGCGCCGGCATGTTTACTCCCAATAAATCTTCTCTAAGTGTTGGAAGTTTGGCTAGAGACTCATTATTTAAATGGGAGTAATTGCCGGAGCCCTGCTTTCAGCTTTGGAAGCCATATTGAGTTTGATGCTCCCAAGCTGCCACAGTTGGGTCTGAGAAAGTGGGAGGGAGGAATCCATTTGAGTATATCTAGTTAGACAAAATAAAATTCTTTTGTTTGGTTCAAGGTCACTGAGTGTGGCGTATAATGAAATGGGAATCTTACTTTAGGACAGATGGTGATTGGACCATTGATGCGGTGATGGCTAAGGGGGAATAGATTTGTGGTTTTGACTTTTCTTTTGCAAAGAAGCATGGAACTTTCAATTTCAGGATTCCACAGATGTGCCAGTTTACTATCCAAATAAATGTACCTTTGAGATACGTCTGCTCGGAGTTATTGATTGGAATGGAGGTTTGCTGGAACGCTGACACCTGCTTCCCTTGTAATACTAACAGAAACAATAATGACCGACGAAATAAAACAGGAGGAAAATATTTTAAGAGATTTAAAAAGAGACCTGGAGTTGCAGGAAGACATTTTTGAAAGGGAGACAAGGGCATGGGTAGATACTTTGAAATCTAGACAGTAGAAGAGGGTAGAGATGGGAGAAATAATTAGATTGAATAGTCAGGATGTGGATAAAGACATAAACAAAGATTTAAGAGAGGAACAAGTTAAAAAATGAATAAAAATTAAAATATTAATGAGAACAAGAGATGATGGTTAGGAGGGAAGGCTTTTTAACATAAGGGTGGCATGATTAAAAGTTAGAATGGATATAGAAATAAGAAATGGTGAAATATTAGTATATATACTTTTATATAACAAAATAAAATCAATAATAAGGTGGGAAAATTAGAGATGGAATAGTGTTGCTATTATGTAATGTTTTAATAATATTGTGATAGGTACTGGAATAATAATGGCATGCCAGGATGAAGGGGCTAAATTCCAAATCTGACAGGAAGGGGAAACTCTTAAAATTTTTAATTGATCGTCTTAAGGGGTTAGGGAGGGGGATAAATGGGTCTCTGTCCAACCCGGTTCATGGTGGGGGGGGCGGGGGTTGGGGGCTGGCGGGGCTCCGGGGCTAGAGGCGGGGACCACGATTCCCAGGGTGGTTGGTGTTGGCAGGAGACGGCGAGGCATAGGGCCATATCATGTGTTGGGAGCACGCACCCGCCATCTTTGTGCGGTTGCTTGCTCCGACCCTATGGCCTCCTCCCTGGGAACCGGGACCCCTGGGCTTAGGCTGGTGTATTTTAATGCCAGGTCCGTGGCTAATAAGTCTACCCTTCTCCGTGAGGTAATTGAGGAGGAGGCTGCGGACCTGGCCTGTATCACCAAGACCTGGTTGGGCCCAGAGGGCGGTGTCCCTCTGGTAGGTTTGTTCCCTCCAGGTTTTCGGGTTTTGCACCAGCCGCGGGCCCAGGGTAGGGGTGGTGGGGTGGCCGTTGTTATTCGGGAGACCCTGTTTCCAAGGGAGGTCACTGTTCCAGAGATAGGCGGGGGTGAGACACTCCTCTTGAGGTGGGGGCCCAATGGTCGGGTGGGCTTGCTGCTCGCATACCTTTCACCCAGCTGTGTGACAGCGGCCCTGCCTGGGCTTCTCTCGGGGTGGTGGAGTTCCCGGTCTTATAGTCCTGGGGACTTCAATCTGCCCTCCCCTGGGGGTGTCGGGTTTGGCCCGGGAATTCATGGCTTCTATGGAGGCCATGGGCCTGACCCAATTAACTCAGGGCCCGACCCATGAGGGGGGGAACACTCCTGACCTAATTTTTGTCTCTGAGCAGTGGTGTAGTGACAGAGGGCAGGCCACTTTTACGGCTGTGCCTGTTCCATGGTCTGATCACTATCTCCTATGGCTGGTCTTCCAACAGGCTGCCCCCCACTGCTGGGATGAGGAGCCGCTTAGATGGTTCCGCCCCAGGCCTTTATGGACCTGAGCAGTTCTCGGAGCTGGGGTCTCTTCCCTCTTCCCTTGCCCACAGCTCTGTCGAGGACCTGGCGGCTGCTTGGCAGCATGCTGCGTCAGAGGCTCTCGACAGGGTTGTCCCCATGCAACCCCTCACACGTCGTGGATCCCGGATGGCTCCTTGGTACTCGGAGGAGCTCCGGGAGATGAAACGCCGTCGGAGGGGCTTAGAGAGCAGGTGGAGGTCCACCCGCTCCCAGTCCAATCGAGCCCAGCTAAGAGCCTATATTAGGACTTACCTGGTAGCTATGAGGGCGCAGAAGGTCTTATCTCTCCGCCTCATAGCTGCCCAAGAGATAACCGCCCAGCCACCCTGTTTCGGTAACCCGCTCTCCTTCGGTGGGGAGGGGCGGACCCGCTGGGGCAGGGCTGAGGAGTTTGGTCAATATCTGTCGGATAAGATTGCTCAATTCGGGCGGGTTGTCCTCTGATTTGCAGTGGTCTGAGGAACGGGATACAGGTAGTCTGGCCAGTATGATCTGGGATGAGTTCGATCCTGTTTCCGAGGATGAAGTGGATGGGATTATGCGGCGCCTGAGCTCCACCACATGTTTGTTGGACCCGTGCCCTTCCTGGCTGGCTTATGCCGCCAGGGAGGTCACCTGCAGTTGGCTCCGGGCAGTTGTCAACGCTTCACTAAGGGAGGGTGTTTTCCCCTCCACCTGGAAGGAGGCGGTGGTGAGACCCCTTCTGAAGAAGCCTGCCCTGGACCCAACCGTGTTAGACAACTTTCGTCCAGTCTCCAACCTTCGTTTTTTAGTGAAGGTTGTTGAGAGTGTGGTGGCTCAGCAGTTTCCGCTTTTCCTGGATGAAGCGGACTACCTGGATCCGTATCAATCGGGCTTCTGGCCTGGTTTCAGCATGGAGACGGCATTGGTCGCACTGATGGATGATCTCTGGAGGGCTCGGGACAGGGGTTTTTCCTCTGTCCTGGTCCTATTAGACCTCTCAGCGGCTTTCACCATCGACCATGGTATCCTTTCGCAGGGGTTGGGGGGGGCACTGTGCTCGTGGTTCACGCCCCACCTCCGGGCCATCGAGTCGGTGTTGGTGGTGGGACAGAGGTCTACCTCGAGGGTGCCCTCTGTGGGGTCCCTCAGGGCGGTCCTCTCCCCTGCTATTTAACATCTATATGAAGCCGCTGGGTGAGATCATCCTGGTTTTGGGGTGAGTTTCCATCAGTACGCTGATGATACTCAGCTGAACATTTCCACCCAACCAGATCGGTGATGCCCTCTCCCTGATGACCCAGTGTTTGGATGCGTACGGATCTGGATGAGCAGAAACATGCTTGCTCTCAACCCGCCAAGACTGAGTGGCTGTGCATACCGCGCCTCAGCCCAGTTTGGAGTGTCCATCTTTGGCCATAGGGGAGGGTATTGCCCCCTGTGGATAGGGCTGAATCTGGGGGTCCTCCTGGACGCTCGCCCGTTGGAGGAGCAGGTGGGGCCGCCGCCAGGGGCCTTTGCCCAGCTCTGTCTGGTTCGGCCAGCTGCGCTTTCTGGACCGAGATGCCCCGCGCGACGGTTACTCATGCCCTTGTTACCTCCAGACTCCACTACTGCAACGCTTTCTATTTAGGACTGCCCTGCATACCATCCGAGATTGCAGCTGGTGCAGAATGCGGCCGCGCTGGTGGTGATGGGAGTTTCCTCGGTTCTCCCATGTTACCCCCTCCCGCGCTGCCTCATTGGCTGCCTTCATTGGCTGCCGTTGCGCTTGGTGAGATTCAAGGTCTTAGTTTTAACATACAAAGTCCTTCATGACATGGGTCCTCAATATTTAAGGGAGCGACTCCTGCCGACATCGAATGCCAACCGCCCCGAGCAGCACATAGGCAAGGACTCTTGGGGTCCCACCTGGCCAATGCCGGCTGGCGGTCCCCCCCACGACGAGCCTATTCTATAGCTGCCCCAGACCTCTGGAACCAACTCCCCTGGAGACCTCCCCTGGAGCTCCGTCTGGCCCCTGACCTCCGCAGACCTTCCGCCATGACCTGAAGACCTGGTTGTTTAACCAATCGGTTGTGATTTTTGTGATGGGATGGTTTTTATTGGATGAATTTTTAACTGTAATGGGGCTTATTTAGTTTAATCTGTTTTTAATTATTTATTGTTGTTGTTTTTATTTGTGAGCCGCCCCGAGTCTTCGGAGATGGGGCGGCATATAAGTCCCATTAATAAATAATAAATAAATAATATATTGAAACACTGAAATAACAAAATAATGGAATAGCATAACTTAATGTAAATATAGGTATAAATGTTAGAATTACACTAGCCTGATGAATGTAATGAATATGATTAATATTACTATTGTTTTTGTATTAAATGAAAAAGAGGTGAGGGGTAAAAAGGAAAATAATAATAATAATAATATATATTATTATTATTATTATTATTATTATTATTATTATTATTATTATTATTTATTGGACTTATATGCTCTCTCCTAGGGACTCAGGGCAGCTTACAATAAAAATAGCAATACAATTAATTAAAAATACATTAAACCAAGTGAACTAAGCCCAATAAAGATTAAAACCCAATAAACTTTAAAATATCAATAAAAACCCCACCCCTTACCCTTCAGTCCAGGCCAGACTGTTGAAACAACCAGGTCTTTAGGTCGCGGCAGAAGGAACAGTGGTCGGGGGCCAACCGGAGCTCCAAGGGGAGTCGATTCCACAGGGTGGGTGCTCCCACAGAGAAGGCCCTACCCCTGGGCACTGCCAGCCGACATTGTCTGGCTGATGGCACCCCAAGGAGGCCCTGCCTGTGGGAGCGCGCAGGGCGATTGGAGGTTGACGCTGGCAGGAGACGCTCCCGCATGTCTTTTAAATATAATGGTGGCATGATTAAAAATTAGAATGGAGATAGAAATAAGAGAGGGGAGATTATTAAAACACACATTTTTATATAATGAGATAAAAGCAATAATTAGAGGGAAGATTAGAAATTGAATAATGGAATTACCATGTATGTTTAAACAATATTGTGATTGGCATTAGAATAATATACTCGAATACTGAATAATCAAATAATACAATATAAAGATGTGTATTAACATTAGAATTATATGTTTGATGAATGTAACAGATATGATTGATGTTATTTTTATTTGCACCAAAATGTATGATACCCATGTTCCATACTGTTTGTGCATTGATGTGTATATGTAGAATAAAATAAAAAACTTGACAAATTAAAAAAAGCTGCATTGGTTCTGATATGTTCAAGCAGAGTAGGTGTGCTCCTAGTTCAGCATTAAACAATGCCATCTCACGGGGCCAAGAAAGTGTGCCTTTTTGTCATGGCCTACCCTCTGGAACACTGTTCCCATAGAGCTATGTTTGGCATCCACCCTTCTGGAGTTTTGAAAAGCCATTAAACCTGTCTTTGTTCCCAGACCTGGGCTTAATATGTGTGTGTGTGTGTGTGTGTGTGTGTGTGAGAGAGAGAGAGAGAGAGAGAGAGAGATATTTATATTAATGTGGCTATTTTTAGTCCAGGATGCCTCTTGTTAGGTTTTTAATTGTTTTAGCTATATATTGGATTTTGCAAAGCACCCAAACTTTGCTGAAGTTGGCAGCCATAATAAATTTAATGAAATAAATAATGCTAACAGTAAATCTTCACTTTAAAAACAATGTACTATTATTGCCAAGGAATCTCAAACATGACATTAAGATGATAAAATATTTCCCTTCATTATCCTCAGTGTATCAATTTTTAAAACTATTTGGAATGAAGGGATGAATTATTTTAGGGCCATATCAGTGCTACATACGTATAGTGCAACACACCAAGCATCTGTTAATGCCACCTAATGCTGCAGGCATAAAGCTTATAGATACATAATGCCTAGATAAACTGGACCCTCACAATACCTCTTTTGCCTTTAAACATCCTTCTTTTGATTAACTAATCTCATCAGTTTGGCTTCCTTATCAAACTTGAATCAATTCAGAAAAGGTTATTCAAGAAGCAGGGTGGATAGTACCGTGTTTCCCCGAAAATAAGACACTGTCTTATATATTTTTTGGCTCCCAAAAACACTCTAGGTCTTATTTTTGGGGTAGGTCTTATATATTTATGGTGCCAAATAGTGGGTGTGAGTGTGTAGGGGGGTGTTTCTGCGGTGCACGTTGCTCCCTGAAAAGTCTTCCTGGAACTGGAGATTTACACTAGGTCTTATTTTCGGGGTAGGTCTTATATTAGGGCAGGTTTAGAAAATAGTGCTAGGTCTTACTTTCGGGGTAGGTCTTATTTTCGGGGAAACACGGTATATGCTGGTCATTAGATAAATAAATCCTGACTTTCCACTCTCTTGATAACATTGGGTGATCTACTCCTCTCTCTTTCCTAGGCCTTACCAAGCATCTAAGAACTCAGTCTAAGACAGCACAGACACTCCATAGCGTGCAAACAGCTGAATTAGTACATGCAAAACAATTGATTTTTTTATGTCACAAAAATCAGTATGAAAATTGAAACTAACAGCAAGGGAAAACATATGAGCTTTGTAGAATGATCTGTCACTGAAGTGTCTGTTTGGGGACAAAAGAACTACACAGTAAAATCTGACACAAACAGAGCTGAGCTCTAATGCAACAAGAAGTCCCAGACTAGCATGGTTCCGCTCTCCTCGCCGACGGACTGGGGACTGCGACTGTGCACGGCCTCGGTTTGTGCTCTTTCATCAGAGAGCCCCGATCCGTCGGATTAGGGGCTGAAGCTGCCTCCTAGGGGTGGCGGAGTAAGGGGAAACCGCAAGCCAGGTCGAGGAGAGCCGCATCTCTCCTCCCTAGGCTTATCTTTTTTCCCCCCGAAGACGACCGAGTGGTGGTCCAAAATGGCCACCCTGAAGAGGAGGACCTAGCCGGACAAAGCTTGTGCAGGAGGAAAGAAAGAGGTGTGCAACATAAGAAACGGGACAATTCAGCGCAACAACTAACTTAAAAGGTACCCCGGGATTGATGCTTAAAGAATTTTTTTTTGAAAGGAAGAAAGTGGCAGAATTAGAAATAGAAGGAAAAAAGTGAAAATATTTTTTACACCTGAGTGGGGCTTCGAACCGGAATAGGAAGAAGCCGGAATAAGCTGGATTTAAGAATATTAAAAGATTTAATTGGTTTGGAACATTGAGGCTTGGAAAGCTCCGAATAATAAAATTGGGGGGGAAAAAAAAGATGAGAACATTGTATAAAGGAGGGTGTCATCCTGTGGATAAAACTTTAAGTTGAAAAAGAGAAGTTCCTATTCTTCTACTAACTTGATTTGATATTCTGAAAAGGAAATATTGAAATAACATAATAACTACCCCAGAAAGTGAAAATTGAATCATAATAAAAGAAAAGGCATGGAATGCTGAATGGTTTGGTGATTTGCTATAACCAGTTTGAATAATTGTGAATATAGAAATTTCAAGAAGAAAAAGGAAAAGAGAACCTGATTTGTGGACTTTAAGGACTATAAAACATAGAGTGTGCAATGATAGAACAATTTTATAAATTTTCTCCAGAGAAGGAGGCTTAAATTTTTTGGGAAAAGTTGAGAATAGTTCATTCCATAATGCCTGCTTATTAAAAGGAATTTTGAAAGGTAAATAATTACCCCCAACAAAATTGAATCATAATTTAAATAAAAATGGTGAGAGGATGGAAGGCTGAGTCAACCTTGAGAATGGTGGAATTAGAAAGAAAAAAGGAGAAGAGAACCTGATTTTAAGTTAAGGAATTAACAGGTGAGCTGATGGTATCTTTGTGGGACTTAAAAGTGGAACTTAAAAACTTCAAAGAACTACATGCGAGAGGTGAATCATTTGTCTCTGAACTAAGAGATTTGGAAATGGCGATTGAAAGTTATGAAGAAGAAGCTTCGGAGAGGGAGGAGTTAGTTCAAGAAGAAACCATCTTAAATAGACAATCAACACCAAGAATTTCACAAAGAAGAGGAAAAAGAAGGAGGGTTAAAAATGGGAGATTTAAGAAAGTAATTAAAATGGGGAATACCAGTAAAAATCGGAAAGATAGATACAGCAGAAAAGTAAAAGGGGGAAGGAAAACATATATATAGAGAGAAATATAATCCAGAGGAAGAAGGGGATTGGGAGAATAAAAGGGGAGAGAGGTACTGAGGAACAGGAACAGAAAAGAAAGAAATATGGGGACTGTGGAATAAAAGAGAATATCTTCTTGTCTAGAATACATAGAGATACTGGTTAATGAATTTTAAAAAGGGGATTTCGCAAGAGTATGAGAAGTAGCAATAAGGTATTTTGTGATTATAAATTATAGAATACAGGTTATAGAATTGCTTCTTTTTTTTCTTTCTTTTTTCTATTTTTTATTCAATATTATAATTAAACCTTATGGAAGTAAAGGGAGAAAATATATTGCAGAATCTGATTTAAAAGTACAATATAGAATAATTTATTTTTTCTAGGAAATGATTATTACTAAAATTAAGTAAAATGGACATTTAATTAGGGATTATAGATGAGGGAATGAAAATATATATAAACCACTGAGGGGACACCCCCAAAATTAGAAAGAGCTGGGGGCAATCTATGTTTTGCTTTATGATTATAAACTTGTACTGATTTGGACCTTATGGAAAGAATATGCGATGGAATTGCCAATTTGACAGACAAAAGAATTAAAAGGGAATAATATGAAGATATGGGAAATATTAGTAATTTAAATGAGAAAAGAGTATTTTGGAAAAGGTATTGAAACAAATTAAAATGAATCAAGAAGATGTTTAGAATAAAAGTAATATTAATGATTAGGATTAATTTGTTAGTTCTTTTCTTTTGAAAAGTGGAGGTAAAATGAGAAAAGAATATTTTGGAAAAGGATGTGTTTAAAAGAAATGTTAACATTTAAGAAATGTACAGGAAATAAATTGAAAGGAATTGAAAAGATGCTTAGATGGAAAGTAATAGTAGTTAAAATTTGGAAAAGGCTATATTCAAAAGAAATAATAATACTTAAGAAATACATTTGAAATAGATTGAAATGAATTGAGAAGATGTGTAGAATGAAAATAATATTAATGGTTAGAATTAATTTGAGAAGATATTTAGATGGAAAATAATATTACTTAATGGATGAGATATGATGTTGAATGTTAAAAGTGAATATATAATTACTGTCACATTTGCATGTAAAAAGACTCAGAATTATGTTGTATACTGAAAAGAGCTTTTTTTATGTTGTTTTGGAAAAATTGAATAAAATTTGTTTAAAGCTTCTGAGTACAATTCAAAATGCTGGTTTCTTTATAGCTTGGTGTCCAGGTATCTTCATGCCCATCTCCTTCAGATAGAACCAACTTACCCAGTCTACTTATCCTGAGTTGGGATATTGGGGGAAAGGCCATCTCTTTCCCTAGAAACCCACAGAGTACCATCTCTAATGTTTTATCAGCTTTCAGGAGAGGACAGATTTTTTTCTCCATACAGTTGTTAATGTATTTTCTTGCTGAACTCTGGGTGTCAGAAAGGATTGAAGAGTTTTTAATATAATTCATTTTTTTTGTTTCATATGGAATATTTTTAGTCTTACTCCGTGGTAACTTTTGCTGCATAAGATACTCACAGTTAAGTTCTAACACCCCTCATTAGGCTTTCCCCAGAAAACTAGATAAATTTTATGAGAAACTCCTTCTAGAAGACCCTAAAATGCTAATTCACAAAGTCTGCATTAATAGACTGCAGAACTTGTGCCTTGCTAATGCCAAATTGAGGGTTGATCACTGGTGTATTGGGCAGGATATTAGAGCCTTATATTGCTCTCATTTTACTGCATGATTTCCTTTTTACTGTACTGCATTTTTATTTTGAAATGCTTGTATAATCAAATCATTTGTCCATCCATCCATCCATGCATACTATTGTAACTGTCAGGAGTACCTATGAAGTCAAAGTTATATGTCAACTAACTGACCAAGCATGTTCACATTTTTAGGGTACTTCTGGCCATAAACCTAACACAACTGGTCACTATAATATCTTCCAAATGAAGCAACATTGTGACACCAAACCAGACAAGCTACAGTTGAGAGTTGAGCAGAGGTGAGTGAAAGCAGAGGATAAGATTTTTATGGGAGTGACTAAAACACTTGAGATACTGCTCAAGTAAGTTCAACTCTTGATGACTCTTGTAGATGTGTCCATGCAGTATTTTCTTGGGAATAGTACAAAAGTGTTTTGCTTTCTTCCACATGATTTTTGTGATCTCCTAGTCAAGCCTACAGCTTGGGAATTTGCTAGGGGTTTTTGTCCATGTATTAACCGAGCCTGACCTGATTTGGTGTGGGTTTTAAGAGGCAATATAGTTTCCCAGTTCAAGGAAGAGTGAACTTCTGAGAATGATTAGGATGAATTTAAGATGCTTTTGTGTTTGCTGCACTGGCTTTATCAAGTCAGTGAAGCAAAAATAAAATAACAGATAGTCCTCATATAGCAACCACAATTGGAATAATTTGGTTAAGTGTACTGGTTACTAAGTGAAACTGCAGTTGTACTTATGATTTTACTTCAGCTTTCCTTTATTTTATAGACCTGATTACAAAGTTACTTCTTCATTACCACTGTAACTGCAAATGGTTGCTAAATGAGGCTGTCACTAAATGAGAAAAACCTGTATCCTTCCATCTCATATTTTGATAAAGGCTATACCAGACAGCAAAATATACACAATTATATCACCTCTATTGCTTCATACAATGTGTTGCAATATGTTTACTAAACAAAAGGTAACCATTCTCTTCCTTGTTTCCCTTAACACAGTGGTGAGATGCTCTGGACCATTTACAGAACGACTTTGGGGTTTCACTTTATATCAATTTGGAAATCTTAGCAACAATCTAATTCTACCAAAAGGAGATTTATTATGAAGAGCTACAGGTGAAACTCAAAAAATTAGATTATCGTGCAAAAGTTCATTTACTTCTGTAATGCAACTTAAAAGGTGAAACTAATATATGAGATAGACTCATTACATGCAAAACAAGATAGGTCAAGCCGTGATTTGTCATAATTGTGATGATTATGGCTTACAGCTCATGAAAACCCCAAATCCACAATCTCAGAAGATTAGAATATTACATGCAATCAATAAAACAAGGATTGTATATAGAACAAAATCGGACCTCTGAAAAGTATAAGAATGCATATGTACTCAGTACTTGGTTTGGGCCCCTTTTGCAGCAATTACTGCCTCAATGTGGTGTGGCATGGAAGCTATCAGCCTGTGGCACTGCTGAGGTGTTATGGAAGACCAGAATGCTTCAATAGTGGCCTTCAGCTCTTCTGCATTGTTCAGTCTCATGTCTCTCATCTTTCCCTTGGCAATGCCCCATAGATTCTGTATGGGGTTCCAGTCAGGCGAGTTTGCTGGCCAATCAAGCACAGTAATCCCATGGTCACTGAACCAGATTTTGGTGCTTTTGGCAGTGTGGGCAGGTGCCAAGTCCTGCTGGAAAATGAAGTCAGCATCCCCATAAAGCTCATCTGCAGAAGGAAGCACGAAGTGCTCCAAAATCTCCTGGTAGACGGCTGCGTTGACCCTGGACTTAATGAAGCACAGTGGACCAAAACCAGCAGATGACATGGCTCCCCAAATCAACACAGACTGTGGAAACTTCACACTGGACTTCAAGCATCTTGCAGTGTGTGCCTCTCCATTCTTCCTCCAGACTCTGGGTCCTTGGTTTCCAAATGAGATGCAAAGTTGCTGTCATCAGAAAAGAGGACTTTGGACCACTGAGCAACAGATCAGGTCTGTTTTTCTTTAGCCCAGGTAAGGCTTCTGACGACATTTGAAGCCCATGTCCAGGATCCGTTTCTCTTGATGCACTGTGCTTTGATCCCTAAAGCACTTTGGGAACATCCAACCTCTTTTGCAATTATCTTTTGAGGCTTTCCCTCCTTATGGAGGATATCAGTGATGGTTTTCTGCACAACTGTCAGGTCAGCAGTCTTTCCCATGATTGTGATTCCTACTGAACCAGACTGAGAGACCATTTAAAGGCTCAGGAGCCCTTTGCAGGTTTTATGGCTTAATTAGCTGATTAGAATGGGACACTTTGAGCCTAGAATATTGCACCTTTTCACAATATTCTAATTTTCTGAGGTTGTGGATTTGGGGTTTTCATGACAATTATGACAAATCACAGCTTGACCTATCTTGTTTTGCATGTAATGAGTCTATCTCATATATTAGTTTCACCTTTTAAGTTGCATTACAGAAATAAATGAACTTTTGCACGATATTCTAATTTTTCAAGTTTCACCTGTAGATCTTAAAGTCTGAGATTTTTTCCATTTTGTGTCTATCATTTACAGCATTATTAACATAATTATTTGTGACCCAGGTTTTCAAGGAGTGCCACTTTAATTTCATTCTGTGGGTTCCTTAATGACCCAACTAACAAAAGTTGCTTATATAAACATGCTGAACAAGCCAGCTCAGGAATCAAGGCTTAAGATATTTGAGAGTGCTGAAATGATCCCATCGTTTAAGTTAAGACATACTATAGTACCAGATACCACTCCCAACTTATACTTATCCTTCTCCTTTTTTGTGTTGCAATCTGCATAAACACCTATTATTTTGGGATCTTTTCCCAGCAAGTATTTTAATATTTTGGTTATAGAACTAAGTGCTCCCTGTTCAGTTGACGCAGTGCCTGGCCTTTCCCCTTCTCAGGTAGACACCCAAACAAGGAAGACTAACCTTTACAGTATATGTCAATTTCACGAATAACTGAAATACTATTTGACCTGTTTTAAAGATAAATCATAAGCTGGATGATCTCGGGCCACTCCCTTTCTCTCTGCCTAACTCACCTCACAGGGTTGTTGTGACAAAAATAGGAGGTGTTGGGTTGGATATGTTCACTGCCTTGTGTTATTTGTACTAATAATAAAGGCAGGATACAAATAAATAAGATGGAAGAAGCCCTAAAATTGCTATTTGTAGCTAGAAAGCAAACAAAGCAGTCACACTAATCCACTGGCAAGAGCCAAGGTGTATTATGTTTTAATTTATAAAAATTAAACTCCAGGCACTCAACTCCAGGCACCTGCACATTTTCTTAGCAATGTGTTTCACAATAGATTTGTCCCTGTCTAATGCTGAGAATGGCTGGCCCAAAGTCAGCCAACTGGCTCCCATGCCTAAGCCAGAACTAGAACTCACAGTTTTTAGCTGGTGCTCCTATGTAATTACATGTAATTAGCATTTACCTGTGTTATACATCTCTATTTTCTGATGCATTTCCTCTTTCTGGGAGAACAACACAACTCCCAACCTTATGGGAAAATTGTCTACCCCATTCTAATCCATGGGGAAATATTTTCTGCAAGCAATATGGGGCAAGAGCTTGCAGAAGCTTGAAGAGCTAGCCTAGATAAGCTTGCTGCAAAAGCTCTGCTCCAGAATATAATTCAGGACCTCGATATCATTGGATGGAGAACAAAATGATTCTGATACGGTGACATCACTTGGCTTATACTGCCTCACACAGGACCAATTAGGATTTTAAGAATGTTATAAATTACTCCACTAAATTTTAAAATCTATGTGGCATTCCATCAATATATTTTACCAGGCATTAAAAGCCAACAAAAAAGCAGGTACCTAGACCATGCATAGCTAATTGTTTATAACCATGGTTACTGAGCACATCCAACCATGCCTGAAAATATTTCCAAGGATTCCTGTTTCCCCTCCTAATTTTTCACAAGGAAGAATAACATTTCTCTCCTGCAGTTCCCAATAGTTTTCCCACCTGAGTACATCTGCTCAGAGATAATTATGTAGAAATATCTGTGCCCTGGAGCAACAACTGCTTCACTTAGTTTTAATGTGCAATGCATGCTGACACTGCATTTTTAAATATAGGGATATGTGTTCTTTGAAGAAAGTTAGTGCTTGAAATACTGAATTATTTTGGATAACCCAGCTCCTGCACTGAGCATACTTTTAGAGAAAATGTGCAATTATAGTCTTTAGAGTAGAACATGAACACTTGACTGCAACAGCTTTCTTGTGTTTATAATTAATCTGGAATTTTGTTCTCTGTCTCCAAATAGTGTCTGCTCCATCCACCAAGCCACCAAGTTTCCACAAGGAAGCAATTTCCGAGAATAACTTGTTGCTTTTAGAAAGGGGATTCATTTGGTTCTATCAAGAAAAATAGAACAGCTTGGGGTTTCCCCCCATCAATTCAGAAGAGTAAGCAACCATTTTTCCATAGCAGCCAACCAGCTATATGTCCCGAGGAAACAGGCATGACGTAAAGACTCATCTATTCTTTTACTATAGATGCATCTTCTGAATCTGGAGGCAGCATGTGTTCCTCTCAGATCGCTGTAGTCTCCATCAGTCTTGTCAATCTCTTTTTAAAGGTAGGTTTAATCATTTCCCACCCTGAAACAGAAAATAGTATTGGTTTAGGATTGGGGCACTTGATAAATGTGCTCCATCCGTAACAGTACATTGTTGCTTTAATAATGCAACAATCATTAGATCATTTCCAACACTCAAATTTATGACCATTTTTGACACTAGTTTAACTAACAATAACACCCTGGCCAAAGATGCAAAATTCTTCCATGCATGTTTTTAAGATAATGCAGCATCTTTTTTATTAGCAGAAAGGAAAGGAAGTGATGTGAAGGCTGAAAAGGTCGCTAACTGAAATTTCCATCTGTTTTCTTCATGGTCCAAAAGTAATGCCAAGACTCGCTCCTTGGAGTAATTCAAGCAGAAATGTGTTCTTCTTTGAACATGCAGTACTTTATGCTGATTGTCCAGCCACACTTGGAACAATTTTAAGTCATGGAAGTGGAATCTTTCAGTATATCCATTCCAGACAATTTTTTTAATACAATGTTCTGTAGGCTCAGTCAAAATATCAGCTTTTCTGTCATTTCAAAATATATCCCTGATAAAAATGCAGCCTACTGTTTTGACTCAAGAAGAAACAGACATATAGACCAATCTTCTCTTTATAATCAGTATCTTTTGGGACATGGTGAAGAAAGTAATGGATATGATTTCAAAAGGGGTACCTGGTTGGGAAAACACAAACCGTACTCTACCATAAATGCCATTTGGTGAAATATCAAAGCTGTCACATCACTTTTATTCAAGGATACCTGTCAGTATCTTCCCATGCCCTTTTCATGCTAAAGTTGTCCTATAAAGTTTGTGGATTCCACTAGGACCCAGAAGTTTCTTACAGAGAACTTTTAAATTTCCCTGATATTGCCTCTTTTTCTGCAGGCCCTTTGTTGCTGCTCCTGAAGATCGGGAAATCGGGAGCAGCAGTTCATGCGAGTTTGGGCTGGTTCCTGCTTCTCAGCCAGCAGTATAAAGAGTCAGTCGAAGAGAAAGGAAACAGCTTGGTTTCTCACTTACCAAACACTGACACAGCTACCATTTGAAGATGTGATGGTGCTGAACAAGGGGGACTTAATGTCCCACTCATTGAAGTTTCAACTGTTGCACTTGTCACACAATCACAATTTGGATGCTTGACAATCAGTTTGCACTTACAAAGCCATTTGCGATCTTTCCTGCTGGTTTCACACTAGCAAAGTCAATGGGGAAGCTGGGGGAGGGGGTTATAAGTTGCTCTGGTAAGTCAAACATCACGCTTTATGACCACACTTCTGGTCCCAATTTCCATCATAACCCAAGGACTACCCGTAAAGGGATTTAACTGAGTAGTGCTGATTGCACTTTAAAAAAGAAAAAAAGAAAAGAAAATGCTAGCTGTTTCTCTCTATCAATTGGGCATAGTTCAATTTCTGTTAAAAATTTAAAAGGCTATTATTATTTGTATGTATTCAATGAAATTATTCTGCATGCATTATTTTAGCATGTTCTGTAATGGAGCCACACTGCATCCTGTCTGCTGAATGTTGTTGCAAGAAAAGATCTTTGAAAATTCTCTTCATAAAAATTAAATTGATAGTAATCCAATTCATCCAAGTAGGGAGTTTTGTTTGAGAAGAGAGACATATTGTTATTCATTTCAAGCAATCATACTACTTTTTTGATAAGCAATTTCACAACAGTTTATAGTGTTACTGAAGCAAAACTATAACCAATATTAAATTAACCAATGTTAAAACTAAGATCAGTTTTAAAAACAAAATATTGAAGGAAAATATACAGTTTCTTTATCTTAATGATTAGACAAAAATCTAGTTCAAAAATTAATGTCCCCAAAGTCCAAACGTGAGACAACCATCCAAGAAAACTCCCTGTTCTTAATCTTCTGTCTCTTCTTTAATTTTCTTCTTTTTCTTTTTCTTTTTTTCTGTATTCTGAAATGTAAACATTGTTATATCATTTCACTATGATAAATGAAATATATAATATCTATACTATATATGGGTAGTATTTTTAAAGTTTTTTTTCTGTAAGAAAGAGATGCATAGCACTTCATGATTTTGATTCTATAAGGTAATACCTTTAGACAGAGAAGCTTACTTAACTGTAGGAACTCATGATTAGCACTGATGTAACATTAATGAAATGAGTCAATGGAACTGCACAGTAGAGTATAAAAGCTTTTAATCTCCAAGTTCCACTTTTGCAATTTAGACAGAGGCTATCAGACTTACTTAAGACTAGGTACTTTGGGATTTTAAATGGACAGAACATAACCTCAGATTAGATTTGGAAACCTTTAAGCATATTAGTGGTGGAAAGGAAACTAACCAGGATTTCTTTAGTAATGGTGAGTGAAGAGACTTAACTGTTTTTGCAAAGGCAATTTTCTACTAATTAAATTTTTGTGTGTGTTCTTTTCTATAAATCTTGCTTAGAAATAAATCATTAAATAACATTTAAAATCATTTTTAAAAATAGAGAGAAGGCTATCAATAGAACACCAACTGTATCTATTGATATAAAACTTTCTTTTTGCAATCACATTCTGCAGCAACTGTTGGCTCAAATATGAGACATGGTGGTAAAGTAGTAGAGTGCAGTACTGCAGGCTACTTCTGCTGGCTGCCTGCAATTTGGCAGTTCGAATCTCACCAGGCTCAAGGTTGACTCAGCCTTTCATCCTTCCGAGGTGGGTAAATGAGGACCCAGATTGTTGGGGCCAATATGCTGACTTTGTAAACAGCTTAGAGGGCTGTAAAGCACTATAAAGCGGTATATAAGCCTAAGTGTTATTGCTATAATCTTGGAAGATTCTAAGCAAAGAAGCCAGAAAACAAATCTGACTACCTAGTGCCTGCCACCCTACGTTTTTGTGCCCATGATTCTTGGTGGCTTCCCGAATAAGACCATGCAATTTTATTGGCAATATTTTTCAGAAGTGGTTTACTATTGCTGCCTCCTTCCTAGGACTGAGACACAATGACTGACCTAAGGTCACACAGCTGCCTTTGTACCTAAGGCAGGACTAGATCTCATGATCTTTCATAGGCCAAGACTTTAACTATTGTACTAAACTTCATATATACACCATTTTTCCTCTATCTGATATTCCAGATTCTTCTAGGCTAGGTATATTTGGGCTGAGTTTGCTAATCTGCTCTCGCCTGTGAATCAAACATATATGTTTCCAATGAGTCTACATTTAGCTAAACAATTAGGGGCTTTAAAAAAAAATCAGGCCAGGTGCATAAGGAAGCCAGATTTGTTGCACCATAAAATATACTCTGTCAGCATCATTAACATTCAAGGTGTACAGCAGACACAATTCTGGAGGGCAGCAAATGGGAAAGGCTATTCTGAGTGTCCTACCTCCACCACCATACTGGTCGATGGCTCCTCTGCATTGTCTTCTACCCAAATAGATGTTTCTTGAGTTTTCTGTTTTTTCTTTTTCTTTTTCTTCTCTTTAACATGTTCCTCCTCTTGTTCAACTTCATCCTGTTCCTCTTCTGTCAATGCAGGAAAAAATTACAAAAACAAGATAAACAAAGCAGAAATGCTAGGAGTTAGCCAAAGCTGTTAGTGGGCATTTTTGAAAATTGGGAGCATGTTGCTAGCCATGATCCATTCCTCACACATCAAGGAATAGTTATGGATTATCACAAACCCAGATACTGGAAAACAAGCTGATAACAGATGTTTTCTGCAACTTCATCTAATACTTAAAACATACTTTGCCTTATCACTCTGCAAGTATTTTCCGCCTACCTAGGTGAACAATTTCCAAACTGAGTACATTCAGCAGCCTCTTTGCTACTTTCTATGGATGTCCTTGGGGAGGAAGAGAAGTGGTGAGAAGGCATTTCACTAAAGGTTCCAGACCTAAAGCATTTATACTCATGGAACTCAACTGGAAGAAGTCATTGAGGAATGTTTCAGACTGCCCATAGTGTAAACTGTAGTGTACCTGAAAGATACCATGTTTGGTATTATTGTGAACCATCATATAGTACTATAGTTATTCTTAAAATGTGTTTCCCCTTTGAATGATTCAAAAGAAAGAGTATTTTTAATGCCCAAACCATTAAATTAAACATCTTGTCAAATAACTGACAAAATTTAAAACAAAATGGTAACAGTATTTCTTGCTGAAGACTGATTTTTGGAATTCCTTCAAGATCAAGAATCTTTTCTACTATGGAGGTGGGAGTAAAAGAAATGGGGATTTCACTTCTCAACTTTCTGACCTAGAAACCAGTCTAGAGGTGTGACTTAATTCACCCAAAGCAAAATGAAGTTCTTCTGCTGCAAAAGGTTCTGCAAGGCAGTAACAAGAAGGCTCAGAAAAGGGCCCATGAGCCCCTTCTTCTCAACCATGGCTTACACCTATCCATCTCAGAGTGTTGATCCATGCAGCACTGCTTAAGGGCTTTGTACTCTGCTTACCCAGATGTCCTGATACACCAGTGTTACCACCTGCAACTTTCAAACATCTCTATGTAATAATCATACCAAAGTCATTTCCCCTCATAATGAAGTGGAGGGTGATATTTTACATTTTATAGGAAACACAGATGCTATGGAGCAGGGCAGAGATAAGCAAAATATGACTCCAGATGTTGGAATTCAACTCTCGTGTTGCTTAAGACTGCTGGGAGTTAACATCCAACATCTGGACAAACATCACTCAATTCATCTGTAAGGTAATATAGGCCACACATTTTCTACCATCTTAGTTCATCAATGTAATCTCTACACTAATGTCACAAAGAATTAATTCATAGTTCCTAAGTTAGCTAAAAATGTATTTATGAAATGAATATAATTTCCAGGTTGCTAATTAAAGCTTGGTTGATAAAAGCTTTGCTAGAAAGAAAATACAAAAAAGCAGCTGTTTTTTCTTCTGGAGATGCTCAGTTAAATGCTTAAGATTCAGGGCACAAGACCCAGAAGACCGCCCTGAGATTAATTAGGCATATTAATATTCTGCAAAAGACTAAATGCTGAAGAATGCTGTGTGCTAGTCTGCACACATATGTGTTATGGCTACCTGGGGGAAGATTTCCTTATTCACGGAGCATTATGATACGTGATGTTGTCAAATCACGAAACAGCAATTTACTAGAAGGCAAACTCATACTGTTGTGTCCCATCCCATTCTCTATTTCCCTCCCTAGCAATAGACCTTGGGTTTTTTTTCTGGGTTGATAAGGAGAATTCAATGTAATATTCTGGACTACAGCCACCCACCATTGTTATTTTCTAAGAATGTCAAAGGAGCTGTATCTTTGCAGTGTGCCAACTCTCAATTTATTTATTTATAATTAAAAGAAACTAAGAAAAAGCCAGGTGGAGCAGGTAGACTTGTATGAAAACCAGTGAATGTAGGTAACACTCTTCCTTTAAAATATATTTCAACACTTTAAAAATATATTGATGCCAGGACTTTCTCCTGTGTTATGGGATTCAATTTAATTAGTTAACTACCCAGACGGAAAAACAGTGGGATAAAATACATTAGGATTTAAAGTAGGCCTAAAAATAGAACACCCCCCCCCCAAATGCTAAAGGGAAAGAGTATGGGAAACACTATGCACTATGGGAAACAAGGAATTGTTGGTGGGGTGGTGGTGGAGGAGAAACAAGATTGTCCCTTTTCTCTGGACTTCCAATTAGCAAATCCCAACCCCCAATATATACTTTGGGGGATTTTGAGGGAGAAAAAAAGGCCTACTCTTTATTCACAAATGTAAATCAGCAAGGAAGCAAGACAGCATTCAACCATACCACACCCTTTTACAGATTCACCATTAAACTTCATTAAACCAACCTTTGACTTCTATTTTAGCCTTTTTTGCTTTTGGTGGAACTGCCTGTTCTTCATCCTCCTCTTCCCGTTCTTTGCGCTTCTTTGGGACCAGAGGGAGCGTAGATTCTCCAGAAGGATCGTAGACCTTGACTTCACTGGAATGTTTAAACGAGTATAAATAAGCAAGTTGTAAATGAGTGGAAACCCCATTAATGCCAATTGCTGGGTGGCAAAGTGAAGTAGAAGTACTGCCACAGCACCCATAAGGACCTTAAGTCTGTTCCAGTAGAGTTCTTCTGTGATCTAATGGAGGTTGTGAATTTGTTGCTGTTTGTGAAAAGCTTAAAGGAGCAGATATTGGGTACGTTACACCAATGGTGTAAAACAGAGGCTCTTTTTAAAACAATGTTGAATACAGAAATGCTCATTAAGAAAATCACAGCTAGGTATACTCAATCTTATCAGCTCATAATGGCAAAAGTTGGGAAAGCTTTTCTTTAAATACTCTTGGCAGAGTTATCCATGTATAAAGTGAACATTCACATACCCACCTCTTGTGCTGGTATTTGTCTGCACGGGCCACAGCTTTTCCAGTACCACTTATTCGTCTTATCTGGATAGGAGTGGACGGGAGTCACAGCAAAAGAAAAAGAAAACAGAAAAAAGAAAGAAAAAAAAGAAAGAAAATTAAAAATGGATACAACCAAATGGAGTCCCTTAAAAAGATTAATAGTTAAGAATAGATGATAGTGGAAAGAAAAAAACCCTGTAATCATGGACACAAAGCTTAAATCAGCAAGGGAACCAAGTGCTCTCTATTCTTACAAGTAAAAAGATAGACAACTGGTTAATAAACATATTCCATATCTATTTGATTTGATGGGAATAAAAGCTCCTTTGCAATTATATGAGTTTCATAATAATCAATACAGGATATCAGTTCGACATCCCAAAAGGGAGGGAGGAAATTGCCAGGGCACAGAGCAGCCTTCCCAACTTCATCTCTACTCAAATGTGTTTGGGCAATCGAGTCCCAAACTCCAAGCTATTGTGGCCATCAGTTTCCCAAAATATAGGCAGATTGTAGGCAAAGGAATTTTATAACTTTTTAAATTAATAAACCTTTTGAAACAAGGTTTTTTATCTTTCCTGTTCACCCTGTAGCCACCAGTTAACCACACAAGCCTGAGGTATTTCTGAAACACTTTCAAATAGTTATTTTATTCATTTTTATCTTCAAAGGTCCATTTGCCAGAAACATGAGGCTTTTATAAACATACTCCTTTCTCCTCCAGGTGCCGTAATCTTGTTTCCACTTTCAATCTGTTCTCCACTCCCATCTCAGCACTTGTGCTCTCTCCAAGGGCATCATAACGAATAGTCAAAGCTGTTTTGGCTGCCAGCATACGTGAAATCTGTAAAAAAAAAAGTGAAACATATCTGGTAATGTCACAAATTATTCCATAGACGAGGATGCTCAGAAACATGTCAACCTGAGGACCAGATTGCATAGCACTGATGTAGGTGAGAGGACCCCAGAATATATCTATCAGCCAAGACCTGTGCAAGCTGAATGCTCAGGGCAAAGAATATTTAATCATGCTTGCTGGAACAAATCTATTTGTTCTGGTTCCTCATGCCAAACTGACTAGAAAGAGACAAGTTCAGACAGCCTTGCTTCTTTGTTTAAACAAGCAATCCTTGGGTACGATTTAACTGGGGCAGTGATTTTGTTTTATTTTTTCACATAAACACTGGATTAATACAAGAACCATTGTATTAATGGTTTTTAGGCCATGGAACCTTTCAGGGCTGATGTAGAACAAAAGCATTGTATAATACTGGAAGTACACTAAACTGATGAACAAAAACCTAACTGAAAACCAAGCCAAACTTTAAGCACCCTTCCTTATCCCCTGCCAATTAAATTTGCCGTATCTCAATCTGCCTGTTTCAGAAACAAAAGCAAGAAGAACAAAGCAAGCGATTGTCCAACCTCTTACCTTTCCTTTATTTTTAGCTGTTGTTTGCCCTACAAGGGAAGCATGATAAATCAGACCAAACTTTGGAGTGTCACGCTTAGTCTTCAGTGCTCTAAAAAGTGCTTTCTCAGCTCCCAGAATCTGAACTGTTGATGCTGGATGCTTCGCTAGATTCAGCAGGGAACCTATTGCAGACAAGATATAATAGTAGATTATATGAATGAAGTAAACGCTGAAATAGGCCCTTTACAAAACATTCATGTTCAATATTTGGAAATGACAAGCCTCATACCTACTACCCTCCACACTGACTAAAGATCTCTAGGAAACAGGAACAAAAGGACTCATTGGATGGACATCACCGTACAATTTTTGGGAACTGTAGGGACAATCCTGAACCTAAGTTTCATTACATGATATGAAAATAACCTAAGGGCAGCATAAATCTGGCATTTGGGAGTAAATGAGTGAGAATGGCTCAAGAAGTGTCTCAGAAGAGGTAGTGACTAAAGTTGCTTTCACCTTCCAAGAGGAAATCAAGCAAAGTTAAAATAATGTCATCATTGTCAACTTCTTGACCTGACAATGCAACTCTGCATTATGGTTTCTTGTTAATCTCCAAAATGATTATAATCAAGGATGCTAGCACACAGTCAACACACACACTCAGAATTGCAACATACCAGCATGGGCAATAAGCCTTGCTCCTACTAGTTCTCCCACCATAACAGTGAGGTTAGGTGCAATGGCCATCATTCTATTTTTCAGATAGTCATACAGCGTTGCCCGATACTCAGAGATCTCAATAACCTGAAAGACAAAATAACAGAAGGTTCAAACTATGGAATATTGCAAAGAAAACTGGGAATGAAATCAAGGTATTGAAGAATCATGAGTATGATGATGTATTATTATATATAGTCAGTTGGATGTTTAGACTGGATTTGTCATTTTTATCCATCAATTGAAACCTACCCAAGGACCTGGGACAGGAGTTCTTGTGGTTAATGGTATTGTCACAGGATGCAAACTGTTCCAAGTAAAGCTATTCCTTGCAATTAACTGATGGTGATTTTTATTATTATTACTATGAATAATGATTTAAAGTGTGAATACTTTAACAAAAAAATACTAATCCAGCATAAAGAAGTAAAACAGCAGTATTTTATTGTGATTTTTGCTCCATTAGCACTAAGTTGTATTGGCTTCCTGGCATTATAATGACCTAACTGAAAAATAGCATTCTGCTATCTCAGTGTATACCCTAGAAAAGCTTCTGCAGATCTCAGAACAGAAAGAAACAAGCAAGTATATATATTCAGCCAAGATGTTGTCCTGAATATGTTCCAATTATGAATTACTTGTGATGGCATCAGAAGAGGTAGTGACTATGCAACCCTCATAGGTCGTACATCAGGAAAGCATCATTAGAGGAATCATCACTTGCCACCAAAAAACTAATACAATTTACAAATTTGGTTGCCTCCTAAAAATTATAACACAATCAATTGCCAAACAGATTAAAAATCAACCACAAGATTTGCAGGCAATCATAAATTTGCTTACATATAGTCCTTGACATATGAATACAACTGAACTTGGAATTTGGGTTGTAAGTTGTTGCTGTCATATTTATTTATTGAATTTATAGTGCCACCTGTTCGCACATGGTGACTCAAGGCAGCTTATAGAATATAAAACCTCATTTAAAACAATAAAACTAATTAAAAAGAATTAAATAAATAAAATATAATAATAAAATTACCCCCACCCCAGCATCAGCACATCTCACAAGCCATTTAATGGGCTCCATCCCATTCTGGATTCTCCAGGCCCACTGGCATAACCAGGTCTTCAGTGCCTTCCAGAAGAGGGGAGGGCATTCTAATCTCTGGGAGAATGATGTTCCAGAGAGAGGGAGCTATATTAAGTGAATCATGTGGTCATTAAGCAAATCCAGCATATCCAATGGGCAGTTTTTTTGCCATTTTCTGCTGGAAAACAGCAAAAAGTATGTGAGCTGATTGCCAAGTGCCAGAAATGTAATTGCATGACCATGGTGTAATGTATATGTGTGCTCAAGCACAGATCATAACTTTGAATGGTTAAGCAAGGATTACTTATGTGTTTTCCTTTTGCTTTCTTCTTCATGTATACCAAGGGCCTTGGTGGCTCAGGCTGTTAAATGCCTGCATTTAAGTTCCAGCTGCCTACAATTACTGTAGGCTCGAATCCCACCAGGCTCAAGGTTGACTCAGCCTTCCATCCTCTCGGGGTAGGTAAATTGAGGACCCAAGATTGTGTGGGGCAATAAGCTGACTTTGTAAAAATGCCGCTTAGTAATAAGCAGGCATATACAATGGAATGAACGCTATTGCTGAGCACACTGGGTTGTATCCAAAATTGTAAGCCGCCCTGAGTCTTCGGAGAAGGGCGGGATATAAATGTAATTAAAAACAAACAAACACGAGTTTGTGGTTTCACCAAAATTTTTAAAAACTAGGTTGCCAGTCTTGATACAAACCGGCATATTAAACTAGCAATAGCAACAGCAGACTTATATACTGCTCCATAGTGCTTTACAGCACTCTCTGGGCCGTTTACCATGTCAGCATACAGTATTGCCTCCAACAATCTGGGTCCTCATTTTACTGACCTTGGAAGGTTGGAAGGCTGAGTCAACCTTCAGCCTGTCAAGCTTGAACTCCAGAATATAACCCTAACCCTAACCCTGGGCCTCCTATCCTTAACTATCATTAACAAAGCTAGTAATCACCATTTCTAAATAAACTGTGGTTAAATAGATGTTTTCTAAATTAATTAAAACATGAGATATTGCTAAAAAGAACTTTGATCATTTGCGGACAAGTGCTTCTTCATGCCTGAGCTCATTAAACCAAGACATGATCAACCAAACTGAACTAATCCACTCAGATTCTATTTCTTTAGATTTAAAACAGATTTAGACAAATGGAGTGGCACTTAGTTGTGTTAAATGGCCTACAGACTGGTAATTTTTTTTAACAAGCCAACTGCTGCCACTGTTCATTTGCCACTACGCTATCACCTGATCACAAAGATGCTGTATATTGCTTATATCTTCTTCTGATACTTCAGTCCCCATGGAGATCTCTGCAGCTGCTTTCACTTCTTCTTCAACCTCCTCTGGAAGGATCTCAGACAGGTCAGAAGAGGAAAAGTTTATTCTGTCTCCTGGGGAGTAAAATATAAAATAGGAATAAGAGCAAACAGAAATTAAGAGTTCATCTAGTAATCATAGGTTTGTCATACCAAGATAAGCATGAAAAGGAAATTAAGGAGCAGATGGGTGATTTTCATGTGTTTATGTCTAACAAGGAATTTCTGCTTAGTAGTTTAGATAAGAATCTGTACAGTTAAGAACAAATTTTTAATAACTAGTCTTTTCATTTCATCCTGCATACAACTGGAAAATAGAGTAACTCTATATTTAGTATTTTTCATTGCTTAATTGCTGAAGAAGTCCGCAGAATACAAAAAAGAGTTTTGTTTTGTTTATATAAGAATTGTGTTTACGTAAATAAGAAGAGAAAGTTAGCAACATAAGTATATTCTATAGCTGTTATTGTAGCCTGGGCCTCACAGCTGATAGGAAAACTTGAATAATTTCTGATACTGAACAGGTCAGATTGTTCACCGTTTGCAGAAGTTTAAGCATTACTTACCAATTTTTTGTACACATTTACAATATGCTAGATTATCTGTGATAATTTTGCCCAGTTCAGGAAAATGCCACCCATACCATTCTCTACAACGCATAATGTAGTTATTCAATTCTTTGTCCAGGTCATCAAGAAGAGCTGGAAAAGGCAAAATACATGTTTCATTTAGTTCAGTTATACTTTGGAAATACACCTTTTTGAAAATAGTATCAGAAGCATCCACATAATGCCTCAATTATATTTACTTTTTCATAAACACTCCTGTGAAACATAGCAATTTAAAGTTATCAAAGGATTTCTGATATGTTTTACAAGAAGACATCTTCTTATACATTTAGAAGAGGACATTTCTGCTAACATTGTAAGGTGCCCCAAACATATCAGCCTAAGAAGATGGGAAAATATTTTTATTCTCTCAATTCAGTATCTATAACAGTATGTCCTAATTTCTAGGATCCCTGAAAGTGCAGGCTAATTCTGTTTTCTTTCTAAATGAGAGCATGCATAGCCAATTTAAAATGATCTCTTCAATATGCATCACATGCAACCTTTTACGTATTACCTTGGAAGGTCACAATGCTCTAGTTTCAAATACTTGCCCAACATCCATACTGTTCATTAGTTATTGTCTATATCAGAAGTCACCAACCAGTGGTCCACAAACCACTGGTGGTCCATGAGAAAATTTTGGTGGTCTATAGTGCACCCAGGTGGAGGAGCTGCTCTGGGATGACCAGTGGGCCAGTCCTGTAACTAGAGCTCTGGAATATGGGACCGGCCAGGCAGCTCATGGTAAGGCTGGAAATCTCCGCCATAGAGGGAGGTATATGCAACTTGCATCTTTGCAGGTGATGAAGGTGCAAGTAGTAGTGTAGCCCTCGCCAGCCAGATTGAGGTAATGGTGCTGTTGCAGCAAGGGGTGGTGGTAGAGCAGATGGGCCAAAGCAATGGATGTTGACAACCCGCAGCTCTTTCGTCCCCCTGCTGTGGCTCCATTCGGCTGAACCCATCAGTGGCTGGCCCTGCCCCTCACCCTCCCAGTCACTCCTCGCCTGGCCTGAGAAGGTAATGGGGGGGGGGATATGGAGACTTGTTCTGTATTCCAGAGCAGAAGCGAAGCGCCCCTGTACTTGCTTCATCTCTTGCTTGGTCTTGCGGGCACTTTTTCCAGCCCCTTTTGGTGCTGCACGCACCTCAGTTGCTTGGGGAGACACGCAACTTCCTGGCCCAGCCCAGCCATTTCTCTCTGCTGCTGCTGTTGGCGCCTGCATGGTCTGCCCACTGCTCTTGCAGCGCCTTGTGCAACACAGTTAAATTTAGCGCACTTCACAATGGGGGAGACAGCGTCCCTTCCTCCTCCTGGAGCCCACTACGATGCGCAGCATCAGCCACAGCCGGGTTGGGTGAGTGTCTCGGGGTGGAAAGCAGGCTGTGCATCTCCCCAAGTGACCGAGGTGCGTCCAGCACCAACAAAGGCCAAAGAAACGCCTGTGAGACCCAGAGAGCACCGGAGAATCAGAATAAGAAAGACAGAGATGAGAGAGAGACAAAGAGAGACAGAAAGAGAGAGGGGAGGGAGGAAGAGAGAGAGAGGGAGGAAGGGAGAGAGAGATACCTATTTCCCTTAGAAAACACCAGGAGCCACAAAACCTGGGTAGGCATGGCTGGGGGGGGTGTCATGTAACTGGGTGGGAGTGAGTGAGGTCAAGTTAGCCACACCCACCCAGGTTTTGTGGCTCTCGGTGTTTTGTTTTCTGTGGGAAATGGGGTACAAATGGCTCTTTGAGTGTTTAAGGTGGCAGAAACAGGCGGCCAAGCTAAGTGCCGAAAGACCCCATCCCATCACTGGGAATCCAGGCACTTCAGCGAGCGGCACACTGGATTCATATTAGTGTTCTGCAGGATTTAAAATTATGAATTTAGTTGTCCCTGAGGTCTAAAACATTGGTTTTCTATATAGCTTCAGAAGCTATTTTCAACTTCTTCAGAATCTCAACCTAATTAAAGTCAAAGTATGAATTAATGTCTATATAGAGTTTAACAAATTAATATGTAAAGAATGCTGAAATGTTTTAGAAGTTATGTAGTCTTGTGCTCGAGTGACTTACAATCAAAAAAGTTTTTCCAGCTATGCATGGTGTCTTATCTCATGTAAATGGCTGCCTTGAGCATAAAGAATCTCTTTAACAATCTAGGGAAAAACGCTTTAAAAAATTAATCTGCTTTTCTGAAAAAGGCTTAATTATAACTATGATAAAATGACAGAAACAGGCTTTTAAAAGGAATATTAACTGCCAAAACCACCCCTAGATCAATCCTATAGTCTAATATCATCATATGCTATCTAAGGGGTAATAATAGAATGTAAATTTCCACAAACATTTCTAGGCTTCAAAAGAATGATCAACTTTTCAGAATGGTTTAAAACATGTTTATTGCATAAACTTAGGTAATTTAAATCAGGGGTCCCAACTCCCGGTCCATGGCATGCCAGAAACAGGCCACTCAAAAAAGTGAAGCCCCATCTGTGGGTTGCAGGCAGCATAAGAAGTCACGCCCCCTCCGGTCCGCAGAAAAACCTCTCTCTACGGAACAAGTCCCTGGTGCCCAAGATTGAGGGTCGCTCATTTAAACAGAAATGACACCAAGAATAAAGTTTAAAAAAGAAAAATGGAAGATAAACTGCTAATAAAACAAGCCTTGTAGATCATAGTATTTCTAGTATCTATTTTAAGTTATTTCATGTATTGTTTTTGATTGGTCTCTTAATTCTTCTCCTAAAAACTGTTATTTCAAATGTCTGGTCTATAATATACTACTCTATAATGTATTGTAAAAGAAGAGAATCATCCTGACAGAATTTATTTAATTTTTCATTGTGAATATCTACAGGTAATCCTTGACTTACAACTGGTCACTTACCAATCATCCAAAGTTACAACACACCACCCATCTCCAAAAGTTACTTACAAATTGGTTCAAAGTTAGGGATGCTGTGATGCCCCTTCCCACCTATCATTTTTGCAGAGATAGCTGATGTGATGCTCAGCTTTCCTACAGACATTGCCTGCCTCATGGCAAATCTGCAAGCAGGTACTACTGTTGCAAGCCCCTTGAGCAGTTTTTTTTTAAAGAAGGCTCTGCAAATGGATCCCCTACAGACTTGCAATAGTACCAGTTTGCAGAATAGCACAATTTGCCATGAGGCAGGCACTGTTTGTAGAAGAGCTGACCATCACTTTAGTTTTGTGAATCTTTGCAAAAAACAGAAAGGTAAATTGGGTGGTGCAAGGCTTTGAAAATTGCTGAGGATCAGAGGCTGAGTCCTGCAAATCCCAGGGTGGCTGAATGGGAAAGAGGCTAAGGTCTACAAGCTGTAATAGTCCTGTAGCTTCTGTGTCAATGCCAGTTGCTGCCAGTATGATCTGGCTTCCCTGATTTTGCTTGTCAGAATGTAGCAAAAGGTGATCCCATTACCCTGGGGCATCATCATAAATACATGCCACTTGCTAAGTGGCCAAATTTTGATCACATGACCATGGTGTAATGGTGATAAGTGTGAAAAATGGTCGTAAGCCACTTTTTCAGTGCTGTTATAACTTCGAACTGTCACTAAACAAATGGTTGTAAGCAGGGGTGGGATTCAAATTTCTTAACAATCAGTTGTGGGCGTGGCTTGGTCATGTGACTAGGTAGGCATGGCTTGCTGACTGGTGCATGGCTTGGTGGACATGTGACTGGGGTGGGCATGGCTAGATGACCATATGACTGGCAAACCAAATGTAAGTGGTCCTCGCTTAATGGCCAGTTGCTTAGCAAGTATTCTAATTTATGACTGACCTCCCCAGAGCTGCCTGACCTGTTTTGGGTGTTTTGACAGCCACACACAAACACACACACACACACACACATGACCAGTTACAACATCCCACAGTCTTGTGACTAAGGTTTTCCATGTTTTTTGCCAGTTTCCAACAATTCCTTCTGGTTTCTGGTTAAAAATGCCCATTGGGGAAAATGGACTTGTTTAACAACCACAGTATTTGCTTAATGACCATAAGGTTCACTTAATGACCATTGTGTTTGCTAAACCAGGGGTCTGCAACCTTAAACACTCAAATAGCCATTTTTCTATTTTCTTTTAAACAGGTATCTCTCTCTCTCTCTCTCCTTCTCTCTCATCTCTCTTTTTCTCCCTGTTTCTCATGTCTTTCTCTCATCTATAACTGCTAAGATTGGAAGCTGTTTTTTTATAATCCTATTTCTTTGCAGTTTTTTCACACACATTTGTGCATATGTATCCAGTACTTTCTTCCTTTCCACTATGCATTCAAAATGGGCAATGATTATATGTGTGTGTGTATGCATGTGTATATGTGTGTTATGTGTATGCTTATGTATATATATTTCACTTTTAATGTGTGCCAGTGTACTTACAGTAAAAAAATGACAATAAAAGTTATCTTATCCTATCTTCCTTCTTTCCTTCCCAACCCCATTCCTCCCCACACCCTATTTTGTGTTGGCTTCCCAGCCAAGTACTTACCAGGTCTGATCCTGTTTAACTTTCTAAAATCAGCCTACTGAAATAAATACCAAACTAAACTGCCCAATAATTTACCTACCATCACTATCTTGCATCTGATTTCAATGTAAACAGCCAATCTGCAGTATTACTAAATTTTGCTAGGCATCTGCTGCATGTTATTCTCTCTTCCTTGATAATCTAGTCTTAGCTGGGCAAAACATATTAGACATTTGGAGTCTCTGGCGAGAGCAGCTCAGTGTGTTGAAAAGTCGCATGTCTCCCCATATTCCTTTCTCCGCAGCCTCGTCCCCTCCTCATTTGTGAAGTGCGCTAAATTTAAAGGTGCTGCGAGAGGCTGCTCACTGAGAGAGGAATATGGGGAGACGTGCTACTTTTCTCCGCGCCAAGAGGACTTTCTCTTTCTCTTGCCTCCACTCTTGGTGCAGAGAAAAGTTGGTGGGAGCAGCAGTTGAAGTGGTCGGTCACCCACCCTGGGGCTCACAGTCACCATACATTTGGGGGGTGGGGGATGCAGCGGCAGCGAGGCGGCAATGGCTGTGGCGGCATGGAAGGCAATGGCAATTCCGCCAGCATTGGGGCTTCTAGTACCAGCTCCCCCCCGCCACCCATCAGCTGTTCCTGCACTGCACACGTGGTGCATCAGGGCTTCCAGGCTCTGCTCCCCACAGCCACCGTCAGCTGTCCCGGACTCAATCAAGGGGTGCCTTGCCGACACGAGCCTCTCTATGTGTTCCTTCCTGCTGCTTTTGCTGGAAGAGCGAGAGTGTCTTTCCCGGCACAGCGAAAAGCCTGCAAGTCCCCATTGGGAAATGGCCCCCGGGCAGCAGAGATTCAACCTGGTTGCTTCTCTGCTGCCCGGAGCCATTTCCTGATAGGAGGGGGACTTGCAAGCTTTTTGCTGTGCCGGGAAAGACTCTCTCGCTCTCCCAGCAGCAGGTGAGAGAAGCAGCCACTGACCTGGCTGGAGCCGACATGAGCCTCTCCATGTGTTTCCTGGCGGAAGGCACGTGGTGGTGGGGGAGGAAGGCAACCGTGGCAGCAGCAAAAGGCAAGTGGTGGGGGGGAAAGGCGACCGAAGGTGGGGCAAAAGGCAAGTGGTGGTAGGGGAAAGGCAACTGGTGGTGGCAAAAGGCAGGTGGTGGAGGGGGGAAGGTGGTGACCGCGGCTTGCAGAGCCTCACTCACCCAGGGAGATCAGATCAGGCAGGGCCGCAGCACAGCGGAAGGCAGGCAGCAATGGCTGGCCTAATGGGCGGGCAAAAGCAGGCTGCAGGCAGTGATGTCGCACATGCACAATAAGGACTGACTGGGCAGGGAGTGGAGAAGGGCGGGTCCAGCCAGAGGCCCGATTTACCGGTTCTCCAAACTATGGAGAATTGTAACAACTGGTTCTACCGAATCGGTAGAATCCCACCCCTGGTTGTAAGTTGAGGGCTACCTGTATTGTCAGTTTCACCATCGTTACAAATTTTCCAATCTTATATTATTGTCAATTTTATTTTTCAATGTTGTGCAAAATTTGATCTCTGTATCTTAGTAAATTGTGTTTTTTTATTTTTTATTTAAAATTTATTTTTCATTTAAAATTTACTAGAATTACTTCCACTAAAATATCTGCTGTTTATGTTTACTTTTCTCAATCTTTTTATATATTTCCCTCTTCTGAACCTTTTTTGCATGATCACATGTGCAAAAATGTTATTTTTGCAACATTTCCAACATTTGTTGTTATGCCATCTATAAAACATTTTGTACCAATTCCCCCTCAAATTATAGCTTGCAGTAAATTTGATTTCCCCCCCACAGCTCTATTGTTTTACTGTGAATATGCCTTTGAAATTTTCCATCTACTTTCTCAAGCAATTTTAATTTGTTCCCCCTGAATATCGTATTTCAATGCTAATCTCTATATGATCCTAATAGGTGATCTTGGGGTTTTTTTGTTTCAAATTCTCTCATCATTCTCAAGATTCCTCCTTTCTTGAGATCAAAATTGGTTCTTTCAGTAATTTGTAATTACATCAACTATGGTAAATTCCTACTTCCATCAAGATGTTCTTGCCATGTTTTTTAGTCTTTTAACTATTTATCCTTTGCTTTACAATGTTACTAAGCAATTAGCATTGTGCTTTATCAATCAAAATTGTTCATTTTATAGCTTGTTCAATTTTTAGGGTAAAATCCTGCCATTATACATAGTATTTTCTGACAGATTTCTTAAAAGATCGACAATATATCTTTAATTACACCACTTAAGGAATTGTGGTTTCTAAGATGCCCTACAATATATCTATTACCAAATTATACACAACCAATTCTATAAAACTGACTCAATATATTAAGCAAGCCCCACAAATCTGAACTGAGGGTCTCATCATCAAACTGGTTTCCCTCTCATTTCAAGGGCTCTATCATCTTGATGTTGGCACTTGGCCACATTGTAAGTTGGATATAGCAGGATTGTCAGGATTAACAAGAACAAAAACCAAATTCGCCAATGTCAAGCTAGAATTTCACACTGATCCCAAACTTGCAGACCCTGATACTGTAAGTCAAAAGTATTCGTATTATTTCACTTAAAATTGTACTTACATATTGCTTGGATAATCATTGTATCAACTTTGTCTGGGCTGAACTTCAGTTTATATCGTGAGAGGCTAAAAATAAACATACAAAAGAAATAATTTTGTATACAAGCAGATGACAACACTAATGAAAGTTTATTGAAAAATATTAATTCATTATTAAGCATACATTTGTTAAAGGCATACTGCGCAGCTATTAATGAAAGAGAACATTCACCTGGAATATGGGGAGATTTGAACCCAGGCACTCATATCCTTATATATCTTTAAAAACAGTTGACTGGATTGCTTTTACTTGATGTGCTCACTAGTTTGCAGAAAAACGTAAGTTTAGGTCATGATGAAGCTTGATATTTGTCACAGTTTTTTTTTTTGCTTTGCTTCATCAAAAAGAAAGTCATCCACTAACTATATTGCAGAAATTAATTTTCAAAGAACTTTTGACATTCATTATTCTCTATACAGCTACCTGTAATTCAGTAACTTTCCTCCCCCCAAAGCATGGGTTTGGAAGCATACTCATTTATAGAAGTGAAACTTATATTCTACTTCATATATGATAAACCAATAGGTAAAACAGAAAGCTTTCTTTAATGTGACATCCTCCAAATGTGCCAAATGCTTCCATCATTTCCAGTCTGTGTTTAATTACTTAGGATTTATATCTAACCATTTTATTTGACATTCAAGGAATCCATAGCAATTAAAAATACAAATTAAAAAATATAAAAATAAAAAAAAATTGGAATCAAGATAAAATTCTAAAATCAATAGCACTGAAGTCAAAATTCAATTAACGAAAGAAATTTTCCTAAGTGTCAGGAATAATGGGATGTTAAACATGTATCTACATTCCACAAGGGGGAGAGATATGGCCCCAGTTTCAAAAGCTGATATAATCATCAAGGATGGGAAAACGATACCTGTGTGCCAATCCTAAACACATAGCTGCCATCTCCCGGGATGGAAGGCCACTGATAAGTCCTTCTATTTGAGTGCGAATGCCTCTCATCAGCTCGGTAACCATTGGACTATGGATGCAGCTTAAGTTCAGTTTCTCCTGCAGAAATTCAAATTGTACCATTTTGATCAAAATGTACACAATATGGTCAAAATGACAAAAATATTTACTGTTCAGTATATAACAAATATAAGTTTGCCCAAGCCTAACATTTTTGTATGCTCCTTACTTCTTCCCAACAGAAGACCATTTCTGCCCTCCAATCTAACTAGCCATGAAGGCCAATGGCAAAGGACTTATAAATGGCAATCTAGGTTGGTCTCCAGTTTGTTTGTGTGCAGCTGCGTATATACACACATGACATAAAATCAACAGGCTACAAACTTCCAGAAAAAATTACCCTGCAGGTAAATAATGTTTTGATTTTTTAACTTAATTTTTATCTCTACACAGTAACATTGTGTACCATAAAACAACTAATAGGGTTTCGGAGAAGCATATTTAAAATTGATAAGGTTTTAAGAGCCCATCTTTCCCATGAGATCCTGCAGAAGCAGCACGTTGCACCTGTCATCAATCAATGTGTTTCATCTGGTGGTACCCAGAAAGCTAGCCTTGTTGTAGTGCATGCCTTTGGAATATTATTCCCCTGGGATTAGATTGATCTCAAACCTGCTGGCCTTGAAGATGTGGCTGTGATCTGGGTTTGGGTCATCCATCAGAATTCATGAGTTGGCTATAATAATCTGTTTCATTGGTTTCCAGATGCTGGTTTTTGCAGTTGGCCAGGGTTTTTTTTAACTGTTATTAGCTGCTTAGAATATGAATAACTGCCAGCTGGGATTTCAAAGGCTCTTTCCTGTTCTCTATGCAGGCCTTTGGAGGGGACAATCAATGCCTTTTTCTTCCTTTCTGTTCCCCTCTTGGTTTAATTTCCTTGTCATCAATATCCCTGTTTGTCTTATACATTTTTGTGGTTTTTTGGTATTGTTTTTAAAACGTTATAAGAATTGTAAACCACCCAGAATTGCTAGGAGTTGAGAGGCATATAAATTTAATAAATTAATTTATGGTGTGAATAAATCATTACAGGCTCTTAGTACATGCTGTTATTGGAATACCACTTAGCCTTTTTAATGTAGATATTAAGACTTACCTTGATTACACCTCCCAGTTTAGCATCTGCTACAGCTAGCTGTTCATGGGCATCTTTGGCTACTATTTTCTTTAATATTTTCTTTAAATTTTTGCTGATTTTGCCTTCTACCAGTGCTGTGGATGCTGGAGGAGAAAAAAAAAGCTGCAAAAAATCTAGAATTTTCTAAAAGACCCAGCCAGAAAAATGAGCACGGAATAAAAAAATATAGTAAGTTCTAACTACAAAATACTTCTGATAATACACTGATAATACACTGATGTTACTAGTTTAGGTAATGAAATGTTTGCAAGAAAACAACCAAGCTCAGAGTACCAAGCATAGCTCACAAAACAGTTCATTTTCTGTTGTCTCAGTGGTAGTGACGAAATGTTATATACAATCACATTGATTCAGTCCACTAACAATGCATCATTGACAACAGAAATTGGTATGAAGCCTGCATATTCAATTCTCAGTCCTGTAATCTTTTACTAAACTCTAGTTAATACTATACAAATTCCACTATACTGAATATATCTTATAACAATAAATTAAAAAAACATGATAAAGACACAAGGAAATAGAAGCAGTGAGCACAGAAAGGATAGCAAACATATAGTGTGTGTACTCATTCTCTCAGCTGCTATTAAGCATCTTTACCCAAAACAAGATTAAATATATGGGACCTCAATCAAGGTCAATGCCACTAGGCACAAAAGAAGAAAGGCTTTTTTCAACCAAGTCCTTTGTTTTTAAGTGGAATTTACCTCCCCCTACTGGATAATGAAATGTAAAATGTTATTTAAATAGAGATAATCTAAATAGATAATCTAAATTTAAATAGAGATAAAGTAAAATTGCTCCTAACATCCAACTCAGCTTGGAGGTTGGAAAAGGGTAGCCATTTTATGTTCCCAATCTGGGTTCAGATACCATGAGACACTACAGTTTAATTGGATTAACATAACAAAAAGTCCATGACACTAGACTACGGAGGTACATTGTCTGAACTATAATCTTGGCCACGATTCAGTTTTGGATGACACCAAAGCATAATGACATTACAAATATACTGTAGTAGCACCAACCCAACTAGATTATTCTCCCATGGAGTAACCTTATCTAACTTGATGCTCTATAAATATGCATTTTTGCTGGAGATAATGGAAACTATACTCCAAAACTTCTGGAGGGATCAAGTTGGAGAAGGCTGCTTTAAACAGTGAGAATGCATTTGTTCATGATATGAAAATGGATTTTCTACCCTTACATACATTATATTTATTGATGTGTGTACTAGCAAATGTGAAAATAGTTGGAAATTCATGTGTCCCTTTCAGAAATTTATTTGCAAAGTTAGACATTTCCAAGGATGTAAGTAAAGCTATACAAAGCTTGCAAGAGTCATTATATAAACTTTGCAAGAAAGGAAGGTAAGGTGGCAAAATGACTCAATACGTCATAGGTTAAATGCTACTTCCAAGTCCAATTTAAAGCAGTAAATTTAATTTACAAAAAATTAAAACTTAATCCTCCTCACACCTAATCATTGATCACACTCATTGGAGCTGTAAGAATTGGAATCCAACATCCCAGATGGCCAGCACTTCTCCTACCTTAAGCAGCTTGCTGTCAAGCTAACTGAAGGGCCATCTCCTTCAAGTAAATCACTCTGTTTCTTCTACAGTAACAGCCCTAGAAGGCCAATTTATGCATCCCTGAAAAATGCACTCCATGTCTGGAATCTGGTTTAAGATTATGTTATCCTTAAAAGTGATCAATAACCTTAATAAATATTACCTGCAAGAGCTTCTGTTGTGTCTTGAAACTTCTCAAAATGTTTCAGTTTTACGCTAAATAAAAAACATCAAAATGTTTTTGCAACAAACATCAGGACCTGAGGAATTGTAATCAATTATAAACATTTTTCAAGAATCTCAAAAATTGATAAGCATGCAATCTCTGGCTTTTTTAATTAATTAAAACTCCCAGTCCATTAGGTCGGTGTCTCCTATACAAAGAGAAAAGTGTGCTTTAAAAGATTTTGGTTCAGATGTTAATTAACTTTTAGGCAAGCTGGCCACCCATCTAATAATTCCTCACTTACCAACTGCCTTGGAGAACAATCACTTGCAGTTAGGACAGTGAGGAAAAAATAACAGTGACCAGTGCGCACATTTCCAAACTTTGATTCATCCCTTCCTCAATTCCATTTGCCATTAGTCCATATGTGTTGTCCAATGTAAAATGTAAGCAGTTGAAATCACACGATTTTTCACTTAGTGACCACTTCGCTTAACAATGGAATTTTGGTCCCAATTGTGATTACTATAATGATTACCTGTGTAACCTACTTTATAGAATAATATGTAACTATTACAAATATAATAGACACAAAATACAAAAACATTCTGCATATATTGTATACAAACATGAATTTTATAAAATTATAAGATACACTTAATTAGTTCATTAATCAAGTCCATTACTTCCTACTTATACTTAACTAATGTGTCATACAAATCATGTTCCACTTCAGCAAGCCTTCTCATGTAATTCTTGTGATACCTAAGCCCAGTGGTCATTCAGATTTTTGCAACTCAGATCTGATAGTCCTAATTACCATAGTGCTGCAGAGTTAATCATAGCATAAACCTAACTCTTAGAATGAAATAGCTTTGCTACTCATTCCAAAAACTCTAAGTGACTAAAAATGTCAACCTAGTTGTCAGATATTTTTAGTCCTTTGCAATTTAACAGTTTACAGATGCAATAAAACAAAAATAGGGAAATACAAAAACACAAAACATCAAAAGATACAATGCTGAACAGCAAGACATCATATTGCAAATTCCCATCAGAAAAACTCAGTGTATAGGGCTTTAGAACTCCCAGCCTGCAGGCTGGATGGGTCATGTGCTGGCCACGCTTGGTTTAGCAAAGGGGAAAAAAGTCCTGATATGTCATGAGATGCTGCCATGACGTGAGTTTGACACCCTATTCTGGAAGATGGCCAAGACATAATAACGACAATAAGTTTATTTAGCTGATTTATAGATGGGTTTTTCTACCAATGAGAAGATGAATTAAGTATTTTACATCCTGTATTCAAGAATATAAAGTAGTTCCAGAAAACCCCATAGAAAAAGATGAAGAAAGTCAAAAAAACTAGTAGCCGTGCGCTTGAAATATTAGTTACTACTTCTTGAAGAACTTTACTTACATTTTATTAGCTTTTTCAGGTGTTTCAAACTCTTTCCATAAGTTGTCAATTTCTTGAAGCTTTTTCTCATCTATAACCTGTGGTAAAGATAAAAATTAATGAAATATATGCAATATTTGGCAACAAAGTATCTGTCTTATTTGTGACTTGGAGAAATTAAAAATGTGAATCTATACTTCAAGCTTTGAGCAAAAAAAATATACGCAATAGGTCTATTTTATGAACTGTATATCCATGCCACTTAACTCTTCCAATTTCAGTTAGAATAAAGTCCAGTGGGAAGTTGTAAACTTTTTTGCTAATGTTTATTTCGCTGGCTTAAATGTAGCTCCAAAATTGTGACTTTGAAGAGCAGGATATAAAAGTTCATATCTTTTTATGAATAAAAAAGATATGAACTTTTACATCCTACTTTTCAAAGTCACAATTTTGGAGCCAAGTTTATGAATCAAGCTTAAAATTAAAGTCCATCATTAGACAGGCAGGACATAAACTGAATGAATACAATAACAGAGTGAATTACTCCTGCCTCAGACAAGGGCTTTTTTGGGGGGGAGTTCCTTCAATCAGAGAAATTAAGTATTACCAAGAATGTCCATGAGAATTTAAAAAGTGATTCAGATTCAATTTTAATACAAAATGAACCCTAATAATATTGCAAGAGAAAGATTAGTTTATCTTTCCAAATTAGATCCAAATTACTTTGAAGACCCATTTTCCTTGCAACTTTTTTCAGCACATACAATAGTCCATATAATTCACCAGAATTGGCAACAGAACAGCAGGAAGGCTAAAGAAAAAAGTATACAGAGCACCAAGTTGCATGGGAGAATTTCTGCTGCATATAATGCAGGCTTCCCCAAAAAACAATACAGGTAGTCCTCAACCTACAATCACAATTGACCCCAGAATTTGTGTTGCTATGTGAGAAATTTGTTAAGTGAGTTTTGCCCCATTTTACGACTTTTCTTTGAACAGTTGTTAAGTGAATCACTGCAGTTGATATGTTAGTAACCAGGTGTCAAAATCTGGTTCCCCCATTGACTTTGCTTGTCAGAAGGTTGCAAACGGGGATCACATGACCCTGGAACATTGCAACTGTCATAAACATAAACCAGCTGTCAAGCATCCGAATGTAAATCACGTGACCGTGGGGATGCTGCAATGGTCATAAGTGCAAAAAGCGGTCATAAGTCACTTTTTTCAGTGCTGTTGTAACTTTGAATGGTCCTTAAATGAACTGTTGTAAATCAAGAACTATCTGTAGTTTGTGAGTGAGTTTTCCTTTCTTTGGAAGCAATGAGCCAGCATACAAAACGTCAACATCCCTTTCCGGATTAAAAGCAACTGCTTTAAAAATATATAATTATTTGTCCAGACAACCAGTTGGATAAAGATACAACTATTATTATTATTATTTATTGGACTTGTATGCTGCCCCATCTCCGAAGACTCGGGGAGGCTCACAACTAAAAACATTCATAATAAATAAATAGTTAAAAAATAATTAAACCGAAACAAGCCCAAAATCAATATTAAAATTAAATAAAAGGACCCCTCCCCCGAGAAGGTTATCACAGCCCAGCTTGGTCAAATAACCAGGTCTTCAGGTCATGGCGGAAGGTGCGGAAGTCAGGGGCCAGACGGAGCCCCCAGGGGAAGCTGGTTCCACAGGGCGGGAGCCGCCACAGAGTAGGCTCATCCCCAGGGGACCGCCAGCTGACACTGGCTTGCCGACGGAACCCCGAGAAGCCCCTGCCTGTGTGCTCGCACAGTGCGGTTCGGACTTGATATCGGCAGGAGTCGCTCCCTTAAATATTCTGGACCCATGTCGTGTAGGACTTTGAATGTTAAAGCTAAGACCTTGAATCTCACCGGGAGTGCAACTGGCAACCAATGCAGGTCACGCAGGAGGGGGGTAATATGGGAGAATTGGGAAACTCCCATCACCACCCGTGCGGCCACATTCTGCACCAGCTGCAGTCTCTGGATGGTATGCAAGGGCAGTCCTAGTTAGAGAGCATTGCAGTAGTCGAGTCAAGAGGCGACAAGAGCATGAGTGACTGCACGCAGGGCATCTTGGTCCAGAAACGGGCAGAGCTGGCGAACCAGCCGGACCTGGGCAAAGGCCCCCTGGCCACGGCCCCACCTGTTCCTCCAACCGAGCCATGCATCCAGGAGGACCCCCAGGTTCCGCGCCCTATCCACAGGGGGCAACACCTCTCCCCCTATGATCAAAGATGGACATTCATGACTGGACCGAGATGCCGGTATGTACAGCCACTCAGCCTTGGCAGGGTTGAGTCGAAGCATGTTTCCGTCCATCCAAATCCATACCGCATCCAGGCAACGGGTCATCACGGAGAGGGCATCACTGACCTGGTTTGGGGTGGAGATGTTTAGAGCAGCTGTATGCCTCCAAGTTATGACAGACTTTCATCACTAGGGGACTCCTTTCACACCAAAACCAGAAATGCATTAAGTAGGAATGTTCCACAACTTACTCCCCTCCCTCATTTTTAACAATCTGTCCTCCCCCCTCCCCCACTGGCAAAGGAGAAAGAAGATGATCCACCCACGAGCATAAAGCGGGCAGGACACTGCCAATCAATTTCGGGGAATTTGAAAATGGATTCAGAAAGCTTGAAAAGAAGGCTGGTCATCTAAAAATGATCAGCATTTCTTTCAAGTTGCTAACCCCCAATAGGAAAAGGTAAGTAATCCTTTACGGAAAAAAATTAACGCTATTTAGCTCCTTCTGCCATTCAACGAAGCAGAGGCGAAAACAAGCCTTCTGCTTTCGACTCTCGCCTTTCAGCCAAACCCCGAGGAGCCCAGGAACACGTGCTTGCCGCCCAGCCTCACCTTGAAGATGGCGTACCCGGCCGCCGTCTCAAACAAAACCAGCATCGCTGCAGCGCGATCAGGACAGGCAGCGCAGGGGCTCCCCGGGAAAAGTGCAGATTATGCGCGTGGCAGAAGAACGCGGGCGAACAGACCACACGTTGCATGAAACATGCACCGCACGAGCGGAAGTCTCTGGCTCGCTTCACCCGGAAGTGCTTTTGATGGCCTGCTGGGAAGACAGAATGGAGCAGAGGGCGGGGGAAAAGGAGCGAACGTTTCAATTTTTGAAACGGCTGGGCTCGTTACTTGATTCAGTCCTGTAATTGATCATGTGGTCTAAAGGGGGAATACTTGTAATTCATAGGGTTTTCTAGGTTTCAGTAAAACTCGTGGGGAGATTTTTTTTGTCTGCGTTTCTGTAGATTTTAAATCTGGACCCAAAGTAAATACTGTAAACTATATAAATTGAACAAGATGTCTACTTCAGTATTGGCTTTTGGCAAAACGCCTATTTTTCAATAGGAGGTAAGCTTCGTCACAACAGCAATAATTACTCGCAACATTAAATACATCAACCATCTTTATGCTAAAACAATATCTTTGCATGGCTTTGTCAAAATGCCTCTTAAGAAAAATATACTTTGAGATCTTAAAATCAGACCTAACTGTAACAAGACATAATAAGCCTGCATCCCTCGTTAATTAGTTTGGAAGATCTTTATTTAAAATCTATTGTGCAATTTAGAATAAAAAATAGACATGTCATAGTAGACCTGAAAACGATGTAGAACTCAATATATTTTACATCATAAGCTTTTTGCATCATTCTTGCAAAGAGTTTAAGTAATCTTTAGCCAAAATAACTGATCCAGACCATGTTGGTATAAAGATATGAAAAATGTCAGCTATATTGACTGATAACATGGAAAATCATAAAAGAACCATTAAAATTTTTTTTTTGCTGTTTAGAGAAAAAGTGAACAAAACACATACATTATGAAAAATATACATGCTTAATAAATGAAAAACAACAGAAAAAATAAGTATATTTTACATTCAAAGTTACAACTTTATAATTTTTAATTATTAGATGATTTTGTATCTGCCTTTATTACTTTAGAAGTAACTCAAGGTGGCTAGCATGTCATCTTCCTTCCTTGTCCTGTTTTTCTCATAACAACCCTGTGAGATGAGTTGGCTGAGAAAATGATTGGCCCCAAGTCACTCAGCCAGTAGAACTAAAACTCATGGTCTCCTGTTTTCTAGCCTGATGCTTTTAATCATTAGACCAAACTGGCTGTTGTAGTCTCAATTGTGGTTGCAAGTTGAGAACTATTTGTATACACACTAAATCTGTAGATAGTATTTGTTTAATCAGTTGATCTATTTTTTCCCTTTGGTGCAGAACTACAAATTGTGATATAAGGTCCCAAAATGTACTTGTCACCAGAGTGCCAAAGAGAGAGACCCAAGAAGAGGTTTGGAAAAAAATCAGCTTTTATTTGTACAAAGAAGCTGGTTAGACATTCCACAACATACAAAGAGCATGCAATGAAAGGCCACACCTTGGGGAAGGTATGGCGTCCTTTTATACCTTCAGAGATATCAGCTTAGTACCCAATTCTGGCCCCCTGGCCAATGTCTTCCCTGTAGCCCTGCATTGGTGCAGCAAGGAAGGGGGGGTGGGCACTGGGTGCTTAGCAACACAGATATTTGCATGGTGTATCCTTGCCAAGCTATGACATGTTGTTCCAGGCATCTAGTTATACAAAAAACCAAGATAACAAATGTTAGATCACTGGTAGAAGCAAATGACACAGGTAATTCTAATTCTTACAGAAGCAAAATAGCAAGTTATTATTATGTCCCACTAATTCTACCTATTCTATTATTCCCTTCAGTGAGAATAGTGGTTTGCCCCGCCTCTTTTCTGCAACTCCTGCTGTTCTGCTCCCCAATTAGCTTGACGTGTTGAAATTAGGATTTTAGAAAGTCCAACTACATGACATTCAAATAGCAAATGTTCATGTTTCAGGTGCTGTATAAGTTGGAGGGGGGGATGGAAGGAGAAAGTGGAACATAGTATTGAAGTTCGAAATCTGCAGTTGCTATGACAACTAGAAGATGGTTCAGCATGTCAGCCAACCATGTTTTTTCATAACTTGAATAGCCACATATCCTCTATAGTAATAAATCTTCTGCTTGGAAGTCCAGTGTCAAATACTATACAAGAGAAAAGGGAACTCTGGTTGTTGCTTAGCAGCACCTATCCGTACCAAATTAGCAGGCATGCAAGCTGTGGTAACTTTATCTGCATGTGTTTGCATGAAAATATCACATCATGCAATTCGTATCTTTTTTGCAACTCCTGCCTTCCAACCATGTGGGTTGCGGCTCCCCTCTTTTGTGACCTGGTTATGGTTGAAATGTAGGTAGTTGGTTCCTCATCGAAGCCCGCATAGCCGCTACCGTTCTCTCCACCTGGGCACAAGATGGAGGGAGAAGTAAATCAGTGGCTGGTCTTTTTCAGCAAAGTTAGAAAATACGCCGCTTTCTGCCTTCCAATCTCGCTACTGTTAGGAAGGACAGAGGAGGAAAGAGATGCGCGATGCAAACATGGAAAAAGTGCAAGACGTAACTGCTCCTAGGTGGCCGTGCGCAAAGCCGGAGCAACTAAATTGCGACTGTCGTGAACGCTGCAAAGACCGGGCTGCGAGCGGCTCTGGAACTCGCGCAAAACTGTTCCCGGAGTCCCTGGGCGGGGGCGGAGCAAAGTTGCACTGCGCTTCTTCGGTGGGCTGTGCCTGGAGAGCGGGAAGTGATCTCAGGCGCAGAGGAAATCCCGCCTGCCCGCGCCCGGCCTGTGTGTTGTGCTCTCCGTGTTGGCGACGCCGAGAGCGAGATCGGCGAGGCGCTTCTCCGGGGGTGGCGGAGGGGCCGGCTGCGTCTGCGAGGGAGACATGTCGGATCAGGTGGGAGGCTCGCGCTGGGCAGGAAGCAGCTCGCAGTCGGCCGCCCCAACCGCCCCGCTGAAAGGCGCCCGGGCATTCCGCAGGCGGCCACAACAACCCGGGTCCCCTCGGCCGGAGGCTTACAGGCATGGCAACCCCCCCCCTGCCCCCGGCGGACCTAGGCCGGCTTGGCCCCCGGCCTGCCTCTCCACATCCGCTTCGTGTCTCGGGTTTAGCCTTCCTAACGTGCTTCTGGGCCATGAAATAGAATCGCCCCGAACCCGCGAAATGCCCCCGCGGTAGAGCGGAGGAGACAGATCGGAGTTGGCTCCTATGGAGGAAACCCATTGGGAGAAATAACAAAAAGGCCAAAGTTTCTGTTTGGGCTCCTTTTTGTTTCTGTTCCCCCTCCACAATCCCGCTTCTCGTTCGATGCGGCTTTCATTCCAGTCTGACTTTCAGAAAAGGGGGCGAAATTTCTTCTTTAGAAACGACCACGATGATCGTAAATGAACCATTGTTTTGAGATGTTCTGCAAGACTGCTGCTTGCACCGGGAACATCAAGACTTGTTCACACGACCTGACATTTCCTGTTTGGCTTGCCTGAAGCATGTTTTGGCAGGATAGCCTTTTTAATTGCATAAGCTTTGACATTATTTGAACAAAAATAACATTATAATAAAGATACGGTAGCATAGCCTTTTTGTTGCATTTTTATGACAGGCTGTAGAAGAGAAATCCATGCGGTGGCCAGACGGAGTAAAAATAGAAAGGCTCTCTTTATCCATTAATTCAAACTGAATTTGTTCAGCAAATTAAACATAATGGGCCAGTTTTATCATTAGAGTGTCTTAATCATAACATTAACTTACATCTTAGTGTTACTAGTCTTTGCTTCATGGGAGCGTGAGCAAGCAATTTACACAAGGTTGCTTTCACTTTCACTTCCATGCAGTTAATCCATATCGTGGATTATTTTAAGAACAATATAATGACAACAATTGACTTGTTTCAGAAATAGTAATTGGAAAGTGTTAAATATAGTAGTGCAAACTTCCAGTCTCCTTCCAAGCAAATAGAGATTCAGCATGGACACAGGGCTCATTCATATAATGCTATCATAAAGTGTTATATTTGAGCAGTTCGACTGTTTTATGAATTTGCATAGGGAATTCCTATTTTTTAAAGTGGGGAAGAAATTGGGCTGTTAATTTTTTCTTCTAAATATTTCAGCCAGTGATATTATTACCCCAGTGCCATGTCAGTCAGTAATCTTGCACTTCAGATTTTCTTCAGTATCAAAAGAAAATAGTACTGGTTATATGTATGTGATGTTGATTGTTTTTATTATTTTTTCTGGTTTGTATAACTTAATTTACATTCAGAGTCAGAGAGAAAGATACCAAATACTGTCCTCTCATGTTTTCTACTAAGAGAACTAGAAATGTGGGAGGGACAGGGCTTCAGAGCACTGGTGCTAGCTATATTTTATCTTGTGATTTGAGAAAGGAGCAAGTACAAGTAGTCCTTCACTAACCATCACAATTGAGCCCAAAGTTTCTGTTGATAAGCAAGGCAGTTGTTAAGCAATTTGTACCTTATTTTATTACCTTTTTTGCCATATGAGACTTGTTAAGCAAATCATTCCAATTGTTAAGTGAATCATGTAGTCATTAAGTAAACCTGACTTCCTCCACTGGCTTTGCTTGTGGAAGCTGGCTGGGAAGGTCACCAATGGTGATCACATGACCCCAGATCAGTGCATCTGTCATAAATACATGCCAGTTGTCAAACACCTAAATTCTGATCACATGACCATGATGCTGCAACAGTTGTAGGTATTGACAACTGGTCATAGGTCACTTTGATCTCAACTTACAACAGTTAATTGAGTGACTGTTAAAAGTTACTACAGCACTGAAAACAGAGACTTATGACCATTTTTCACACTGTTGCAGCAACCCCATGGTCACATGATCAAAATTCAGATGCTTGGCAATTGGTTCATATTTATGACAGTTACACTGTTCTGAGGTCATGTGATCACCTTTGTCATCTTCTGACAAGCAAAATCAATGGGAAGCCAGATTCACTTAACTGTGTTACTAACTTAACTACAGTGATTCACTAACAACTTTGGCAATTTTGTGAAATGGGACAATATTCATTTAACAACTGTCCCATTTAGTAACAGAAATTTTGGGCTCAATTGTGGTTGTAACTCAAGGACTACCTGTAATCATTTCTTAGATTTTGCAGATTGGACCAAGCACCCAGTTATAATTTTGCTTATTGAGAGTATTTGATCTTCAGTGATTTTTCGTCTCAGTTTCCTAGCTACATTTTTATCATATAGAAATTAAAATTGGAATTTAGAGCCTTTTTTGAAGCTCTGAATTGATGCTTTATTAAAAAATATAATCAACCATAAAATAAATGAAATCAGAACTCTAAAAATTGGGAATCGTTTATTACTTTATAGCATCTTAGTTACAGCTTTAACAGATGCATTATGTTTTTATTAATGAATCTAATCATGTTGAGTTTATTTTATGTTCTTCCTCTCCCTCTAATCTTGTCTGAGGACAAAAGAGCTAGAAGAAATTCCAAAAAAACCTTATTATGAACAAATTTACTCTTAATATGCAAAAAAGAGAAGCATGAAAAGAATATTCTCATAGTTACCATTTTTGTCTCTGTATATGTTTCATTTTTTATTACAGGAAGCCAAACCTTCAGCAGAGGATTTGGGTGATAAAAAAGAGGGAGAATACATTAAACTTAAGGTCATTGGGCAGGTGAGTTCTAATCTATTCTAGTTAAAATTTATCCTTCCTAATTTTACAAGTATAGCCATATAGATAGGTAGAGTTATACAGTATATCAGTTCTTTTTCTTTTTAATATTTTCCTGAAAGTATAGGATCTGCCTTTTTTATCTGCTAAAATATATTTAATGTAGTACTGTATATATGTAGACTAGTAAATGGTGTTTCTATTTTGTAAACACAAGTATTCTTGCATTAGAGGACTCTAAAAATTTCTTAAGTCCTATCATAATCAGGAGTCTGATTTTGTATTAAATTTGAGCTTCCTGTTTTTATACAAGTTATAAATTCTAGAAGCCAAAATAGATGTAGTCATTCTTCTATGCATACATCTAAAATAAACAAGTTGAAAATAAACAAGTTATAAAATAAAAAAATAATTAAAACAAAAATAAACAATAAGAATCAATGTTATGTGTTTTTCTGTTTTAAAGTCACAAAAATTGTGATTGTTCCCTATAATAGAATATTCGAAACATTTCAACATTTTTGTTGCAAATTCAGAACAAAATGTTATTGTGTCCCTCATAATTTGTTTTATTTTTAACATTGTTTTTACAATGGAAGATTATACTTGCAAACTTATATTTCAATATGAATTCAGTGGTAATAAAGAATCTGACAGCAAAAATCTTATTACATTTACTTACCAATTCTATACAAAGTTATACTAAGTTACTTACTTACATTTTACCTACAGAAAAGTTGAGTTTATTAAAATATTTTATTAATAAGAATCAACAATTAAACCTGATTTCAGGCAGATTGCAGTTTCTCTTTTATGTCCAAAATAGTTCTTGTTGATCACTGAACACGTGTTTAAAAGGATTTTTATTCCTAACCCTATTGCAAGCTAGTGGCACTAAGGATGTAATCTCTTTTGTTGGCTAAAATAGGATTGTTTAAGAAGAAAATCGAATAAAATGTTAATCCATCAACTTCTGAAATAAATCTCTTGTGTGTGAAAGAATTTAAGAAAGAGCCATTTGTGAGATGTAAGAAAGCGTGAAACTCAAGTGTGGAATGACACAATTTGTTATATCTCAAGCATATGATCATACTTAAGGAAAAATATTGGATCCAAGCTCAAAACATTTCACATATCTATAATAAGTGCCATTTTAATACTATGTACCAGTAGAATTATTATATTTTGTGTTCAATTTGCAGGACAGCAGTGAAATTCACTTCAAGGTGAAAATGACAACGCATCTAAAGAAACTTAAAGAATCATACTGTCAGAGACAGGTTTGTAACTTGAAGTTTTCCTTGCTGACATGATGTCAAATATAAGAAGTTCAGTTTTTATGTTCCTCTACACCTGACTGAATATATTACTGCATAAAATTAAAATAAACAAATGGATGGTAGACAGTAGTGAATATCTGGGTTTTTGTTCAATCAGTTAAAATTGACCCCATTTCTCTTCGTTTAGGGAGTTCCAATGAATTCACTCAGGTTCCTCTTTGAGGGTCAGAGAATTACTGATAATCATACTCCAAAAGAGGTAAGTATTCTTGGAGATCAATTCCTAATACTGTTTGTAGTTATGTCAGTATTGTATAGCTTTTTGGCAATAGCTATTTGAAATTAGATTGACCTAAAACAAGCAAACAATCCAATCCTGGTTACTTAAGAGTAGAAATGAATTTATTTAACAAAGTGAATTTCCATTTTAAATTATCTTGCTGAAATGAACAAGTTTGAGGAAACCTGGAGTGGTCATTTGCTTTGAAGAATTGTCAGCACTTTTCAGTTATTGTAATACAAAACAAAATTCTGGATATTTATTATTTGTAAATATCTTTTGTACCAGACTCTTAATAGATACATATTAAGGTTCTAGAAAAACTAAATTAGATTCTGGATGTCTCCTATCATGTAAATGTACTCAACAATTTGTACTACCCAACAATATTCAAGACATGCTTTCTTGAAAAGCAACCCCTACTTCCCATATGTACAAATGTGAACTATGCTTTAACATCTTCATGTTTGACAAGGTTCTCCAGAATGGTTCAAAAAATTTGACTGGATAGTATTAACCTATCAAACTTATATTTTAATTTTCTGGCAAAGAAAAAAAAATTGATACAGATTCTCTGATCTTAAAAAAATTCTAAAATTTCCCTTGGTGTAAAGTTTTAGATATCTATTGTGCATGTATTTCCTCTGGTAAATAGTTTATCTAATCATGTTTTAGCTGTAGGTATATTAGAACGTAGAATGGTGAATAAATTTTGATCAAAATTACAGAAACAAACATTGCCTGAAAGGCCACATTCTGAAGGTTAAATTGTGGCTCTAAAATTGTTCTGTGTGACCCAAATGGATTCAAATAAATAAAAATTATGTCCCATTATATTACAGAACTTATTTTCAAGTAGATTAGTTAAAACCTTTAAGTATTTATATAGTTCTGTTTGAATTGTAAATTAAAGCTTGTGTGTAATTGATGTTTTGCTTATACAAGAAAGAATAAAATACATTTCCAGAAAATGAGGTCCAGATATTTTAAAGATAGCAGGGTGCTATTAAGAAGCCTTTCCTGCAGGTGTAGTCCATGTGATTATTACTATGACAGTTCTGTTTGATCTCTTGTAAAGAGCTTTTAAAAGTTCGTCCTTGATTTTTTAAAATATATTTTCTAAAAACTGAACACTTTTAAATGTTACCTGAATTGAGCAAAACAGTAGAGTAACATTTGCATTGTATAAACTGATTTTCAAAATTTATCCATTAAATTGGTACGTGCTGGTTCATCTTTCGGTGGGGGGGGGGATACTCCTCCAGGAGTTAGGGAAACAAATTAAGGAGAAATGCATTGCTCTTTAAAAATTGGAAGGCAGGGTGCATGAAAATCTGCTTTATCTCTGCTTTCTTTCGTATTTGGAATTTTGGATTCAACCTGTGTCTAAAATATAAGTAAAATTGGTATCACAATACAGTTTGGATTATTTTATTAGATAAATAATATAATTCAATTTTGGGGATTCGAGTATATAGGAACAATATGCATTGCTTTCTAGTTGACAGTGAGTAGTCAACTTTAGTGATCTAATCTACTAAGGAGGCTCAAACCTGTCTAGTACATGATAGAGAAATCTTCAGAAAATGTACAGCTGTAGGCAAGAAGGACAGTTAAAAAAACTTCCTAGAAGATGGCAGTGGCAAACCATTTTATTGCTATGAAAACCATGAAGTTCCCAAGAAATTGTAATTTATTAAATGTTTTTTCAGCATTTCCATCAATTAGAGAAGAACTTCCAGTTCCAATTACTGTCAAGTGAGGACCACTTGTATATATAAGAACTGACAATACTAAAAAAACTGACAAGACAGTAAAACATTGCTGCTGTTCCTGGAGTTACAACCCTGCATCTTTCCTACATTATCCACAAAGCTCATGAGAATGGCCTTTTATTCTACAGGTGAAACTCGAAAAATTAGAATATCGTGCAAAAGTTCATTTATTTCAGTAATGCAACTTAAAAGGTGAAACTAATATATGAGATAGACTCATTACATGCAAAACAAGATAGTTCAGGCCATGATTTGTCATAATTGTGATGATTATGGCTTACAGCTCATGAAAACCCCAAATCCACAATCTTAGAAAATTAGAATATTGTGAAAAGGTGCAATATTCTAGGCTCAAAGTGTCCCACTCTGATCAGCTAATTAAGCCATAACACCTGCAAAGGGTTCCTGAGCCATTAAGTGGTCTCTCAGTCTGGTTCTGTAGGAATCACAATCTTGGGAAAGACTGCTGACCTGACAGTTGTGCAAAAAACCATCACTGACACCCTCCATAAGGATGGAAAGCCTCAAAAGGTAATTGCAAAATTTTAATTTAATTTAATTTAAGAAGTTGGATGTTCCCAAAGTGCTGTATCAAAGCACATTAATAGAAAGTTATGTGGAAGGGAAAAGTGTGGAAGAAAAAGGTGCACAAGCAGCAGGGATGACTGCAGCCTGGAGAGGATTGTCAGGAAAAGGCCATTCAAAAGTGTTGGGGACTTTCACAAGGAGCTGGAATCGGTGCATCAAGAACCACCACACACAGACGGATCCTGGACATGGGCTTCAAATGTCATCAGAAGCGTCTTACCTGGGCTAAAGAAAAACAGACCTGGTCTGTTGCTCAGTGGTCCAAAGTCCTCTTTTCTGATGAGAGCAACTTTTGCATCTCATTTGGAAACCAAGGACCCAGAGTCTGGAGGAAGAATGGAGAGGCACAGACTGCAAGATGCTTGAAGTCCAGTGTGAAGTTTCCACAGTCTGTTGATTTGGGGAGCCATGTCATCTGCTGGTGTTGGTCCACTGTGCTTCATTAAGCCCAGGGTCAACGCAGCCGTCTACCAGGAGATTTTGGAGCACTTCATGCTTCCTTCTGCAGATGAGCTTTATGGGGATGCTGACTTCATTTTCCAGCAGGACTTGGCACCTGCCCACACTGCCAAAAGCACCAAAACCTGGTTCAATGACCGTGGGATTACTGTGCTTGATTGGCCAGCAAACTCGCCTAACTTGAACAGCATAGAGAATCTATGAGAAACATGAGAGACATGAGACGGAACAATGCAGAAGAGCTGAAGCCCACTATTGAAGCATCCTAGTCTTCCATAACACCTCAGCAGTGCCACAGGCTGATAGCTTCCATGCCACACCACATTGAGGCAGTAATTGCTGCAAAAGGGGCCCAAACCAAGTACCAAGTACATATGCATGCTTATACTTTTCAGAGGTCCGATACTGTTCTATGTACAATCCTGGTGATTGTTCATGATTGATTGCATGTCGTATTCTAATTTTCTGAGATTGTGGATTTGGGGTTTTCATGAGCTGTAAGCCATAATCATCACAATTATGGCAAATCACGGCTTGAACTATCTTGCTTTGCATGTAATGAGTCTAACTCATATATTAGTTTCACCTTTTAAGTTGCATTACTGAAATAAATGAACTTTTGCATGATATTCTAATTTTTTGAGTTTCACCTGTATAATCATTTATTAAATGTATTTGCCATCTATCTCAGGTGTGTAATTCTAGGTGACTAAGAATGTTTTAAAAAGGAAATGATTACCCGAGCTCTGCAAAATATTATAATCTCTACATTTATTTATTTATTTATTTAAAATTTCATATGATCATCCATCTTAACCAAGCTCATAACTATACTATCATTAAGCAGCACTGTATTTCACAGAAGTCATGAACTTCTTATTCTCTTATGCATGGAGGAAGTGAAACATTCTATAGCTTATATAAACAGTTTGATAATTATCTTACTATAGTGCAGAAGATATAACCAAAGAGTAATTTATCAATATGTATGGAATTATTTTAATTTAAAATTAGGGCTTAAACCATGCTTTATGGTGTAAGATATTTAATGATTGTGTATTGTGGCATACTTATTTTTTTAAATAAAAGTTTAGTAAACCCGATACTTGCTGAGAATCTCTTTATATATGCACTGTTTACTTTGTTAACTCTGCTGCTAGTTTCTTCTGCAGAAAATCCACAGAACTAATGTGCATGGTGAGCATCCAATATGGCTGTATATTTTGGATTTTTAAAAATAAAAATGTGGTTCTTATTTTACAGCTCGGAATGGAAGAAGAAGATGTGATTGAGGTTTATCAGGAACAGACAGGAGGCCATTCAACAATTTAGAATGTTTGTTTTTTCCCCTTCCCCTTCCCCTTTATCCTTTTTTATTTTTAAATAATAGTTCTTTTGTAATGTGGTATATAACACTGAATTAAAACCAACACCACATTCCTATGTTTTAAATATTATTTCCAGTTGTCTGTTTTGAATTATTGTGCTCATTATACACTGTCATTGTGTCAGACTTTTGTGATCCTACTGCAGTTGTACTTCCCAATTTTTCCAATTTCCTCTTTAGAAAAGCAACTGTCTACACATGCAGTTACATGTTGGCAAGGGTATGTGTCCAAGCCTTGACTATTTGGCAGTGGGCAGAGGTTTCTACTATTCATGTTGGCCTGAAATTTAGGTGTGTGACTTTTATTTGTGGATTTTAAGAGAAGATATGGAAACTTTTTTAAACAGAAGGATTGTGTCCTCCTGTTATATAATACCTCTTCTGTAATATTAAGAAGAGTTTTCTGTAGATTTTACTGGGAAGTATCCAAATACTGATGGCAAAAATGTAGTTTCTTTATGGTAATAATATCTTTGAAATGGCTTCACTGAAGATAACATGGAAATTGTTTGGGATTTTGTCAACAGAAGATCCTAGGAAAGATTTAATTAATGTACATCTTCATGCAACAAGAGTTATGATTTTTATGTTTGTACCTGTTTGCCTGGAATGCGGTTTTTCAATGGACATAGATTGTATTGGCTTCCCTTTAAATAAATAAGAGGAAACAAATTCATAAACCTCTGCATTTTCTTTTAAGACTTCAATTTGGAAGATTATTTGAAAAACTAGTGAAGAATATTTAAAGAAGATAATTTCTTATGCTGGAGGATGTTACACAGGAAAAAATTGATTCACCTTGAGAACTGGCACTTTCCCTGCTACTTGCTCTCAGTGTATAAGTAGAAATCAAGAATTTATCTTTCACTGGGAGTTGTATTTTGTAATGTGTAGCTCTGGAACTCTGAAAATTAATGGTAAAGTAATAAAGAATAAATATGGAAAAAATGAAAATGCTATCTAAACATCTTCATTGGTGTTTAAATACAGGGATGTACCAATTTTTCAGTTTCAGAGAATCACAGAAAATATTGGGACTCAAATTAGATATGAATAACAATAAATGTATTGATTTCAATACAAGTTAACACTATCTTGTAATCTATATTGGAAAACCTAGGTACTTTGCAGAGTTACATGCATCCCATATGTGTCCACTATTAGTGTGATAAAGATTAGAAACACTGAAAAAGCATTGATCTAGATCAGTATCCTCACTTTTTAGAATTCAAAAGTTTTTCTTTTGACTTCAATAGGGTCAGGATTGAAGACCTGGCATTAAATCCTGTTTGTATAGAGAAGTAAACTAGTTCATTTTTCAGACAGCTCCCATTAGCAATCTTAGAGTGTAAGTATCCCTGAAAATAAGTTAATTTTCTGGAAATAAATTATTCATGTTTGGAAGTTATGTAAAATAATGTTCTGGAATGAGGCCTGATCAAGAAAACTTTTTTTCCTAAGTGATTTTTTCCCCCTAAGTCTAATTCAAAATGTTCTATTTTATCTCTTAGCCAATTGCAGAACTGTCATAGAAAACCTGTCAATGCTAGAAAGATTCTTTAGCTCAGGTTTGCAATATTGATGGCAGGACTAGAAACACTGCTCTACCTCGGGTTTATTTTCGTTGCCAGGGGAATGGGAAAGGTCAGAAATTAAGACTGCTGTGTTCTTAAGCATTCTTTAACAAACCATTTAATTGTATTTAATTTTCAGGCACTTAACTGTAAAGTGTTAAATGGATCTTCGCCAATGCTTGTAGTTTCCATGTCCCACTTCTGATGCCTTTTTGTACGCATGCCAAACTTTTTTTAAAAATTAAAACTTGTTTTCAAAAATCAAAATCTGGGCTTAAGTGTTATCCATATCTTTAGCATTAAATATTTGAATGAAGTCAGTGGGAAGGATTTGTAATGTGATCCTTATAACATGATTATTTGCCCCTTATGTTGATATTTCTCCTAGAGGGTGGGCAGCAGTTTGCAAGAGAAAAGTTTTAAATGTCTACAATAAAACCCATAGTTATTAAAGATTAAACACTTAAAAATAAGACTCATTTAAAAAAATAATAGCATAATTAGTCTGAAAGAAAATTTGGGAGCCAGCTGAATTTGCTTTAGAAGAACTTGAACAGCTGAGAATTCCTTACACCTGAGCAGTACGTTACACCAGACCAATTTCTAGGATCATAAACATTCATTCACAGTGAAAACACAAAACACTGCAGAAATGAGAGTATGAATCATGTTCTTAGGCTATCTCTTCAATAGAAATCCCAAGGCTCCTATTTCTGAAGACCACCTTGCTATTTCAAACATGTTATTTATCCGGAAGGTCTATATTTTACAAAACAAAAATATAGTTCATGTCTTAATCTCGAGATTTATAACCTAAAAGACAGTCTCTTATACCTTAGGATTTTTCAAAGGAAAGACCCTACTTTGTAGCCTAAAAATGAAATCGCTAGAAGGGTAGAGAAAAAATAATTCAACAAGTTTAGAGATGAAACTGCATAGGAACCAATCAAAAGCGGGACCCACAGATGGCATTTACTACCACCCATCAGGCTAGCTTGACTGTGGTTGGGGTCAGTGCTAAAGAAAACGTGGCATGTTTGCAATAACAGCAAATAGATTATATTTACATATACCCACACACATCCCAGTATGGGTTAAATTGTTTAGAATATTGTCTAGATATATCAGTACTTTCTTAGGGATTAGACAAAATTTGAAGAAAAACATTTAGTAGTTATATTTCACTTCTTAGTCTGTTGGGAAACTTGTCAGAATGCAAGTTTGTTTTTATAAAACTCAAAAAGATATTTGGACATGGCTTAGGACTTTAATCATCTTCTGTTGTAAAAAAAGAACGCTGGAAGTAGGAATAAACCCACGGACGTGAAATATCCTGTCTTCGATCCAGTCCACAGGCTTCTACAAGTAGTTGATACTGAAATTGTTGCTCCTTCTCCAGTTCTGCCATTTGTCTGGAACCATATAAATTAATAAAAGAAAATCTGTAATTTTATCAAGATTATAGGGAACAGATATGGAAAATTGAAGTGGGCTGAAAAGCAAAGACCAGTCCCTAGAATCCTAGATCAACAAGGAAGACAATGGGGCAAGGGATTTCTTAGAACTCATCCCTTGTTGGGACACAGAAGAGCTTCTACATGACACCTTCAGGTATGGGCAAACTAGTTTCAAACCCAGTCTTTCTTAAATCTCGGATCTCAAGCAATATGCAGCATTAATGCAATAATCACCAATTTATAACTTGTAAAATAAGAACTACAGTATGTATTCCACTAAAAATTCTTGCCATAGCATTTGGGAGCAGCTAAACATTAGGGAAAATTTTACAGGAAATTCACTGTCATTAACATTAAACATTTATTATTATTATTATTATTATTATTATTATTATTATTATTAATATGCCGCCCTTCTCCGAAGACTCAGGGTGGCTTACAATTTTTGGGATACAACCCAATGCGCTCAGCAATAGCCTTCATTCCATTGTATATGCCTGCTTATTTCTAAGCGGCATTTTTACAAAGTCAGCTTATTGCCCCCAACAATCTTGGATCCTCAATTTACCTACCCCGAGAGGATGGAAGGCTGAGTCAACCTTGAGCCTGGTGGGATTCGAGCCTGCAATAATTGCAGGCAGCTGGAAATCAAGTGCCTGGCATTTAGCAGCCTGCACCACCAAGGCCCTTTTATCAATTATCAATTGGCAAAAGTGTATTGCTAATAAAAAGCCATTCTTACCACCAACTATAGCAGCATATTTACTGGTAAGGGGCAGAATACACTACAATGAATACTTATTGGATACCTGGACATTTAAATGAAAGACATAGCTTCATGGATGATTTCTGCCTATGAAATCAGCCTGATCCTTGACCCATCTTTTTTTTGTAAAGACTGAGCATTGCTCCTGTCTCAGTCAATGTAAGGTGACTGGTGGATAATACTGTATTTACTGGATACAGGAAGTGGTTCTATTTTAGAAATGTGACTCAGTTCACTTAGGTCAGGTGTGTTAAACTTGATTTCATTGATAGCTGCATCAGGATTGTGTTTGACCTTGGGGGAGGGGCTAGGCTGAGTGTGGCCGGGGTGGGCATGGCCAGCATGCCATCCCTCGTGTTTGGTGCGTGTGCTGGCTCAAATGCTCGGCCAGTGAAAATGGGCTCCTGAGCTCAATTTTCAGCTGGGATGGCCTGCAACCTGGCAGCGAAAATGGAGTTTGGGAGGGCCGCACAAATCCCTCGCAAGCTCCATTTTTGCTGGCAGAGGCACCACGGTCTGGTCCTTCAATGTTTCCAGGGCAGCCCTGCAGGCCAGATTTAAGCACCGTGTGGACCAGATCCGGCCCCTGGGCCTTGAATTTGATACCCCTGACTTAGGCTAAGAGGAAGATTGATGTTATCTAACATTAAGTTAGGCTTCTCGTAGATCCAATGCACAGTCAAAAGCAGGCATCCTGTCATAATTCACTATTAAGAATAAGTTTTTCCTAGGAAGCTCTGTATACCTTGAGAGTAATAACGCTTGCTTTCTTGCTTCTTCCAAAGCAACTCTAGCCTCTTCTTCAGCTCTTCTCCTTCTCTCTTCAGCCTCAAGCCTCATGTTCTCTTCTTTCTCCTTTTTCCTCTTCTCATATTCCAACCTTTGCTCCTCGGCCATCTCTGCTAGCTGTCGCCGTTCTTCCTCCAGTTGCATCTCTATTTCTTTCTGTCTGCGTTTTTCTGCTTCTAAGGAACAGAGAGAAAGCAAGCCAGCTACTAGCTATTTCTATTTCAGGAGAAATAAAGTAATTGAAGTGAAAAGATAGAAAAACTGTATTTAGGGGAAACCTCAAGTGCATGATTAATTAGGTGTTTTATTGCAAAACATTAATATTTTTGCAGTGTGGTACATTATGAAAAGTTAGAGGACCCAAGGGAAACATTGTGCCAAACAATAAAGAGTAATGTTGGGACTGAACAAAGGAAGTGGGCATAAATAAAACTTCAAAAAACAAAATATGAACTTAGGCCAATTTCTCTCTCAGCCGAATCTGCCTCTTGTAGAGATAAAACAAGGAGTGTTGGGAAGTGGAACCAAAATAACCCTCTAGCTGATAGTAAGTTGAACTCTGATGTTTTCACCAGAAATTGAACACTTAGGCCCACATAGGCGTTTCCTTCAGCTGTTGTATTGCTGTTAACATTAAAATTGTTTTTAGATTTTATCATCTTTACTGGTTTAAATTACCATACAATTTATTATATTTATAACAATTATTTTGTTTTTATGCAAAGCAGTATAAAATGTTGAAAATTAATAAAAGAGTTGTGCAGTGGAGTACTTTGATCCATTGTCCTGCATAAAAATCATGGTTTTCTTGAAAGATGCAGACTTTTTCCTGTGCCACTTTTTGAAGAAAGTGTCCTCTAAAAACTGACAGTAGATTTGGGAGTTGATTTTGAGTCCATTTTCAACCCCAAAATGTCCAATTAGTTCATCTTTAATAATACCAGCCTATACCAGTACCCCACTTCCACCTTGCTGGCATCTGAGTTGAAGTAAAGCTCTGTGCTTATTACTGATCCAGCCATGGGCCCATCCATCTGATCCATCAAGAGTCACTCGCATCTCATCAGTCCATAAAACCTTTGAAAAATCTGTCTTTAGATATTTCTTGGCCCAGTTTCAACTGATGTGTCTTGTTCAGTGGTTTTGTTCAGTGGATTTCAGTCTTCCTTACCTTGGCCATGTCTCTGAGCATTGAACATCTTATACTTCTGGGCACTCCAGGTAGGTTGGAGTTCTGAAATATGACAGCACTGGAGAATAATGGGTTCCTGGTAGCTTCACATTTGATTCTTCTCAAATCTTTGGCAGTTAAGTGCGACTTTTTTTCTCAACATGTTTCTCTTGACCCTGTTGGCTATTTGCAACAAACTGTGTGATGGTTCTGTGATCACAGCCCAATACCTTAGCAATTTCAAGAGTGCTGCAACCCTCTGAAAGACTTTTTACAATTTTTGACTTTTCAGAGTCAGTTAAATCTCTTTTTTACCCATTTTGCCTGAGGAAAAGAAGCTGCCTAATAATTATGCACACCTTGATACAGGTGTTGGGTCTCCTTAGGCCACACCCTCCCTCATTACACAAATACACATCACCTGATTTGCTTATATCCACTAAGCATTTAAGTTTATACAGCTTGGAGGTGGAAAATATGCATACAAAGGAGGATATGGTCAAAATACTCATGCCTAATGTGCGCATGGTGTATTTAACATCAGCAATTGGATTTCCTATAGAATTACATGAGCTCATATTCATTGATTCAATAATCTTAGCCTCTAACTACCATTGAACTGAACTGCTGAAAGAAATGCCTAAAAATTCCATTGGAGACCAGAACCAAGGAGAGGGGAAATTGAAAACAGTCTTGAAACAAAAAGTAAAATTTTGTTAAAACGGGAATACTATTGTGGTTTCTCCAAGCAGAGGACCACCCTTGGCTTTTGAGAGGTACTGCTGAGATAGCAATAGCCATAGCCATTCAAAAGGCCATTTGAAACATCCAAACATACAATAAAGGCAAGCTTCTACAAAATGGATAGGTATTTCTTACAAATTACAGTAAATAATTTTTTACCCTGAGGTGAAACTACAGAAACAACTGTCCTTCCTTGGCCTGATTCTAGCATTTGATTACAAATACTTCTATTTTGACATTGCCCTCCCTCTTAATCCAGGAAATTTGTCAATGACATCACCCACCCAAAAAGCTTAATTTTCTATAAATGACACAAGAGCCTTACTGACACCTTAGACCACTAGAAAATTAATATTTCACTGGGAAATGTTTTACACTTGTCCATTAGAATGTGCACTAAATTAGTAAAATGTCATGATGTTTGTGTTCATATGCTAGGAATAATAACTGAATTCAGAATTTATTCTTTCCTTATGGTTTTCTTCCTTACCCACATCCTCTGAGTATTGTTTTGAATTTGGGAAGTGGTAATAATAAAGCAGTATGTGTAGTCAAATGAGATTTTGACTGATTTTTTAAAAAACCAGTAGGGCAATTTCTCAAGGATTGGAAAGGAATGATAGGGATATATTTGAACGGATTGGCAACTTTTAGTAATATTATTCCTCTATTTAAAACAAACACACTTTATTTTTTAAAAAGGCATTACAAGATATACTAAAGTAGCACTTCAATCGAGTGGACCCTGCTATCTTCCTTGGTGACCCCCAAGTATCACAAAGCTAGGCACTTAGGAACTTCCTAGGATGTTTAAAAGAGGAATCCCACGACAGTCTTGCTAAGGATTTCCACAGAGCTGGGCTTGGCTCTGACATCATGGCCTGTCTTAGGTTACCTGCCCGTTCCAGTTCCTGTGCCTGCTTCTTCCTCTGAATCTCCAAAAATCTCCTACGCTGTTCCTCCTGTTGCCGCCGGGCCTGGTCTTGGGCTGCCTTCTCCGCTTGTCGTTCCTTTTCTGCCTCTTCTTCCTGCCGCTGCCGCTCTGCTTCAAGCTGCTGTTTTCTTAAACTGAAAGAAAATAAAGTTGGTCATAAAAGTCCAGTAGGACTCAGGTAAGCATTGCCCAGGAATGTATAGTAGATCAAACAGGTAAGACCAGGAATAAAAATTAGAAACAATTCTTCTCAAGCCCTAACTTGGAAATATGTCAAGAGCCATTGGATTTGTAATTTCCTTTTTCCTTTTTTTCTATATGCAGGGCAAGAAAACTTGTTACAATAACTCCAGGAGTAGCATGATAGCTAAGAATCATTTCTACACTCATCACTGGGTTAGCTGAAGGGAGCATTGACTGGTTCATGATGTTCCTTGCCTGTTCTTGATTTCTGAAGCTTCAAAAGATTTTGGGAAATCAGGGACAGAAAAGGCTGCCATAGGTATTCATGGTTTCTTGGCAGTTTGGGGATGGGGGTGGGAAAGGGAAGGGTGTGAAAGCATCCCACAGCTTCTCTTGTCAAATAGGAGATGATTATTTCTTTCTGCTCACCGAAACTCCTCAATCCTCCTTTTCTTCTCCTGTTCCATTTCTTCTCTCATTTTCTCCATACGCTCCTGCTCTTCCTGCTCTTTCCTTTTCCGCTCTTCCTGTTCTTTTCGCTTCGTCTCCACTGCCAGCCGTCGCTTCTCTGCTCTCTCTGCTATTAACCTATCTCGTGATAGTTTCAGCTCTTCTTTGTTTAGAGACAAATCCTGGTCAATCGAAGGAGTATAAAAGAGGTTTAGGATCAAACACTAAGTCTGGCCTGGACTTTATTAATGGAGTAGAGAAGGGCATTTCCAATATATTTGGTATCTGAAGAAGGAGATACAGGATTTATTTAAACTGTCAGAACTCTACATTTATTCCTTTTTTTAATGAAAAGTTTTTTATTTTTTAATTATTTAAATACATCTTTACGAGAACAGTGTGGTTCCAGGTGTTTATATTTTAAATCAGTCATATCCATAGTCACAGATACAGCTTTCTAACGTCACATCATTATCTATTACCAAATTTTCTTCTTTATATTCTCATACATTATTCAATTTCTATCTTTCTTGATCATATACTTAAATTCAACATGTTTACAGTTTAATCTATTCATATCATTTCATTAACCATTCAAAATTTCATCTTAATTTATATTATCCCCTATTAAATCCCCTTTCCAATATTATTAATATATTTTGTTTTCTGTGTGTTTCCTTCTCTCTAACTTACACAAATATATTTTCCATCTTATTTTCTTTAGCCAACAATATAACAGTATATCCTTATTATCTTGTACAAGTGGATAACAAAATATTTAATTAATTAAAAACATTCTAATCAATCTCTAACTTTCTTGATCATATATTTCTTATGCTCACCATGTTTACAATTTAATTTATTCATACCATTCACTTACCGTTCAAGATTTCATCTTAATTTATACTATCCCCTATTATACCCCCCCAATATTACATTTACCACTGTTACGTGTATTTTATTTTCTGTATATTCCCTTCCCTCTAACACCTCGTTTTTACACAAATATATTTTCTTTTAGCCAATAATATCAACCTTATAACATTATAACCTCATTACCTTATATATATGAATAACAAAAGATATAATTCATTAAAATATTAGCCTACTATATGGTTATGTCTATTCTCTGTCGGGCTCCACATAATATTTCCTTTCCTATCATAAATATTAATCACTTTTATCTTCCATAAACATTTATCTGACTTACTTAGTTAATCTTAAGATCTATTTTGTATATTTTACTGGTAAAATACCTCTTCATGTGGAGTCCCCTTCTTTTCCATTTCTAACCATTATCTCTAAGTCTCTCTTTTATATTAATTTGTCGTTTCTTCGCTTGCATACCATTTTCTGTCATCTTTTGGCTTTTTCCCTTAATCCTTCCTCTATTCTTAATCATTTTCTGATGTTTTTTTCCCATTTCTCAAGATTTATCCCCACCCTCTTCTGATCTCCTTTCTGTAATTTCCTAGCCATTTCATTTATCAGCATTCCAGTCTCAATATCCCCTCCCCCATTTACTGCATCTATCATTAATATCTCAAATTCAGTTTCTTTTTTCTTCTTTTGCATTATTTTTTGTTCCTTTTGTTCCATTTCACTGGTGTCTCTTCTAGCTCCTCCCCCTTCTTTGTTCTTTCTTCTTCTGCTATCATTGCCATTTCCAAGTTTTTCTCTGTATTCTGTATTTTTGTGCATAAATCCAACATTCTATCCCACATCTCATTCATGGCTTGAAGGTCCATCTTTATTTCTTTACATATGTCACTCATCTTTGTATTGCTTATTATTCCAATTGTCCAGTATCCAGTAAGTTTTATTTTATATGAACCAATGTTAATCAGTCCAAGTCACCAATAATTCCAGGGGTAATATCCTCTTATATTCCTTGCTCTTTAATTATAATATATTTCAGCTTCCAGGGGTCTTATTGTAGTGTCTTTTATTCCTTTTTAATTTCTTCTTTTGATTAGATCGTTAGTTTGAAGGGATCCGCAAGAGTTTCCTTTTGTCAACAAGTGGCGCTTTTAGTCCAGTTTCACAGCCACTCTTTTTCCGTTTCTTTAAATTAGCTTCACCAATTTTTTTAAAAATCAAATATTATTTCTCTTTTAGAACAATTATTTCCAGCATTCAAATTAATGCTTTCCAATGCCAAATCCTGTCTGATCCCCAATTCCAAATTAGTGTTCTTCCAAATTTATTCCTTTTAAAATTTAAAAGTTTAAGCTCTTTATATTTCTCATTTCTTCTATCTTCCAAGTCGCCGCTAACTCAATTCTTTAGTCTTCTCTGTTATAGTCCTTATGGGGTAGGTAAAAGATAATATGAATTCTTCTCACCCTTCTCCAAACACCGTTCCCAAACTCCACTCCAGCACTATGCTTAGATGTTCCTCTGCTGTCCCAACTCTGTAGCGGCCATCTTGGTTGCTCTTCTCTCTGTGCCCCTACAAGGTGGCTATTGGCTCTGTGTGGAGCCCACAAACGGCAAGAAGCCAGCACAGGAACGGAGACCTCCGTTTGCTGCTTCTGGTCTCATCGCGACGTCAGCTGGAAGTGGATTGTTATTATGTTTATTCCAAGGGCCTTTAAATAACCCTTCCCACATAATCTGTGATGACCCGGGCATGGCACAAAGGCAACACAGTCACATAAGTAAGAAGAGTCCCTTTAGTACCTCCAACTTTGCCCCCAATGTCCAGGTTACCTTTGGCTGGAGAAAAAGCTCTCCCAAGAACTGTCTTTAAGTGGAGGAAATTCAGTCTGAAAACAAAGTACATACAAACTGTAAATAAAAATCCACACAAACCACACTGCAGTAATTAACTTGACAGGGCAGGAGAAGGAATTGCAGACTTGAAAGGCCACCAAAACACAGTTGGAAGATGCCAGGAACCCAGATAAGCCTCAACAATACCAGATAATTCACGATTTGCTCTCAACAGTTTGTTGTGTGCAACTTCCCTTTTTAAACACTGTGTTCCCAGCTGCAGCTAATGAAGGGAATCAGGGCCCTTTCCTCCCCCATAAGCCATGCAACTCACTTGGCTCCCTTCTCTGTTCCTCCCTGCATGTTCTAGGATGAAGAGGGGGTGGGACTGGATCTCCCTTGCTCTACCTCTTCCCTGCTCTGCCCAGTCAGACTTTGCCCTTCCCCAGTTTCTTCCATAGCCAACAGATCCACACTCCCACTCCCTGTCAGCTGCTTGACCTCTCCCTCCGAATCAGATTCCAACAGGGGTATGACATACATACAGGAATTCTGTATGATACATTAGATTGAAAGATGATTGGTCAAAGGTCACCCAATGGGACTTATCCAGGGGTGGTATTCTACCAGTTCGGCCCGATTTGGCCAAACCGGTAGCTCCGAGGATCATCTGTGAGTGAACCAGTATGCTCCGATGATCAGCTGCTGGGCCTGCCCACCCGCCCAGGCTCTATTCTGACCTTTATTTCCTGGTTTTCAAGTTCAGCTGCTTCGTGTGGCACAGTGGATTGCTGCGTGTCAGCTGTTTAACACACAGAGAGTGCAGGATTGCAGGAGAAGGTCAGTAGCAAACCCTCTGTGTGTGTGCAAAGCGCGCGCTCACCAAACTGGTTGTTACACCAGTTGAATCACACCCCTGGACTTCCCTGATTGAACTCAAATCACCCTATTTTAATCATATACTGTAACCTGACAATGTTCTGGTTGTGCCCAGGCCTTTTAGAGTGCTTCCATGTACTTACTGGTTATCTACCATGGAGGCTATGATCTCCCAAAACACATTGGATATGAGCAAAAAGGTTAGATATAGGGAAGTGTTAGATGAACAGGGAAAACTAAAAACGAATCAGGAATTAAAAGAGCAGGGTATATTCATTGATTGGTGGCCATATTTACAATTACAAAATAGATATAAAAAAGATATGGAAGAGTATGGAATCTACACTGAATTGCAACAATTAGATGAAATTTTAACAGGCCCAGAAGAGAAATTTATAGCGAAAATGTATAATTACCTATTAAAAGTTGCTTAGAAGAAGAGTTAGAAAAAGGATGCATAGGCAAAAATTTTGGGGCATAATATAGATTTATAATATAGATAATATAGCAGATTGGGAAAGAGTATGGAACAAAAAGTATTCATTAACAAGATCAGTGGCCTATAAAGAACATATGTACAAGATGTTTTACTGATGGCATTTGCCATCAATGAGATTAGCTAAAATGTACCCCAATATGAATTCTACATGCTGGAAATGCAAATGAAATCATGGTACCTTCTATGATATGTGGTGGTTATTTTTTATTTATTTATTTTATTTTATTGGACTTATATGCCGCCCCATCTCCGAAGACTCGGGGCGGCTCACAACTAAAACATACAAATACAATAAATAATTAAAAAGAATTAAACAACTATAAAGTCCAATAAGACCAAATTAAAATAATTTAAAACTATCCCATACCCCGTGAGGTAGTCACAGCCGGTTTGGTCAAATAGCCAGGTCTTCAAATCGCGGCGGAAGGTGCGGAGGTCAGGGGCCAGACGGAGGTCTAGAGGCAGTTGGTTCCATAAGTCGGGACTGCCACAGAATAGGCTGCGCCGGGGGACCGCCAGCCGGCATTGACTTGCCGACGGGACCCGAGGAGCCCCTGCCTGTGTGCCCATACAGGGCGGTTGGTCCATATCGGCAGGAGAGCTCCTTAAATATTGTGGACCCATGTCGTGTAGGACTTTGAATGTTAAAGCCAAACCTTGAATCTCACCCGAGTGCAACCGGCAACCAATGCAGGTCGCGCAGGAGGGGTAATATGGGAGAATGGGAACTCCCATCACCACCCACCGCATTCTGCACCAGCTGCAATCTCTGGATGGTATGCAAGGCAGTCCTAAATAGAGGCGTTGCAGTAGTCGAGTCGCGAAGTAACAAGGGCATGAGTGACTGTGCGCAGGGCATCTCGGTCCAGAAATGGGCAAAGCTGGCGAACCAGCTGGACCTGGGCAAAGGCCCCTGGCGATGGCCCCACCTGCTCCTCCAACTGGAGCAGCATGTCCAGGAGGACCCCCAGGTTCTGCCCTATCCACAGGGGCAACACCACTCCCCTATGGTCAGCGATGGACATTCCTGACTGGACTGAGATGCGGTATGCACAGCCACTCAGTCTTGGCGGGTTGAGCGAAGCATGTTTCCGTCCATCCAGATCTGTACCGCATCCAGACAGCGAGTCATCACAGAGAGGGCATCACTGATCTGGTTTGGGGTGGAGATGTATAGCTGGGTATCATCAGCATACTGGTGATACCTCACCCAAAACCACGAATGATCTCACCCAGTGGTTTCATGTAGATATTAAATAAAGGGGAGAGGACCGACCCCTGAGGGACCCCACAAGTGAGCACCCTCGGGGCCGACCTCTGTCCCCCTGTCAACACCGATTGCGACCGCCCGAGAGGTAGGAGAGCCACCAAAGAACAGTGCCCCCACTCCCAGCCTCGAGCAAAAGGATACCATGGTGATGGTATCGAAAGCTGAGAGGTCTAATAGGACCAGGACAGAGGAAAACCCTGTCCCGGGCCCTCCAGAGATCATCCATCAGTGCGACCAATGCCATCTCCGTGCTGAAACCAGGTCGGAAGCCCGATTGATACGGATCTAGGTAGTCCGCTTCATCCAGGAAAAGTGGAAACTGCTGAGCCACCACACTCTCAACAACCTTCGCCAAAAAACGAAGGTTGGAGACTGGACGGAAGTTGTCTAACATGGTCGGGTCCAGGGCAGGCTTCTTCAGGAGGGGCCCCACCACCGCCTCCTTCAAGGCAGAGGGAAAGACACCCTCCTTAGAAGCATTGACCACTGCCCGGAGCCAATCGCAGGTGACCTCCCTGGCGGCATAAGCCAACCAGGAAGGGCACGGGTCCAACAAACATGTGGTGGAACTCAGACACCGCATAATCCTGTCCACTTCATCCTCAGAAACAGGATCGAACTCAGCCCAGATCACATCGGCTAGACTGCTTGCCACCTGATCCTCAGACCACTGCAAGGTGGAACACAACCCGCCCGAATCCGCGATCTTATCCGACAGATATTGACCAAATTCCTCAGCCCTTCCCGAAGAGGGTCCACCACCTCCCGGATGTAGGAGGGAGCGGGTGGCCCTAAACAGGGCGGCTGGGCAGTTATCTGCGGACGCTATGAAGGTGGAGAGATAAGACCTTCTCACCGACCTCATAGCTACCAGGTAAGTCCTAATATGGGCTCTTAGCTGGGCTCGATTGGATTGGGAGCCGGTGGCCCTCCACCTGATCTCTAAACCCCTCCGACGGCACTTCATCTCCTGGAGCTCCTCAGTATACCAAGGAGTCACCTGCGATCCATGGCGTGTGAGGAGACGCATGGGGACAACCCTGTCGAGGGCAACCCCAGCAGCCTGCTGCCAAGCGGCCGCCAGGTCCTCGGCAGAGTTGTGGGCAAGGGAAGTGGGGAGAGACCCCAGTTCCGCCTGGAACCTCTCAGGGTCCATCAGGTGTCTGGGGCGGAACCATCTAAGTGGCTCCTCATCCCAGCAATGGGGAGCAGCCTGTTGGAAGACCAGCCATAGGAGATAGTGATCAGACCATGGGGGGCAGTGTCATAAAAGTGGCTTGCCCTCTGTCACTATGCCACTGTTCCGAGACAAAAACTAGGTCGAGGTGTTTCCCCCGTGAGTCGGGCCTTAAATCAACTGGGTCAGGCCCATGGCCCCATGGAGGCCATGAATTCCTGGGCCAAACCCGCCCCCAGGAAGGCAGATTGAAGTCACCCAGGACCATAAGCCCTGGGAGAGCCACCGCCACCCCCGAGAGGACGTCAAGAAACCCAGGCAGGGTTGCTGCCACACAGCTGGGGGAAAGGTATGTCAGCAGCAAGCCCACCCGACCACCAGGCCCCCACCTCAGGAGGAGGGTTTCACTTCCGCCTATCTCAGGAACAGCGACCTCCCTTGGAATCAGGATCTCCCAAATAACCACAGCCACTCCACCACCCCTCCCCTGAGCCCGTGACCGGTGCAAAATCCGAAAACCTGGGGGGCATAAATCGACCAGAGGGACTCCTCCCTCCGGCCCCAGCCAGGTCTCGGTGATGCAGGCCAGGTCCGCAGCCTCCTCCTCAATCACCTCATGGAGGAGGGAAGACTTATTAGCCATGGACCTGGCATTAAAATACACCAGCCTGAGCCCAGGGGTCCCCGTTCCCCTGCCCCCAGGGGAGGAGGTCATAGGGTCGGAGCGCGCCACTGCTCAAAGGTAGCGAGAGCGCGCTCCCAACACATGATCTGGCCCTATGCCTCGTCGTCTCCTGTCGATCCCAACCACCCTGGGGATCGCAATCCCCGGCTCGCACTCCAGGCCCCCACCGGCCCCCAATCCCCCCCCCACGAGCTGGGCTGCAATCCACCCTCCCGGCATCATTTCCCACCCTCCTCCCTAACCTGTTTAAAAATTTGTTTAAAAATTTGATTAAAGGGGCCCTAGTGACCCTCTTTTTTGTTTTCTTAGAGCCCCAACCCCGACCCAACTCCCCGCCATGGAGGTTATGCCTAGTAGCCCAAAAATACTGGAGGAAAATTAGGAGTTGGATACAAGAGATAATTGAAGAACAAATAGAATTTAAACCGGAATTGTTTCTGTTGGGGATAATTAAGGGGAAGTATAGAAAGAAAATTAGATACATTCGATTACATATTCTGACAGCATCGATAATATATGCACAATGTTGGAAACAAAATAATATACCCTCTGAGGAATTAATTATCCAAAAAATTCTAGATTGTGCTGAAATGAATAAACTGACCTTAAAATTAAAAGAGAAAGAAGAGTCAGAGTCAGAGTATTATGAAATTTGGTATAATTGGTATAATTGAAACAAAGATAAATGAAATAAGAAAGTTACAGATAAAAATATATAAATGTATATAGATATATAAATGTAGATATTTATGAGATTGGTTTGCATAATGATTTGTATAACAATGAGATTAGTTTGTATAACAATGTATATAATAATGACACAGTACTGTTAAAATTAAGATTTATATGTTTTTAAAGTTTGAAAATAACAATAAAAATTATTTTAAAAAATAGAGTGCTTCCATGTGATGACTTTACACCAGTTTCAAAATCAGTTTTCATAACATTGCTATAGTATTGAGAACTGTGGCATTTTTTGGCTTATAGTGAACTGGAAACACTGTTTCCCCAAAAATAAGACCTATCCTGAAAATAAGCCCTAGCACAATTTTTACATGTGCACCTAATATTAGCCTTACCCCCAAAATAAGCCCTACTTAAGAACCTGTGCAGCTGGCCGACCATCCATTCTGTCTGGTTGCTTGGGGTGCCAACACGAGATGAGGCGAGGTGAGGCAGTTGTGGGGGGGTGGAGCTGCCCCATGCATCCTGCTTCGGCTTACCACAAGGCCCTCTGCAGCCAGGCCATCCACACCCTGACAACTGTCTTGTGGCAGCACCAACAGCCGTATCCAGCAGGAGCCCACATGGCTGCCAGCCCACTTCTTCTGTTTGCTCATGGCTGCAAGGGTGCCATGGCCACAAGGTGAGGCAGGTGTCAAGGCCTGGCTGCAGGGTCCCTGAGGTAAGCAGGTGTGGGGCACATGGGGCAGCTCCACCCCCTGCCTCACCTCATGGCCATGGCACCAGTGTGTTGCTGGGCCTCCTGCTCCATTGTGACAGTGAGCAAGCAGAAGTGGGCTGGTGGCCATGTGGGCTCCTGCTGAACATGGCTGCTGGTCCTGCTGCCGACCATAGCTATGGCATAGCTGACCACAGACTATCGTCAGACTGAATATTTGTTACAAATCTCACTCTATGACTACTATACAGTTTTCCAACAACGAAGAACTATCATATGCAAGAAAAGGAGGACTTGAAACAGTGCTCCCATAACAGATCTGAGTGGTAATGTTAAATACAGCAAGCAAGCCTTAGCAGGACTACTGCTATAATTTTTAATATTAGCTGGAGGTGCAATACCACATTATTTAAACATGCTTTTTTCTGTACAATTTTGTTTTCTGAAATGCTTTACCTATGAAGCAATTGAAGAAGACAACAAGCGCAAGGCCTTGGAATATCCTAGTAAGCACTGTAGTTTCACACATAAATGTTGGAGGAAATCCTACTAAGGCAATGGAGCTTACTTTTCATCAGACATTCATGAAAATCTGCTGTTAGCCTGGCAGACAATAGTGTCCACTTCTTATTCAGATAAATCTGATACAAAGGTGGTGATGAACAGTTAGCTTCTTATATTTTATCATAAGCTGCAACAAACATAAATTATGTAAGGAAAGTTTAAATGAGCCTCTATTGGGGGGGGGGAAGCAAACCTTACCTCCATTAGCTGATTTCCCTGCTCTGCATCAGCCTGGAAACTATTTGCTGTGGAGACTGCTTCATAAGTAGCAATGGATGTTTCACTAGCAGGTCCTGGATGAAATCCAGAAGTATTGCCAACCTCTTCGCTAAACGTTTGGTTCATATCAAGTGTCAAGGGATGCTCCTCCATAAAAATGCTAGATTCAGGAAGACTTTGGTCACCTCCTCTTTCTTCTTCTCCTTGTTCCTCTACAAGACAGCTAATAGGTTCTACTTCAACATCTTCTTGCCCTGAATCTCTCTTGTGGGTTTGCTTTTCCATGCTGGCTGATCGTTTGGCAACTGTGGGTTCCCCCTTGAAGTGAGCAATTGTTTTCCTAATAATGCTTTTCTCTCTGGGCTTCCCTGTAAGAAAGAAGTATTTTTATTCTGGTTTATTCCACAGATCTATAGCTGGGACTAAAATTACCTTTTGTAACTCATTTGTGGGGGATGACTTCACAGAGATTTTAAAATTATTAATTGTAGGATTAAGCCTATGCTACAGAGAATTGTATAATGGTACACAATTCACAGGCATTTGGGAACAAAGTGATAAAGAAAAACAGTTGAGTTTTTTTGTTCCCCAAATCTATACCTTAAGAAGGAACCATGTCCCACCTGTCCCCCCCAGATCTGTTGAAGCATCAGCACCTTACCTGCTCTTATACTTTTATTTTATAAAATGGGCAGTCAGCCCACCACAGCTTTCCATTAAGAGAATTTATCCAACAGATCATTAGGGCTGAGCATACTTAGAAAATTAAGTACCTTATAACTCACAGGCGAGCAGCACCTCTCCCAGCTATTCATTAAAGCAGCTGGTCTCTATTTAGGTTTCTGCCTCAGCCTGGAAAAAATGTAACTGGTTAAAAAAAAAAACCCACTGAAGTTCATGAGCTTGTCAAAAATCCCACATCTGAAAAAGCCTGAAAAAGATGTGCTGATTTATCACGTCACCCAGAGGTGCTAGTGCTACCCTCATGTAAATTCTGAAGTATTTGCCCGACTCATGAGGGGGGAAACACTCTCGACCTAGTTTTTGTCTCCGAACAGTGGCATAGTGACAGAGGGCAAGCCACTTTTATGACACTGCCCGTTCCACGGTCTGATCACTATCTCCTATGGCTGGTCTTCCAACAGGCCACCCCCCCACTGCTGGAATGAGGAGCCACTTAGATGGTTCCGCCCCAGACACCTGATGGACCCTGAGAGGTTCCAGACGGAACTGGGGTTCTTTCCCTCTTCCCTTGCCCACAGCTCTGTTGAGGATCTGGCGGCTGCTTGGCAACAGGCTGCGTTGGATGCCCTCGACAGGGTTGTCCCCATGCGTCCCCTCTCACGCCATGGATCCTGGATGGCTCCTTGGTATACTGAGGAGCTCCGGGAGATGAATCATCGTTGGAGGGGTTTAGAGAGCAGGTGGAGGTCCACCCGCTCCCAATCCGATCGAGCCCAGCTAAGAGCCCATATTAGGACTTACCTGGTAGCTATGAGAGTGGTGAGAAGGTCTTATCTCTCCGCCCTCATAGCCTCTGCAGATAACCGCCCAGCCACCCTGTTCGGGTTACCGCTCTCCTTCGACAGGGAGGCGGACCCGTTGAAGGGCTGAGGAGTTTGGTCAATATCTGTCAGATAAGATCGCCCAGATTCGGAGCGGGTTGTCCTCTGATTTGCAGTGGTCTGAGGAACGAGATACAGGTAGTCTGTCCAATGTGATCTGGGATGAGTTCGATCCTGTTTCCGAGGATGAAGTGGACAGGATTATCGGGCTGAGTTCCACCACATGTTTGTTGGACCCGTGTCCTTCCTGGCTGGCCTATGCCGCCAGGGAGGCCACCTGCGGTTGGCTCCGGGCAGTGGTCAATGCTTCGTTAAGGGAGGGTGTTTTTCCCACCACCTTGAAGGAGGCGGTGGTGAGACCCCTCCTGAAGAAGCCTGCCCTGGACCCGACTGTGTTAGACAACTTCCGTCCAGTCTCCAACCTTCGTTTTTTGGTGAAGGTTGTTGAGAGTGTGGTGGCTCAGCAGTATCCACTTTTCCTGGATGAAGCGGACTACCTAGATCCGTATCAATCGGGCTTCCGACCTGGTTTCAGCATGGAGACGGCATTGGTCGCGCTGATGGATGATCTCTGGAGGGCCCAGGACAGAGGTTTTTCCTCTGTCCTGGTCCTATTAGACCTCTCAGTGGCTTTTGATACCATCGACCATGGTATCCTTTTGCGACGCCTCGAGGGGCTAGGAGTGGGGGGCACCGTGCTCCGGTGGTTCACCTCCTACCTCTTGGGGCGATCGCAATCAGTATTGGCGGGGGGGCAGAGGCCGACCCCAAGGGTGCTCTCGTGTGGGGTCCCTCAGGGGTCAGTTCTCTCCCCCCTGCTATTTAACATCTATATGAAGCCGCTGGGTGAGAACATCCGTGGTTTCGGGGTGAGTTACCACCAGTACGCAGATGACACCCAGCTGTACATCTCCACCCCGAACCAAATCAGTGATGCCCTCTCCCTGATGACCTAGTGCTTGGATGCGGTACGGATCTGGATGAGCGGGAATATGCTTCGACTCAACCCAGCCAAGACTGTGTGGCTGTGCGTACCGGCATCTCGGCCCAGTCAGGAATATCCATCTTTGGCCATAGGGGGAGCGGTGTTGCCCCCTGTGGATAGGGCGCAGAATTTGGGGGTCCTCCTGGATGTTCGGCTCCGGTTGGAGGAGCAGGTGGGAGCCGTTGCCAGGGGGGCCTTTGCCCAACTCCGTCTTGTTCGCCAACTACGCCCATTCCTGGACCAAGATGCCCTGCACACTGTCACTCATGCCCTTGTTACCTCTAGACTCAACTACTGCAACGCTCTCTACTTAGGACTGCCCTTGCATACCATCCGGAGACTGCAGCTGGTGCAGAATGCAGCGGCGCGGGTGGTGATGGGAGTTTCCCAATTCTCCCATGTTACCCCCCCTCCTGCGCTGCCTGCATTGGTTGCCGGTTGCGCTCTGGGTGAGATTCAAGGTTTTAGTTTTAACATACAAAGTCCTTCACGTCATGGGTCCTCAATATTTAAGGGAGCGACTCCTGCCGACATCGAATGCCAACCGCCCTGCGCGAGCACATAGGCAAGGACTCCTTGGGGTCCTGTCAGCGGGCCAATGCCGGCTGGCGGTCCCCTGACGACGAGCCTACTCTGTCGCGGCCCCTGACCTCTGGAACCAGCTCCCCCTGGGGCTCCGCCTGGCCCCGCACCTTCTGCCATGATTTGAAGGCCTGGTTGTTTGACCAATCCAGGCTGTGACCTTTTCTTTCCTGGGGGGGTGGTTTTATATTTTTAATGTATTTTAAATTTGTTTGGGCTTGTAACTGGGTTTAATCTCTTTTTAATTATTTATTGCTGTTGTTTCTTAGTTGTGAGCCACCCCGAGTCTTCAGAGATGGGGCGGCATACAAGTCCCAATAATAAAAATAAATAAATAAATAAATAAAAATAAAAACATTTTTGAATATTCGATCCAATTAACTGCTTTTTTGTATGTGGAAGGAGAGTGAGTCCTTCTATAGTGCTTTATTTGTAAATGATTTGGAATTTTTTTTGTTTGTTGTTCTTTCTAGGGCGCGGGACAGGGGTTTTTCCTCTGTCCTGGTCCTGTTAGATCTCTCAGTGGCTTTCGATACCATTGACCATGGTATCCTATTGCGGCGTCTCGGGGAGTTGGGAGTGGGAGGCATTGTTTTACCGTGGTTCTCCTCCTACCTCTCAGGACGTTCGCAATCAGTGTTGGCAGGGGGGCAGAGGTCGACTCCAAGGTCTGTCACTTGTGGGGTGCCTCAGGGGTCGGTCCTCTCGCCCCTCTTGTTCAACATATATATGAAGCTGCTGGGTGAGATCATCCGTGGCTTTGGGGTGATGTATCATCAGTATGCTGATGATACACAGTTATACATCTCCACCCCAGGCCACATCAGTGATGCTCTCTCCGTGATGTCCCGTTGCCTGGATGCAATCAAACAGCCAGTGCAGAGACCACCAAGGACCATCAACTCTGAACTATGTATATTCTCTTCTATTGGATATAGCCTCTGGGGAAGGAATGCCACTGTAAGCATTAAAAAGGATCTGGATGGACAGGAACATGCTTCGACTCAATCCAGCCAAGACAGAGTGGTTGTGCATACCGCCATCTCGGTCCAGCTTTGAGGTTCCATCTTTGGTCATGGGGGAGGAGTTGTTGCCCCCCCATGGACAGGGCACGGAATCTGGGGGTCCTCCTGGATCCACGGCTCAAATTGGAGGAGCAGGTGGGGGCCGTGGCCAGGGGGGCCTTTGCCCAGATCTGGCTGGTTTGCCAGTTACGCCCATACCTGGATCGAGATGCCCTGAGCACGATCACTCAGGCACTTGTCACTTCCCGATTCGACTACTGTAACGCTCTCTACTTAGGACTGCCCTTGCATACCACCCGGAGGCTTCAACTGGTGCAGAATGCAGCCACGCGGGTAGTGATGGGACCCTCCCGGTACTCCCATATTACACCCCTCCTGCGTGGCCTGCATTGGCTACCGGTCGTCCTCCGGGTGAGATTCAAGGTTCTTGTGTTAACATTCAAAGTCCTACATGGCATGGGTCCGGGGTATTTACAAGAATGACTCCTGCCAGCATCAAATACCAGCCGCCCTGTACGAGCGCACAGACGGGGGCTCCTCGGGGTGCTGTCAGCGACACAATGTTGACTGGCAGTGACCCGGGGGAGGGCCTATTCTGTGGCGGCTCCCACTCTATGGAATCAGCTTCCGACGGAGCTCAGGCTGGCCCCCGATCTCCGCACCTTCCGCCACAATTTAAAGACCTGGTTATTTGCGCAGTCCGGGCTGTGCTGACCTCCTGGGGTGGGGGTTGATTATGTTTTAACTTTGGGGTTTTTAAATTCTATTTGACTTGTACTTTGTTTAATTTGTTTTTAGGTAATTATTTATTGTTATGTTTTTAGTTGTGAGCCGCCTTGAGTCCTTTTGGAGAGGGGGCGGCATACAAGTCAAATAAATAAATAAATAAATAAATAAATAAATAAATAAATAAATAATAAAATGGTGCTTTATTGTTATTTGGCAACAGATCTGACTGATTCACACAATCTTTTTAATGCTTACAATGGCGTTCCTTCCCCAGAGGCTATATCCAATAGAAGAGAATATACATAGCTCAGAGTTGATGGTCCTTGGTGGTCTCTGCACTGGCTGTTTGATCGCAGATATTTTATACCCAACTAAGTAACATCATCAATGACCTAGTCTACCAATGACTTCTTTATAGTAGTGGCCAGAAAAACTGAAGGAAAACCAGGAAGCTTCATCAGGAAAGTAGACCGACGATGGCATAAATGTGCTAAAATCTTGCCCCTGCCAATTTAAATGAGTATTTTCAACTTTAGAAAAATAATGCAACTAAATATAATCTCACTCAAACTCCTTGCTTATTGGTGGATAAACATTTTCCCAGTTTTCCTTCATTCATTTCTTGGCTAATTTTCTTTCAATTTACCTTGAACTTGACAAAGGGTTGCTTTTGGTAAAGCAGATTACATGGCCACCAATCTAGCCCTTGCTTATTGAGAAACTGTTAGAAAATTCTGTCATTCTTCTCCTCCCCCGCTCCCTGCAATTGTTGATATGTAATAGCAAAGTCATACCTACAACAAACTCCTTCTGACTTTGGTATTTCTCTTTCTTCAAACTCTTTTTCTGTTTTTTCAACCCATCTCCAGCTTTCTGTATTGGCTGTTTTTTTGGTCTTTCAGTCCTTTTGCTCTTTAAAACATCTTCAGCCTGGAAACAAGAAAAGAAGAATCAGATATAGGCCTTTCCTTTTTAATGTCACCCTACCCTCTGTCTGGGAACCGAGTGCATGAACAAAAGCAGAGTCTGGGCCTAATCCAATTCATCCTTATTGGAATTTCTCCAGAAAGTAGCATCTTTTTCTCATCTGCACTGAGCATCTCTGACGTGAACTGCATCAATCTACTGACTGACCAACCAACTACCAACCTTTCTATGTCTATTGACAATTAAAGGATAAATAATAAACGAACCACTGCTGGGAGAAAGAATACATGAAGCATCTGCACAAGATCTAAGAAGCCCAGAAAGCCACGTCTAGGACAGAATGGTAAGAGAAAAGGGGAGAAGTTGCAAGGGAAAAGGCAAGTGTTTCATGACAATTAAGAGAGATCAACATGAGTATTGCCTTCCAGCAATACTAAAGCCAACCTGGAAACTCACGTAATACATTTGCCAAATTCTATTTTTTCTAAAAGTGATGAGATAATGGTGCTCTTAAATTTATTACCATGTCACCCAATCCAGCTGTTTCTCTCCTTCCTCCCTATATCCCCAATAACCCAGGTCCAGATCAGTTTTGTTTGTGTTGCAGGCACAGGATGCAAACCCCAGCCCATACCTGTTTCAGATGGGCAACCCCAGCTGGCTGGCTGGTTGACTCTGACAATGCTGTCGTATCTTCCTCCATGCCAAATATTTCAGAAGCATACAGGTCAATTCTTGGATTCTCCATAACTTCTTCATGGTAGTCAAAAGGTTTTATGGAATCATATTCAGGATTTGGAGCTTGCCTTCTTTGATAATACAATTAGGGGATTATGTTTAGGTCAGATAAACTCTTAGAAAGCTCTCTCCCAAGCACCTAATCTTTCTTCCAACTTGTAAAATTAGCAAAATTAATCAAAGGACAGAAGCATTGATTGACCTTTTCCTAGTACTGTTCTCTTAGTGTTTTACTTCCAACTGCTGGTACTTCTTGAGCTATAACTCAGGAATGAGTCCTATCCTGTCTCCTCATTCCTGGGAAAAGGAAAAAAAATCTTTATGTAATATTAATGGACCTCTCAGGACTCACTTAAGTTGATAGTTGCAGAAATATTCTGCTTGTTGTTCTCAACCTTTCCTTCAACACCTTTAAATACCTTTTGTGGCCTTTAAATACCTTTTGTACCTTTAAATACCTTTTGTGACCCCCAAGACTTAACTCAAAATTTAAATCCTAACATTTCTTCAAGTCTTCACAGGCTCCCAGTGACATCATGCCCCTCCAGGGTTCTGCAGACTATAGGTTGAGGACCCCATTTTAATCTCTGCATTTCCCAAAAGGTCTTTCCAAAGCCTGGGGAAGCGCTACCTGGTTTAATTCCCTAAAATTACTGCACATTCAGCCTGATGGAGACTTCATAATCTTGCATTATATGAAAATATGGTGGGTGGAAATAGTTAGTCCTGAAAGGCCACCCTGTTTTGAATCCACAGAAATACAGGACAAATTATGTGGCCCAAGTTGGTTGAAGAGACCCTGAGATTTTTGATAATGTTTGATGAAAGTACCTTGTTTGACAAAAAAAGCCTTGTTTGTTTGCTTGTTCATTTATTACTGGTGTTTTTATGCAGCTCTACTCAAAAACAGGGGTGTCAAACGTGATTTCATTGAGAACCACATCAGGGTTGTGTTTGACCTCGGGGGCTGGGGTGGGCATGGCTGGGGTAAGTGAGGCCAGCTTCATGTCACTTATCTTGGGGGCACCTGTGGTGGCCTGAGCGCTCTGCCAGCGAAACAGGCTCCCAAGCTTTGTTTTCAGCTGCAACAGCTTCCTGCAAGCCTCTGTCAGTGAAAACGGAGTTCAGGAGGGTCACAGGGGCACTGCAGGCCAGTCCTTTGCTATTTCCAGGGCGGCTCTGTGGGCCAGATCTAATCAGCCCATGGCCTGATTCGGCCCTCAGGCCTTGAGTTGGATACCCCAGCTCCAAAAGAACTCTGAGCAGTTTATGGCAAAGATAATAACATTATAATTATATGAACCAATACAGATAGAGCTTAAAAAGAAATCTAACCTCCCCCAAATATTGCAAAAGTTGACTGTTCTTAGCTATTTTAGCAATGTAGCACCTACCAGATACATTGGACAATAGTTCTCAAAACTGGCAGCCAGTTTAGACAGTCTGGAATTCTAGAGTTTGTAGTTCAATATAGTTGGAGTTTCTCAAAGACTACTAGTTGGAAAATAGACAAATATACAACCATCTACACATTATACCTACATAGTATACAGTATACCTCTCAGGTATCTAAGTAAATCTTTTAACTATTGACAAATTAAAATGTTTGTCCAAGTTTGCTGTTGCATCAGGTCTATGTACTTGACTGTCTTATTTTCCTAGATGGACCTCTTCTGCAAGTTAGTAGCTGTCCCATATACTTACATTTCAGATGCAGAAAACTTCAAATGAGCAAGACGTGGTTCATAGTGGAAGAGATTAGTAGTTGATCGAGCTGAAGAATCTAATTGTTTGCCTTCATCTACAAAGGAAGAGGGGTGGTAAAAGAGCTACATTTTTAGCAGATTACATTTTGAATCTTGGCAAGGAACCAGAAAACATGCAAATCGTCAGCCAGATAACTCATCCCTTTCTGAGAAAGTTGGCCCTTCCATTAAGCAGAGTGAAGTGACCTTCTCAAGCAACTGATCCTGCTATCATGAACAGCAGCAAATTGTTAGTAATTTAATGTGGTGTTAACTATATTGTATTTGCTCAGCATGAGAGGGAATGTTGTGGCCTCATTTGCCAAAATTAGATGGCAAGGTTTTCTAATATCTATTTCTAATATAAATTAGAAACTATTAAAGTTGACTTTGTTTCTATGCTAGTCACATAAATAGATCCCTTAACAGATGGGATTAGATGAAACTTTATTTATCCTAACCCTAACCCCAATCTGAAAGCTTAAAGTGATTTCTTCAGCTGGCCTTATAAAGGCAGTGCTTTTATGTCTTTTGCTTTCTGTGACATTACCCCTATCATGTGAAAATGCTAACTGACTGCATGGGAGCAATTTTTTAGAGTGAGCTTCTGAGGAGAAGACTGCTACTGTCAGGAATAATTACAATTACTTTTGTTAATCCATGTATAACTACAAGAGCATGGCAAAAAAAAAACCCTGGCAATGCTAGCTTTAAAAATGAAGTCTCCAAATCTGCAGTTTTCAGCCAAGGGGTTCCTTGCAATAGCATGAAACATCTGAAAAGAAACAGCTTCACCATCCCAACCCCCTATGTGCACAGAAAGTGCAGTGAGTTGTAGCTTTAAAAGTGAACTCTCTGGAGGATTTTCCTTTTTAAAAAAGCTTAATTTTACATGGTTTTTTTTCTGCCTATACTACTTGAGGAAATCTGGGAATCGAAGTTTACATATCTTAAAGGTACCAAGGTTGAGAAATACTGGACTAGACCAAAATCCTAAACTGAACAGTCTTTAGTCTGATACGTTAACAATGAGCTATTACCAACAGAGGGAGCTCTTGATCCAAGAATAAACCATACAAACCCTACATGTTTCCTCAACCCCTTGATTTACAAGGGAAAAGGAGAAGATGCAAAGCTTTTGTATTAAGTCACCTGACTCAGTTTGATATCCTTCAGGTGTATAACATTATGAATCCCACTTCATCTAACATCATTTCTGCCCAGAATGACAACAGGGGTTAGTTAAAACCTAAAAGAACTAAGGGACATCTAGTAAGGAAATATTGTTTTAAAGAAATACAGACATTAGTCTCCTTACAATCTTTGGAATTATGAATGGGTGGGATTCTACTGGTTCGGACCAGTTCTATAGAACCGGTTGTTATGATTCTGTGCAGTTCAGAGAACTGGCAAATCATGCCCATGGCTGGCTCCTTCCCTCCCCTCCCCTCCCTACCCAATCAGTCCTTATTGCGCATGCACAGCGTTACACGCATGCCCAACATCACTGACTGCAGTCTCCCCGCCCAGTTAAGGTATTTCTTTCCCCCCTCCTGACGATCAGCTGTTCTGATGATCAGCTGTGCTGGGATCCCCCTCTCTCTTACTGCTTTGCCCAGGAGGCCCAAAAATAGAGTGCAGGGGGGAGCTGCCCACCACCCCTGCGCTCCATTTTTTGCCTTTCTGGGCCCCAGGGAAGCTTCCTAGGAGCAAAAACGCCCCCCAGAAGGCTTCCCTGAGGCCCAGGAGGCCCAAAAAAACAGGGAGAGGGGGGTGATGCAAAAAAAGACAGACCCACCCAGTCACATGGCCATGCCCACCTACCCATGTCCACAGAACCAGTTGTTTAAAAATTTGAATCCTACCCCTGGTTATGAACTTTTGCTATTATGAATAAACCTGTCCACAATTCCAACCTACAAGGTCCCAAAAGTTGACAGTTTTCAGTGTGCTGCATATCTATGCTGGTTTGGACTTGCAAAATATATTTACAAACAGCCACTTGGAACATAACCTCTGTTTATAAATAGAGCACTCTTTGTACTAAAATATATTTTGAAGCATTCTGTCCCTCTGACTCTGTTGTACCATGTAACTGGTATAGAAGAAGTTGGTCAAAAGAAACCTGCCACAATTTTACACACTGTTTTTAGTAGCCTCTTAGATAAAATTATGAGCACTATAGAACATATATGGGTTGGATGCATCACGTGCTGGCCATGCCCACTCCCAGTTTAATGAAGCAGAGGAAAGTCCCTATACATCACATGGCGTCACTGTGACAATTGAGTTTGACACCCCTGCTATAAAAGATCTTACACTGACTCTGAAGAAAGAACTATTGAATTTAATATCTTGTCAATGGACACAAGATTTCATTCTGAAGGTACTGATCTGATACCTTTACACAAAAATATGGAGAATGATGTTTTGTATGCAACCTTAGTGTGTCCCCTGCAAAAAGACAAAACAATTCTTCAACAGAGACCTCAAGACTTCTTGTTATTTAAAATTGTCTGTCCAATTTCAATGGATTGTGGGTGAGGTACAAAACTAGGAAAAAAACATAAGAAACAACTAAAACATTAAATCAGCTAAAAAATTAAATTAGCTAAAACATTAAATAATATGAACAGCCCAACATTAAATCAGATAAAAAGTCCAATAAATAAATAACCATGTAATGTGTGACAGCTGGTAATATCTGATGTATAGTAGGTGTGGTTGCAAGAAGCAGCAGCATAAATCACAGTTATTTTTAGCCAGCAGAACTCTGGAATATATAACCATATCTTTCTAGCCTATTGGAAGCCATTATTCTTATGGTTATCACTACACAGCAGCTCCAGGGAGCCCAGAGAATGTCACCAAATTACAGGTAGGGAACTGTCTCCCAATGGTGGCCTGTTTGTGAGAACCTGCTCCTCTTTACCAGCACTTAGAGAGATGGCAAGTACCCCTGGTGCAATAGATTTAAAGTCAGAGTCTTCTGTTTAAATTAGCTCTGTATCCTCATTCTGCATGTGATAAATAGGCTATTTAAGAGATAGACACTTTCATTCGTAGTCAAGCTTCCCAGGGCTATCATTAGGACAAAGATACTGTAGAAAATGGAGAATCCTAACTACACTTCAAAGGTATTTTGGCACACAGAGTAATGGAATATTTTGATTGCTTCACTATGTACCCAGATAATTGCCAAAAATGAGGGGGGGGGGTATGTTGCCGACATGTCTAAATGGCAGTAAAACAATGAGGCACTGAGTTAGACTTTGGACTGTTTGAAATCTAATTGGGGAGGGGGGAGACTTTATGGCATCCTGCTCTGTCATTTTCACATTTGCCTGGCTGTTTGCCAGGCACGACTTGTAAGGCAGGAGATGGGAAGATCCCATAGGAGGGGCACATGATGTGGCTCCTTCTGGTGCCAATGCTGGTGAGGCAGAAATCTGTCAGAAGTGACTCCTAATTTCTGATTGATGGAACTGCAGAGCAACTTGCTTCCCACAAACATCAATCTCCTGCCCAAAGTAGTAGAAGTGACATGAAGAATTTGTGTGAATGATAACAACCTGGATAAAATCAAAGTATTCTAGTTCCATTCCTCTGAGGATCACAGTGACAAAAATACAAGAGTTCTTACTCAATATGAAAAATAATTTGGAGATTAGTTAATAAGGCAGGACTTATGTGTAAGCTGTCTTTAGAAGGCAAACATAGGTTGTCTTCAAATATTCTGAAGTTTAAACAGGAAGCAAATCAAGAATAGTTCAATAACATAACAATATACAGTAACAAAAAGCATTTTAAAAAAAATCTAAAGTGGGTTCATGGTTTGTTGAAACCATTAAGAGTTGGATTTCAAATTATGTCATATGTTTAAAAAAGGCCATCGCACTATTGTTTAATTTATACGTGTAAAATATCGCTATTTTACTGATGAATACTGGCTGGTGCAAAACACTGAAAAGCAAACTGTTTATGGATAAGGACTGAGATAGATCTGACACCAAGTCAAGTAACTGTTCCTGGATAAGGATGGACACATTTGACACAAGGTCGCATCATGCTCTCCCTTCCAAGCATGGATTTGTATTGATGTAGTAATGTATTATGCATACACAGACACCCTCATTATGTATTTAACACATTACTATGTGCATTTGGAAACTTTACAAGTCCAGATCAGAATCAATCACCATAAGGGGGCATATTGGTGGCATCCATTTATAATCTTTCTTGCTGTAAGAAATTAGGGAAGCTCTATTTAAACAGAGCCTAAGGGCCCTTCCCCATTGCAGAGTTAAAATCTATCTACCCATTCATCAATCAGCAAAAATTAACTGCCTTCATGGCCGATCCTTATCCTGCATTTGTTGTCTAAATTCTGAGTCACTGTCAAATAATGCTGTCTTGATTGTGGGTATGCAAATGTATGGTAAATAAGGCATGTGTTGACTCTTATCAGTTTGCTGCTTTCTCTCTTTAGGCACATCACTAGGGACAAGAAAGTCAATTTTAGTCTGTGGTAGAAATGGGGCATGTCTGATTGCAGATTTCCTACCAACCTCTCCAAGTTCCTTGCTATATATCCCTCCTCCTGCACCCTATTCAGTTATAGGACTGGAAGGGAGGGGAGGGGAGGACCCATTCCCCCATCAGTTGAAATTGTCAGCAATTGCTTCTCTATCTTCACCAGTCACTGTCTTCCCTGATGTAAAGGGTGATGAAGAATAGCAGATTTTACACACCTTGAGGTGCCCTTAGATTTTTAAATCTTCTTCACACCTATCTTTTCCAGGATATCTGAAGAACTAGAAGTCAGTTTACACATGTGAAGATTCCCTCCCTTGGGCTTTGTTGGGCTAGCTGTTGTAGGAAGAAGAAAAGGAAAATACTAACACAAAGTGAGCTCTTTGGATACAACTCTGTAGGGAGTTTTCAGAAATTGTCTCACTGTTATAGGCTTATCTTACTCACAAGAATCTCTCTGTGTGTGAAGTTCAGAAGTAGAAATCAACTGGAGATAAAGCCCAAGTTCCATACAAAGGTGTGCTTTAGGAACTTCCCTGGTGTGAGCAATGGGTAGCTAGGGTTGTTAAGCAGTTTAGCTAACAAATGTTGAAAAATCACAGATCAAGAGAATGAAATTCCCCTGTTAATACACTACACCAATTCTTTAGCACTGCCAGCAGCAGAAGAAAACTGTCTTTGGTTAACTATTGTCTGATATGTACAAACAGGCCTTAGCTCAAGTCCCCTAGAAATCTAATTTAAATTTTGTTTTTCTTTTCTAAAAACTAACATTGTCATTCCTTAGCTGTGATGTCTATTCTGAGTTGAGATTTCAGCTGTGTCTGGATGTGGGTGGAAAAAACATACATAAAAGACTGAATTATGTTTATATAAGATAACTGTATAAATTAAGCACAATAAATCTAATCTGTTCTAGATCCAGGTACCTGTAATATGTTTCACAAATAAACCCATCCCATTTTTACATCAGAGTATTTCTTATTGATCCTTTTTTGAGCAGAATATTGAAAAACATTTCTAAATGTTCAAAAACTGCAAAAGTAATAAATAACTAATTTTCAATCTGCATATGAGTTCAGGATAGGCATATGAAACTAAATCTTATCAAACTTTATACAACTTCTGATTGACAGGCATGACACATCTGTTGTGAAAGGAGTATGTACCAAGTGCCATTCTGCTCTAAGATAAATGGAGAAATTGTGACTAGGAAGCAGCTAATATTTTGCTTTGGCTACTATAAGATATGGCTTGTTTAATCCAGGTAGCTAGGATTGTAAAATCCTATAAACTATAAACTATAATTTTCAAACTACAATGACTAAAATCACACAAGAGATTAAAGTAAAAGACTAATCAACCTCATGTTGGTTTAATGCAATATATGAACCATGTAGTGGTGGGATTCAGATTTTTTTTACTACCGGTTCTGTGGGCATGGCTTGGTGGGCGTGGCAGGGGAAGAATGCTGCAAAATCTCCATTCCCACCCCACTCTAGGGGAAGGATACTGTAAAATCCCCATTCTCTTCCCACCCCACTAACCTGCTTTCCAGTTCCGTTCCCCTGTGCAGGGCAACAAAAGAAGACCTGGTCAGAACCTGCTGAATACCACCTCTGGAATTATGTCAGTATTGTTGCTGTATATTGTGGAGAAAAATGATATAAACAGGCAAACCCCCCCACATTCAAAGTGCTGTACTGTAAGTTCTTATCTGCACTCAAATACTTGTCGGTTCTTAAACAAAACTGGCTCTTTAGTCAATATTCCCTGTGTTTTAGTTCAGTTCATATAAAATGTGTCACTGGTTTGCACAGATGTTTATATTATTATATTGTATTTTTTATGTACACTGAGAGCATATGCACCAAAGACAAATTCCTTGTGTGTCCAATCACACTTGGCCAATAAAGAATTCTATTCTATCTATCATCAATCCATAGTGTCAAGTGTTCATTCCTACTAACAAAATCACCTCCCTACAGCCCAAATACTGGTATTAAAAATTATTGTTCACAAGATGAAGAGGACTGAAAGAAATCTAATTTGATTTCACAAGGAAAGAACAGGAACACTCATTATTAGCATCAATCAATGTCAATCTCTTAATCACTTTCTAATTCTTTCAACCTGCAAAGAACTTATGGAATAAATTAGGGGGAAGTGAAGAGGCTCCAAGAAACAAGGGAGCAGTGCTTAGAACTAGCGCTTCAGCCCAGGTTCCTGAAATGCTGATTCAACGTAATGTGGGAATCAAATATAGAAGCCTTTCAGTCATAATTTTCATCATAATTTTTGGAATTGTAAATCCGTGAACAGTTTAATTATGGTGTCATGCATACGATTCTAGAAACAGGTGACCTTATTTGCACATTGCTTTAATTCCGGGCAGACAGGTATATATGGATAGATAAATATTAGCTCTTGCCTAATTAAAATGTTCATAAGCAATTGAGATCGCTGATTGCTTTCACTCTTCTGCAGATGAGAAATAATCAATGGCTCCAGACCCAACTATTCTGATCTTGTTGACATGGAGATATTTTTGAGCTGCTATAAATTCTACAGTGTTCTATCACAGCTTAAACCAGTTTGGCTTTGTAATAACTGTGCCCTAGATAATGCACACTCCTCAGAATTCATCAAAGTTTATATTTTGATTGATCTTCCTTTGCAGAAGCTGCTTAAATTTACTGCAAGTAAATTGGGATTAGAGTTAATTCCTAGGGGGATATGCTCAGGCTCTTAATTCAACTTTTTCCTGATTTATTCTTACACAAACACAAAACAAAACATTATGGCTAATTAGGAAGGATCCTGACATATTTTGTGCTAAATTCCAGCCTGAACACGAGTTGTACAACTGATGGCATTTTCTTTGGGTAGTCTAGGGAAATAAAAATCCATTTAACACATGATGGCAGTACAATATATTCAGTGCATCATTTTACATATATCATATGACATTGCTTAGCTAACAATGTCTGTATGGTGAATGTACACATAGACAATTAACACTTGCTTATAGAAACAATTGTTTACAGGGTATGAGTAATATGCAACTAAAAAGCATGAAACTATTTCTACATGTTATACATGTTATATGGGCATGAAAAATTATTTGGCCCATTAAGCAATATCTTCTGATAGCACATAGAAGGCACATTGAGTCAATTGCAGCTCCTGCCATCTGGAATAGTATCCCCTAAGCCAGGGGTGTCAAACTCTATTTCATTGAGGACTGCATCAGGGTTGTGTTTGACTTCAGGGGGCTGGAGTGGGTGTGGCCAGGGTGGGCTTGATGTCACTTGTGTCAGGGGCACCAGTGGTGAGCTGTGCACTCTGCCAGCGAAAACAGGCTCCCGAGCTCCATTTCTGGCTGAGACAGTGACCTGCCACCCTCTGCCAGTGAAAACGGAACTCAGGAGGGCTGCATGCGGCCCTTCCGAGCTCTGTTTTCACTGGCAGAGGCACCATGGCCCTCACTGTTTCCAGGATGGCCCCATGGGCCAGATCTAAGCACCTCACAGGCCAGATCTGGCCCGCAGTCTTGAGTTTGACACTCCTGCCCTAAGCAACTTGAACAGTCCAACAACCTTGCCAGTCTTTGAAAAAGCATGGAAGACCTGTTTTTTTGCATAATTCTGGGTCAACAAGGTTGTGTGTGAATCTGAGAATGTATTGCTGACCATAATGCTAGGCGAAATCACAGTATAGAAAGAACATCCCATATTTTCAAAATTCTTGCCTAAAACACGATATGGATGACAGGGGGAAAATCATCACGGAAGCAAAACAGCAATTTACATTAAAAAGAAATCCTTATTTTCACATGTCTTTACCCAGCCTTGTTTTTTAACAGAATGACACCTCATCTTCAATATTAGCATACACTTGCATACACAACACACACATATATGCTCGTAAATAACATCAGTTTCCCCTTCTAAATAAAATAGCTTAAAGTATTATTTAAACTATTTTACAGTTTGTCCCAAAGGTACTTTTACAGGGGTAGTGCAAATGTATGTGGAGCCTTCTTAGCTGAATCTCTGTGTCCCTTCACTGATGGAAGACAGGCCCAGGCTGTTGGGGATGAGTCTGTGTTGTCAACAGCGAAGGGACACAGGGCAGAAAAGATCTTGCATCCAAGAAGGCTCCACATACATATGCACTAGTCAAGTGATCCTGAGGACACAGATAAAGTGTCTACCAGTGGCCTCAATGACTCTCTAAAACAGTGGTTCACAAAGTGGGCGATACCACCCCCTGGTGGGCAGTGGGATGCCTTACGGGGGTACTAAGAGGCAAGGGGGCCAGCAGGGGGGCTCTAAGAGGCGGTGGGGGGGCGCTGGAGGAGTCCAGCCGCACCGAGAAAAACATGCGGCGGCTGGAGGTTTTTTGCAGGCACAGGTGATCAGCGCAGCACTGCAGGAGGGATTCATCCTTCCCATCCCGGAAGCACTGCCTGCACTGAGCTGCAACAGGTCCCCACATGGGCCAGGTCAAGCCGGCTGCAAGGAAGGTCTCCCCAAGGAAGCGAGGTAAAAGCGCATGTGCCGCCTCGTAGTTGTGTCGCAGGAATTAAGTAGGGCGGGCCTTTCGGCATGTTGAGCGTTCTTGGTGGAGTGAGGAGGGTTTTGCTTGGTGGACCAAGACCTAGAAGCGAAGCGATGTCGGGGATTACAGGAGGTGGGACGGGCTCTGCTCAGAAGCGGTTGCTCCACATACATATGCACTAGTCAAGTGATCCTGAGGACACAGATAAAGTGTCTACCAGTGGCCTCAATGACTCTCTAAAACAGTGGTTCACAAAGTGGTGATACCACCCCTGGTGGGCAGTGGGATGCCTGCAGGGGGTACTAAGAGGCAAGGGGGCCAGCAGGGGGCTCTAAGAGGCGGTGGGGGGCGCTGGAGGAGTCCAGCGCTGCGAAAAACATCTTGGCTGGAGGTTTTTGCAGGCACAGGTGATCAGCGCAGCACTGCAGGAGGATTCATCCTTCCCATCCCGGAAGCACTGCCTGCACTGAGCTGCAACAGGTCCCCATGGGCCAGGTCAAGCCGGCTGCAAGGAAGGTCTCCCCAAGGCGAGGTAAAAGCGCATGCCGACTTGTGTCGAGAATTAAGTAGGGCGGGCCTTCGGCATGTTGGCGTTCTTGGTGGAGAGGCGGTGTCAGGAGGTTTTGCTTGGTGGACCAAGACCTAAGAAGTCGGAAGCGATGTCGGGGATTACAGGAGGTGGGACGGGCTCTGCTCAGAAGCGGTTGCTGAAGGGGTGCGGCACCACAGGGTCATCCCATTGACTGTTGCACTGGAACAGTGCAAGGGGCTCAATGGCGTCGAACGCAGCAGTGGCAGCACATTGGGAAAGTCACTCTAGCTTTGCTCTACTTTCCCAAAGTGCCACTGCTGTCTGCCTGCCTGTCTACCTACCTACCTACCTGCCTGGCTTTCTGTCTACCTACCTACCTATCTACCTACCAATATAGATCTACCTACCTACTACCTATCTATCCATGCATCCATCCAAAAGGTCTCTGTCTGTCTGTCTGTCTTCCTGCCTGCCTGCCTGACTACCTACCTACCTACCTATCTATCCATACATTCATCCAAAAGGTCTGCCTGCCTGCCTGCCTGCCTACCTATCCATCCATCCATCCATCATCTACTAACATATCTACCTACCTACCTACCTATTTACCTATCTATCTATCTATCTATCTATCTATCTATCTACCTACCTACCTACCTACCTACCTACCTACCTATCCATACATCCATTCAAAAGGCCTGCCTGCCTACCTGCCTACCTGTCTCTCTCTCTCTCTCTCTATCCATCCATCCATGTCTCTCTCTCTCTCTATCCATCCATCCATGTTCAAAGCGTGGCCCACATGAGTAGCATGGGAAAGCAAGAGCAAGCCAGTCGGAAAGTAGAGCAAAGCCAGGGAGGAGCAAAGAGAGAGAGAGAGAGAGAGAGAGAATCCTGATGCATCAGATTGAAATGAGGCCTAGTTTAGACTGAGGCCCTTTTCCACACTGAAACATCTTTGGCTTCTATTAAAGGTTTTGTGGACGAAACATGGTCAAGACTATCAGGAAGCTCTCACATTTTGTTGAGGCTTTAAACAGGATCCATTGGACCAGATCTCCACTCTAAAAATTACTTTTCCCAATGTATTACAGTGCCAATTCTGAAGAAGGCAAAACCAAAATGTACTGGTAAATTACAAGGAGAACACACACACACATACTCCCTTCTAACCCTGCTGGAGCAGGTGATTGGACTAGAATAGATATCTCATTATCTTTCTCCTCCCTCCCTCCCTCCTTCTGTATTTCTTTTTCTTTCTGTCCCTTCCTTCCATCCCCCCTTTTTTTGTCTCTCCCTTTTCTTCTTTCCTTTTCTCTTTCTTTTCTTCCTTCTCTCTTTCTCTCTCTCTTTCTTTTCTCTCTCTCTCTTTCCCTCCCTCAGGCTCACCCCATTGACTTGGTGCACCGCTTCGCTCGGACTTGCTTGGGCAGGTCCCACCAGTGCAGCGGGCTCAATGGGGTGGACCTGCATGGCCAGCACCTAGAATGTGGCAGTGGCAGCATGTTTGAAAAGTAGAGCAAAGCCAGAGGTCAGTAATTTTTGCTGCAAAGAATCACAAAAGCTTCTGGGCTGTGCACAAGAAGGGGCACACATGTCAATGCAATTCAGCAACATAAAATAAAGAAATACAAATAAAACAAATCAAAAAGAATCGGCAAAGCATCTCTGATTAGATTTTATTCATTACTAGAATCTAATCAGAGATGCTTTGCCAATTCTAGTGCAATGACCTGCTCCAGCAGGGTTAGAAGGGAGCGTGTGTGTGTGTGTGTGCATGGCTGTCAAAACTCCAAAAACAGGTCAAGTAGCTCTGGGGAGGCCAGTCATAAATTAGAACACTTGCTAAACAAATGGCCATTAAGTGAGGACCACTTGTATTTGGTTTGCCAGTTACCTGGCCACGCCCACCCAGTCACATGACCACCAAATCACACCTACCTAATCACGTGACCAGCAAGCCACGCCCAGCCAGTCATGTGACCAGCAAGCCACGCCCTCAAATTAGGTCACTCCCACAGAAATTTGAATCCCACCCCTGGCTGTGGGGCATGGAGGATGAGTTTGTAGCACCAAGGGGGCGGTGGACTGAAAAAGTTTGGGAACCACTGCTCTAAAAGAATGCAAATGACTAGCTGTCTGCAAGGAGTATAAATCCTTCCATTCCCCACCATCCAGTCAGAGCTGAAGAAATGCCTTCAATGAATGTTTATTATGAATGAAATGACTCAAATGTATATCAAAAAGTGTGACTAAGTATCATCCACACTGTGTGAGGGGTTATGAAAGTCACATTTGGGGTTAATGATAATTGCATGTTACATTTGTTACAGCCCAGTGAATGATGCTAACAGATGAGTATAGTAAAAAAAAATTCTGCAACATTTTAAATGAATGTGATCCATTTAAACATTTTCCCTTTAGGAGGCATAAAGGAGAATTCCAAGAGCAAAGGAGAATTGTGATAGTTTGGTGCATATTTGCTTAGAAAAGGATTATTTGTTTCAAATTTGTTTTTAAGCATAAGTCTACTGATGGAAAATGGAAAAGAAATGGAACATGTTTGATCTAATTGTTATTTATCTAAATGGTTATAAGGAATAATTGATTTAATTATTTATAATGAATTATTGAAGGTTACAAGTTTAATGAAAGATCCTAAATATGAGATAGATCATTTTTTTCTAGTGGTGTCAAGAGTAGGTATTTAGGCAAAAAGAATATTGGTAAAAAGGAAAGAAAATAGAGAGAAGCTGCAGACAGAAAAAGTACAATCATTTTATGAAACATTATTAGGAGAGCGTTTAATATGCCAACTGAATGAAGGGAGATTGGACTCATATAAGAGAATAATTGCTGGAAAAATAGGGGATGACTGACTTCTATTGTACACAGAGAAAAAGACACTTGCAAAGAATGTAATCAAACAAAGCAAAGAACTGTTAAGATATGAAACATTTATTTTGGAAGGGGAGTGAAAAGGATTTAAAAATCCACCAACAAAGTTAGTGGAAATAAAAAAGATGTGGAAATGACCTGGGATGACAGGGAAATGAGGGAATGCTTCAAGGAATACTTTAGAGATTTATATGGGATTGATAATATTCCAAAGAGTGAAATTGAAATTAATGCTATAAATGTTACTTTAAAAAAATATGCAAGTGAAGTCATATATGCTCTGAGCACATTGAAAAATGATATGGTTGCAGTTTAACAGGAGACATATTAAAATGTGATTTATTTATGGGATGACTGTGCATTAATGTAATAGCTATGTGAAAGCTGAAGCTGTGCCTGATAATTGGAAGAATATGGTTATTGCTTTCCCAAATAAAGAGAAAGGTAGCAAGAACGAATGCAAAACTATAAGGAAATTACTTTATTAAGTGTACCCAGGAATGTGTTTGACAGATTTCTGCCTGAAAGAGAATGAATGTAATGAATGCTGTATGGCTTGATGTCAGGTAGTGTATGAGCAATTCAGATTTTTACTTTTCAGCAGCTCATTAAGACATGCATGAATGTGAAATAGTATTTATTGCGTGTTTGATTCATATGACAGTGAATAAGCTTGAATTATCAAATAGTTTGTTTAAATACAAAGTTGATGATTGGTTGCTGAATACAGAAAAAGGTGTATTTGATAGAAAGCATGTGAGAATAAATAAAATGCTTAGTGAATTATTCAATATTTCCATAATGAGCCAGGAGCAAATCAAAGATACATGATGTCTCTTTGGTTATTTGTTGTACTGAGGGATACCTGTAAATATATAAGAATTTTTTTTTGAGGAAACATTATGGCTACATTTGTCAGGGTACATTTTACTGTATATGTTGTTGATGCAGTTCTATCCACTGATAATACAAGTTTTCAACTGACTGTATATTTAACCAGAACTATTGATCTGAAAAATTAATGCATCAATCATCATGTGCTATAGTTGTGTTTGACAGAGTAAGTGGAATAAATGATTGCAAATTACACATCAGTGGTGAAAAGTAGAATAAGATGAATTTGTATATATTGGTAAAATGTTTATTAAAGATGAGAAAATGGATGGAGAAATATTAAGATATACAAATGCTAGTAAAATGTTAATAGGTAGCATGGAATTTCATGGAATGAATGTTTGTCACCCCAAAATAGAACACTTCTGCTCACTTTGTTATAGAGCAGGGGTGTCAAACTAGCCACCCATGAGCTGGATGCGTCACGGGCAGCCCACCCCACTCTGTGAAGGGAAAAAACATTGCAATACGTCACATGATGCCAATGTGATGCCCCGTGAGTTTGACACCCCAGTTATAGAGAAATGAGAATTGGTATGTCAGGAGAAACAAGTTGAATGCAGTGGGAATGGATTACTTATGAAATGGGCATGGTAAAATAGGGAGAGGTAGGATCGAGAATGTATGGGTGCTGAATAAATATGGATCAAAAAGGTAACCAGAAGGAAAGAAGTATGTTGAATAGACTCCCTCATTAGAAATGATGAATGAAGATCAAATTGCAAAGCAACTTGAATAGAACAAGAGGAGGGGAAGACTGGGATAGTTACGGTTGGATGGAGCTGTTGTGATTGATCTTCAAAACAAAGACATTAAAGTTTTTTTTTAAATCACAGGCAATATATGTGTTGGTGTAAAAATGTGATTTGTAAGGATAGAATGTATGGAGAATTTGGGAACCATCTGAGCATGGTAGGATATGGAAAGTGAGAACTCCTTTGAGTTCTGTTTGCATAATCAGAATGGATATTTACAAATTAGGGATTTCTCAATAGGACTTGTGATGCCTATAGAGGGCAAATGCCTAAGCATATTATTTCTGAAGTTAGTTTTGTTGGGTACAGCTGTAACAAAACAATTGATGCAATACAACCAAGTATGCTTTTACAATGAAATCCAATCTATAACCATTCAGCAATTGTCCAATTTAAGGGAATTATCACTATATATGGGTATATAGAACTACAGTATCAATGCATTAATAATATCTAGCGAATACCTTGCATAATGTCACTAGTGTTCCTCTGCTTCATGCTGTGAGTTTGTGACAAGCTGGAGTAACTATTTTCCTCCTTACTCTGCTGTGGGTAGTTGCTTCTGCAGAGACCAGTTTGACTTGGCTGATGTCTTTCTCCAAACTCAGCAGAAATACCCTCATTTCCTAGTGCACAAAAAAAGATAGCAGTTTTAATTCCAGTTTCTGTTCCTGAAGCAAGAATAAATACTTTATGAGAGAAACTGAGGTAAATTTACCTGTGATGATTTCGTGATTTTCAAAGCCAGCTCCATTTCTTGGTAAATGTTGAGTCTGTTGAGTTAGCGGAAGTTCCTTTTTAAAAAGATAAGCAACATTTTTTGCAAATGAGTTGTTATTCTCTTGACTCTTTAATAAGATATGTGCTGGGGAAAACAATATAGCCTACTGTCTTGTGCTGAGCACTTCCAGCACACAAAATAACAACATTCTTAGAAAGATTCATCCTAAGTCCTTTCCTGCAAACTATATTTCGATCACCTCAGCACTTTTTTTTTAATTACATTTATATGCCACCCTTCTCCGAAGACTCAGGGCAGCTTACAATTTTTTGGGATACAACCCAGTGTGCTCAGCAATAGCCTTCATTCCATTGTATATGCCTGCTTATTACTAAGCGGCATTTTTACAAAGTCAGCTTATTGCCCCCAACAAACTTGGGTCCTCAATTTACCTACCCTGAGAGGATGGAAGGCTGAGTCAACCTTGAGCCTGGTGGGATTCGAACCTACAGTAATTGTAGGCAGCTGGAACTTAAATGCAGGCATTTAACAGCCTGAGCCACCAAGGCCCTTTTAGGGCCTTTAGGTAGTGCTTTTTCATTTCTGCATTATAACAAGTCATTCTGTTTGTGCTATTGAGTTTTCTGCTTCTTGTGGAACAAAATGCTGGAGATCCAGTAAATATTTTACCTTACCTTTAGGTTTTCATGTTTTAATTTAATTTCATACACAGATAGTATTCAACTTATGACTATAATAAGCCTGACAATTATGGCTGTAAATCATGGCAGTTGTAAATGGGTCATCATGTGACTGACCCGATTTTATGAACTTTTTTTGTGGCACTTGTAAAATGAACATCACAGTCATTAAGTGAATCCATTTTTCGTTACGGGCATTTTTTTTTGCCAAAAATCAGTGAGAAACATTGGTTTTAGGCAAAAAATGTCATAAATCATTTTGTAAATGTGAGCCACTCAACCATTGCTAGACTCATCGACTGGAAGGATGGCAATTAGACCTAAGTACCATGTAATGGAGTGAGCTTCCATTACTTGTTCCAGTTCCTGCCAACCTAGCAGTTCAAAAGCACACAAATGCAAGTAGATAAATACATACCACTTTGGTGGGAAAGTAACAACCTTCCGTGCACATTTGGATATAGTCATGCTGGCAAAATGACTACAGAAACATTTTTGGACAATGCTGGCTCTTTGGTTGTGAATTGGAGATGAGCACCACCCCCTAAAATCACATGCAACCAGCAGGGGAGACTTTAACTTTTAAAATGTTGGGCAGTTGTTGAGGACCCAAAATGTGGTCACATGACTTTATGGAAGAGGCAACTTTTGGAATTTGCAAACTGGGTCATAAGTATCTTTTAGGGGGCTCCATTGTAAGTTTGAACAACCGCTAAGGTCATAAGTTGAGAATTACCCATACTTTATTAGCATGCAAACCTTGCTCCCTTTTTCGAATCCACTTTCACCTTTACCTATTCTGATGAGGCTCAAATCCTATTAAATAAATATTAACTCCATCTTGATATCACACCAGTGTTGTTATGTATATGTACACAACGTAGTTGGGTTGACAATATATATACCACAAATATATATGTTTGTAGCTTTAAGGAAAAATACTGTAACGTATTATACTATGTTCTGGTTGGTTGATTATGCTGCAAGTTGCCATAAGTGGGAGCTGTAGATCATGGTTTAATTCTCTTTCTCACTGATGATCTCTCTGGATACTGATACTGACTGACTACGGACCGATACTGACTAACCCTGTTTACTTTGATATTCTGGTGATATCGAAGGTTATCTTTTGTATTATGGTTTGATATTTGTCTGCTGTAAAAGACGTGAAACCGGTAAGAAGTCTTTGTAACTGGATATTATTTGGACTGTTAAACATTTATGACTTGGACTGTTTATTGGACTGTGCTATTTCTTAAAGTAAACTTTAACCCAATTCAGTGTATCTGTGTGTGGCTGAACATTTATTCACAACTATTCTCATAAACGTTTCCATGTGCATATCCTTGTTGCTCAAGGGTTATTCTGTACATATTATAACATTGGTTATGGGCCCAGAGAGATATTGAGAACCAGTGTGAATATACAGTTTCATATTCAGACAGCTAATTGTGGTTTATTGTTACAATGGAACAAGAACAGTCAACCAGTCTATCCCTGATAACCCAGTTGGATGGAACAAACTATGTTTTCTGGTCTATGAAGTACAGCCTACTTCTGAGTAAAGAAGGATTATGGGCTGTAGTTAATAATCCACCAGATGTAACAACTTGGGACCCATTGAATGATGAAGATAAAAAGAAAATAGCTGACTTTAACTGGGATAATGAAAAGGCTCTTAGTAACATTGGACTGACACTGAGTGATTCGCAGCTAGTCCATATTCGTAGTGAAGAATCTGCTGCTAGATGTTGGGACATTCTGAAGAAGATTTATGTTTGAGATAGTGTGGGTGCACACATATACCTTACACGTAAACTGTTTAGAGCCCATCTTATAAAAGGTGGCGGTATGTTAGCTCATTTGGAGTTTATGAAAAGGACTTTACAAGAGTTACAATAAAAGGAGCTGATTTTCTCGGAGTTGCATCAAGTTTACATCATTCTTTCTTCTTTGGATGAAACTTATGATGATTATGTGTCTTCACTGGAAGTTTTAAACAGAGATGAACTTACATTGACTGGCATAACTGGAAGACTGTTAGAAGAATCACAAAGAAGGCAAGATAGAAACCAACTGAGAGAAAAACAACCACAGGATGAAAAACTGTCTTCAACTGCCTATATTGTTAGGAAATGTTTTTCTTGTGAGGCTAAGGGACATATAGCCAGATACTGTAAAAAGAGTAAGAAACAGAATAATATACAGAGAGCTCTAAGAATGTTAGTTTAGCAATATCAAGTACAACTACAACTGTAAACCATGATATATGGGTAGTTGATAGTGGAGCATCGCAGTGTATAACTAAAAGTAAAGAGAGGTTTGTTAACATGATAAAGAGAAAAAAACATATATCATTAGCTAATGGATGTAAAATGAAAGCATGTGGAGATGGTACTGCATATTGTTCATGTATTAAGGAAAGTTTACCGATGTTATATGTACCTGGAATGAAGTTTAATTTGCTATCTGTAAGAGAAATGGAAAAAGCAGGATTTGTAGTAACATTTAAGGGAGATATAGGTTTAATAGACAAACAAGGTAAAAGTATTACTGCAAGATTGGAAAATGGTTTGTTTATTATAAATGATGATCCATCAAGTATCGGGTTTTTTTAAATTTTTAGTTAGGATCAGTGGGTTTTAGTTCAATTTGACTTGTAATGTTTAATGTCATTTTTAGGTAATTATTTATTGTTGGTTTTTTAGTTGTTAGCCGCCCCGAGTCCCTTTGGAGAGGGGGCAGCATACAAATCTAAATAAATAAGTAAGTAAGTAAGTAAGTAAGTAATGCTAACTCAGTTTATGAGAATAAGAAGCCTCATGATGAATGTATTCATCTACTCCATAGACGTATGGGACATATAAATTTGAAAATGCTCTAGAAAACTGTTGAGTTGTCTACTGGTGTAGACTTAAAACCTTGTAAACAAATATTGCAATCTAAAGTATATAGATTGCAATATTTGTAATCAAAAGGAAAACAAGGTAATTTCTGAAAATATGGTAAATGGACTGAAAATTAGTAAACCATTAGAGGTTGTGTTTGCTGATGTCATTGGCTCTAGAAAACCTAGTATAGTTGGAGCCCATTATATATTGAGTATTATGGATCATTTTTCCAGATATAGTTTCTGTTACCTAATGAAAACAAAGCAAGAAACATACCAGTATTTTGTGAACTGGCTAAAATTTACTGAAAGAAAACAGAAACAGAAAATGATTAGATTAATTACGAATAATGATACTGAATTTACTAATAACAAATTTGAAACTATGTTACGAAAAGCTGGAATTGAACATGAGCGTTCTGATCCTTATAGACCACAACATAACTCATATATTGAATGTAGAAGACTAACATTACAGGTTATGGCTAGGAATATAATGTCTGATTCTGGTATATCACAGCAACTGTGGGGTGAGGCAATAATGTGTGCTAACCATGTTTTGAATAATGTGATAAATTCAATGACTGGTGAATTACCATTTACTCATTGGCATAGAAGAAAACCAGATCTTAGTTATTTGCATACATTTGGAACCCCAGCATGGGTTCATATTCCCATGCAAGTAAGGCAAAAGGGACAACATAGAGCTAAGAAATTATATTTTGTAGGTTATGGAGCTAATCATAGATTATTTAAATTTTGGGAGCCAAGTACTACTAATATATATTGGAGTGCAAGTGCTAAATTTCTGGAGTATGTTGGCTGGCGAAAGTTTAAACAAGAATATAATAATAAAAAACATAGTATTATTGTAAAAACTCCATTGTTCACTGATCATAAAAATGATAGGAATATTGATGAATCATTAAAAGAAGAACCCTCTATAACTGTAAAAGATGAGGATTTGATAGGGGAGGTAGAAACAACATGTACTGAGTTTCCTAGAATGTCAAATAGAGAGAGATGTAAATCTAACAGAGTTCAAACAAGCATTGTTATGTCGAGTTAGATAAAGAATCTTCTAATCTCTATGAAATTGTATGAGGATGTAAAGTTATTAATTGTGTAAAAGTTATGAATTGAAGATGTAATGTATTATATATTGACCAACCCAAAGGGGAGAACGTTATGTATATGTACACAACGTAGTTGGGTTGACAATATATATACCACAAATATATATGTTTGTAGCTTTAAGGAAAAATACTGTAACGTATTATACTATGTTCTGGTTGGTTGATTATGCTGCAAGTTGCCATAAGTGGGAGCTGTAGATCATGGTTTAATTCTCTTTCTCACTGATGATCTCTCTGGATACTGATACTGACTGACTACGGACCAATACTGACTAACCCTGTTTACTTTGATATTCTGGTGATATCGAAGGTTATCTGTTGTATTATGGTTTGATATTTGTCTGCTGTAAAAGACGTGAAACCAGTAAGAAGACTTTGTAACTGGATATTATTTGGACTGTTAAACTTGGACTGTTTATTGGACTGATTATTAAACTTGGACTTGGACTGTTTATTGGACTTTATTGGACTGTGCTATTTCTTAAAATAAACTTTAACCCAATTCAGTGTATCTGTGTGTGGCTGAACATTTATTCACAACTATTCTCATAAACGTTTCCATGTGCATATCCTTGTTACTCAAGGGTTCTGTACATATCATAACAAGTGTGATGCTTATTTTTATTTGGTTGCTGCTGTGACAATTATTCTGAGGAACAGGCAAAAAGAGCAATTTCTGGCCTGAAAAGAAGACATGGCTCTAGTCCAACAAGATGCAGTTCAATGGTGAGAAAACGAAGATCCTGCACTTAAGCAGGAAACACAAGATGCATAGGTATGGGATAGGCAGTACCTGGCTCAACAGTATTGAGAAGGACTGGTGGTCCACTGCTTAAGGATATCCACAGTGTGCTGTCCCTTCTGACCTTATCATTCTATAAGATGTGCCTGATTCAATCTCAGAGGCAGTTAGCACAAGTTACTGACACCTCTTTTGGCGCCTGCATTCTCATTATTTTCTCCCTCAGGTAATGAGCTGAAATGAAATGAGAAAAACAGGAAGTGCTGGATTGGGGAGGGAAAGCCATTATTGAAAAGTGATGAAAGAAGCATCTGGGTAACAGCCATTGGGGAGGGAACCCTGCCTCAACTCAGTTTCTCCAGACCAGAAAGAAAGCTGAAGAGCAAAGATAACCTATAGCTGAAGAGAGATTTCCTGCACTGGGATCAGTTCAGCTTCATGAGGTCCTTTTGCCAGATGGATTTTAGGGGCCAGGAAGAAACCTGCCTTCTTGCAGGAGAAGGAAGAGCACAAAATAGACTTGTCTTACAGACTGTTTCAATCCAGGGCCTATCTTCCCTTTCAAGGTTCATAATAACCGATGGAAAAAAAAACCCTGAACCCTGCCTGAGGCTCCAGCGAGTTGTTACTATACAGAACAGCCCAGGTTTCCCCATCCTGATGGCTATAAATGTGTTAAATCTCAACAAACTTTAAACAAACTGGTGAAGGATTATGGGAATTCAAAGTACAGTTTAGCATACCTCTGATCTGCAGCAATACCATCTCATACTAAATACTCCTTAAACTAATATAATTAAATGAAGCTACAAAATCAGGCAAGCAGTTAAGCACCTGGAAATACTGAAACTTTCCTTTAAGGACCACTGAACTTTAGTTGTATGAAAGTGCCAGGAGACTGAAATATGGATTGTAGTCTCCAAAACAGAATTATAGTTTCTTATATGCTTTGGCTGGAATCCTTTTCCATACTAAGCACATTTAAAGCTGGGCTGACACACCTTTGTTTTACAAATATACTGGTATTGCAAACAGCTCCATACAGAAGGGTTATTTCTAACAGGCAAAGCAGACGTACATTAAGGTAGTAATAGGGAATGTTCCAAATTTTAGATCAGTATGAATGGTCTTTAAAGGTAATGTGTCAAGGCCTATTCTATTATTTGGTGGATGACATATTTGTCCCTAATGGGAAAATTCTAGAGAACAAGAGGTTGTCAGTTATCTTTATTTGGATTTCTCAAATGATCAGCTCTGTTGAAGGGCACATGCTATCTAGCCTGTCCTAGGCCACCTGAACTGATCTACTATACCAGGTGGAATGAAGGATGCTATCTAAATGTTAGCCTGTTTGTATGTAATAGGCATGTGCCTAATTTTAATTTCATCTTGGCTTCTTTTTTGCACATCAGAATATGTATTCCCCAAACTTTGCCCCAAGTAAGGTGATACTGTAAAAATAGAGCCCAGCCAAGATCATCTTAAGGCTTACATTCTACTTGTTCAGAATTTATCAAAATTTATGTTGTTTAGGATCTATGTTGAGGATTTAGAATTCTCAGGGGTAGGATTCTCTATAGAACTGGTTGTTATGAGTCTGCGCAGTTCGGAGAACCGGTAAATCGTGCCACTGGCTGGCCCCGCCCCTTCCTGACCGGCCCACTCACCCTGCCCAGTCATTCCCCATCTCACCTGCCATTGCTAACCTGTCTTCGCCTGCCATTGCTGCCTGCCTTCCACCGTGGCCCAGATCTCCCTGGGTGAGTGAGCCTACAAGCAAATCCAGGTTGAGTTGACTCCTGGGCTGGCCTTGGCTGCTGCGCTGTCTCCCCCCCTCCCCAGGCTTACCTGGCTTGCTTCACCGTGACCTAGCTGGCTAGCTGCCCCCCCACCTCATGGCTGTGTCCATGCTGGCTGGAAAGGAGGAAATGGTCTCCTCTTTTCCCTGGCCGGGAAGAAGCCGTGAGGCTGTGTCCGTGCTGCTGGAGAGGAGAGAACGGTCTCCCCACTGCCAGGAAGTTCTGGGATGCGCCACCACCACTTGCCTTCTCAGCAAGAGCCTTCCCATTGGCGAGAGAGGCTCTGCAGCCTCTCGCCAATGAAAACAACTGGAGCATGCCACCGCCACCCCCGCCACACACCCCCAGGTATGGAGAGCCCAGATCAGGACTCAGTACACAGGGCATTGCTGGAGCTGAGGGGGCTGGCCTTCCCCTCTGCCACCAGCTGGGGGAGGAGGAAGGTTGGGCAAGGTAAAACCAAACCGCTGCCCAGGCAAGAGCTGCCAGTGGGAATGGGAGAGGCTGCAGGGAGAACCTGGCTGGAAGTTGTTTGTAAATCTTCCCAAAAGAGGGAGGGGAGGAAACTCCACAGCTGTCCAGGATGATTTTATAATAAGAGAAGGCCTGGGTATGTTTTTATTAGACAGCCTTTCCTAACAATTCAAGGTTTTAGTAACAACATATAAAGTCCTACATGGCTTGAGTCCGGGGTACTTGCGGGAATGTCTCCTGCCGGCATCACATTCCGATCGCCCTGTACGCTCCCAGAGACAGGGCCTCCTTGGGATACCATCGGCAAGACATTGTCGGCTGGCGGGGCCCAGGGGTAGGGCCTTCTCTGTGGGGGCACCCACCCTGTGGAATCAACTCCCCTTGGACCTTCATTTGGCTCCGGATCTCCGCTCCTTCCGCCATGACCTAAAGACTTGGTTATTTCAGCAGGCCGGCCTGGACTGAACCAAGAGGGGAGGGGGGTTTCTTTTAAAAATTTTAATGGTTTTAATAGTTTTAATGTTTAATATTAGGCTTGTACTGTTTAATTATTTTTTAGTTAATTTATTGCATTGTATTTTTTTATTCTGTGAGCTGCTCTGAGTCCTTAGGGAGAGAGGGCGGCATACAAGTCTAATAAATAATAATAATAATAACAACAACAACAAGAAGACTGATTTTTGTGTCACTGTTGGTCTCAACGAGCAACTCATCTGCCTTGCAGTTATCATGCATTGCTTAAATAGTTTGTTAAGTCCCCATCTTTTCTGAGAGCAAGATAATTATGTTTATGAATTGCTAATATCACCCTCCTGAGTAATTCCCTTTGGAGCACTTTCCATTTTGACAACTTAGAAAAGAAGTATTGTCTTTTGGGTTTACCTGAATTAAATGCAGGTGTAGGTATCAGAGAAGGGTTAATTTGAAAAAAAGCAGTAAAAGAGAAGCATGTTTCTGTACATAACAGAAAGGAAAGGAAAACATTGAGAAGTGCTGAGGAGCTGAAGGGTGTAAGTGTGAATCAAGGAATTCCAGACCAGAAAGATTGTTTTGTATTCCAGTTAAATTAGAAATGGTTCTTTGTGAAGGATCTGTGAAAATTTTGGAATATTGCAATAAGGCCAAATACATATACATATACATATACATATATATATCAGAAAGATTTAATTAAAGGAGAAGAGAAAGAATGGTAAGACATCCACTAATTGACAGCTTTGAAAATACCTTTCAAATGTGTTTTCAATTGTAGGATTGGAAATATTTGCTTGACTGTATGCTTTAAAGTTCAAAAAGAATAATCTTTATCAGTATAAGCAGAGATGTATTCTTCAAGCTTTAATGCATTTTGCAAAAATCATTGTAGTAAACTGAATATCACTGTAGAACAATTTAAATATTTAATGGAGAGTAAAAATTTTAAAAGTAAAAAATTTAAACTAAGATTTTACACAGGCAAGAAAAAATGTATAGAATAGGTGGTGCCTGGCTCAACTGGAAGTAACTGTGAGATGGAAACTTATCAAACAGATCCAACCTAGAAATAAGAAGAAATTTCCTGACAGTGAGAACAATTAATCAGAGAAATGGGATGCCTTCAGAAATTGTGGGTATGCCATCACTGGAGGTTTTTAAGAAGAAATTTGTCCATAATAGTATAGGGTCTCATGCTTCAGCCGGGGTTGGACTAGAAAACCACCAAGGTCTCTTCCAACTCTGTTATTCTTTATAAATCTCTCCACTCAGTCTTTCCAAGAGATTGGTGATAAACAATATTTGGAAATGTCCATCAGGTCTTCTGATAGCAAAATCTCATCTTATTGGCTAATATCAAGGGGAAGATGACTTTGAAAAAGCTTCCTCTCTCACGATAACATGAAAGACGAAGTGAGGACTGGCTGGGAGGGAAGGGGTGAGGAGAAGCCAGGCGAGGCGCCCCTCCATGTGAGTGACATCGAGTTGGCCATGATTACCAACTGATCACATGACCACCAAGCCATGCCCACAGTCACATGACCACCAAGCCACACCCACAAATTAGGCCACACCCACAGAACCAGTTGTTAAGAAATTTGAATCCCACCCCTGAGAATTCTAGCCACTAAAATTAAGATTGAACGTATTATGCATATTTGGAATGATGTTACAATAATAGATTTCTCTGATTTTGTTTCTGAAGAGTTTATTGTTTCCATATTTAGTTTTCTTTTACTGTGGTTGAAAATAATGTATGCTTAAACATACCACAGGTGGGGCATAGTGTCCATTTTTTAGTGTAACAGGAGGTTGGATGGTTTCCTAGAATGAAAATTACAATTGTAGACACACTTAATGCTCTTGAGGTACAAATAGGTTCTCTATATCTCCCTCTCATCATGTCTGAAATGCTCCACTTCATATTATTGCCTTAAAAGAAATGTTCACTCTAAAACAGGAGTGTCCAATCTTGGCAACTTTAAGACTTGTGGACTTTGGCTTCTGGTGGCACTTCCGTAGAAGACTGACCGAAGACTGTGATTGTGCGTGGCTTTGATCCATGCTTATCCTGTTGGAGGCTCCCAATGGGACTGGATCCATCTCGGACCCACCTCGGAGGGATGGGCCAACCAGGTTGAGGGGAGCTGCATCCTGTCTTCAAGTGGAGCCGCACCTCCCCTCCCTGGCTCCCCTTGAAGACAAGAGATAGCAGCAGTTTTAATGGCTGCCCTGAAGACGGGAAGCTTCTGGGACTTAAGTGTGTGCTGGAGCGGTGAAGCAGTGAGTTGCATGTAACCAGGCAAAATAATTTGGATTTTTTTTTGACAACCCTGAGAAACAGAAAGAGCCCTCATTTAAGAGTGTGGCAGCGGCGAATGGAAAATAAGAGGAAAATACAAGGTGAATAAAAAGCCAGATTTTAAAAGGACTACAATGGAATTAGAGACTAAATTTGGAATAAGATACAGAAATTGGCATTAATTAGGCATTGGATAGAATGCTGGACTTGCCCGGAATTGACTATATTTAAAAGAGCTAATGGTTGAAAATTAGTGTTAATACAATTGAAAAGAGAAAAAAAGAACTTTGAAAAGTGGAAAGCGATGTAGAGCACCATCTAATGGCTAAAGGTACCTTTTTTTCTTATGATTTCATGGAAAATTACTGGTCTTACAAATATGTGAATGAAAAATGAAATAAAAGACTATGTTATAACAATAACCCCGGAAGCACTAAAAAAACGGGAGGGATTGCAGCAAAGGGACAAGCGAAGATAATAACTTGGGACTGTTTGGTGTTGATTGTGACAAGGAGATAGAAGGATTAACAAGAGGAACTGAGACAAACAGATGCTTTTGGCCAGGACTAAAATAAAAGACTCTGACTTTTAATAAAATAAAGAATAACTCAACTGATTTAAAAAAAATGGAAGAAACAGGCAAAGAATTCAAGTTGGAACTGCAAACTGTGAGCGGAATGTTAAAAGAAAGAATAGAATTATTGGACACACTGGCAGAAAAATTAATGGTGATGCAATTCACAGAAGAACAAAGAAAATTCAAGGAGGAGGAGTTAAAGGAAGAGGAAAACAACTTAGAAGAGCACAAAGAACAAGAGACATTGCAAAAAGACATAAAAGGAATTAAAACTAAGATACTGATGTTAGATGTAATAAATAAAAGGGAAAATACTCCCAAGATTAAATAAAAGAAGCTGTACAAGAAAAAATTCCAAAAGAGAGATCAGGAAAGGGTGGGGGGAAAATAAGTGATTGGCAGATGAAAACAAAAACAATACTAGAGGAAAAAAGAGGAGTTAAGAGGAAAGACCAGGGAAATTTAGAAAAGGGAAAGCTGGTCAAAATTCCAAGAAATTATAAGGCTGAGAGATTTAGAGATATGGGTTAAAGATAATATAAATGGGGGATACCACATGGAGATGTATTTTGGTACTTTTTTTTAGAAATATAGATTGGGGAGATTTGAAGTTTAAAACTTACGGGAATTACCTTAAGATTATTATATAATTATATATGAGAAAAATGAAGATAGAGTGAGAGAAATTAAGAGAGTTTTACTGTTAGCAAATCCTTTTTTATATATATAATATACATATACATATATATGTTTTCGTAGATTTTCACGGGTAAAGGTATGTAGGTCTTGGTGTATTTGGGTCTTACACGGGACAAGACCCGAATACACCAAGACCTACATACATATATATATATATACACACATTAAAAATGTAATGGATTATCCAAATGATATTAGAAAAACAGAGAATATAGTAAACTAGAAAAAATTATGCTATTATGACCAAAAAGTGTGATGAAAATTAAATAAAACTTTATACGTTAAACTTGGCTAAATAGAAACAAAACTTAATTTTCTCTTTTTTTCTTTTTTTATTGTATACATATTAAATAGAAAATGTAATTGATTATATAAAGGATATGAGTAAATAAAGAATATGGTAAATTAAAAAGGATATATATTGGAATGTAAAGTATTTGTAATGAGAGTATTATACTACCGTGTTTCCCCGAAAATAAGACCTACCCCGGAAATAAGACCTACCCCGAAAATAAGACCTAGTGTGCTTTTGGGAGCCAAAAAAAATATAAGACACTGTCTTATGTTAGAGAAACACGGTATGCGATTTGTTCGTGGTTTCGTACATGAATAAATGTACATTGTTCTACATGAATATGGTAAGTGTTTTTTTCATATATATATATATATTTATATATATATATATATATATATATATATATATATATATATATATTATATTTGTTTTGAAGATTTTCAGGTAAAGTATGTAGGTCTTGGTGTATTGGTCTTGTCCAAAGATTGAAATACCTTGGCAGCGTTTGACGAAATCTCATCCGTCATCTTCAGGCTGGTGTCTTCAGCTTCGTTCTCCTGGGAGAAGTGTGTGATTGTGGCTGTTTTCCCCTTTTAAACTCTAGAGTTGGCTGTGTTGTTACTTCTTGATTGGTTTGTGGGTTGATGTATGCAGATTGGATGGCTTTTCCTGAGACCCTGTGTGGCTGAGGTGCTGGCTGTGTGTCTCAGCCTTTTGTGTTGTATGAACCTGGGTAATGGGCTGTGTGATGACCTTCTGAGTTCTATTGTTGTGATGTCCTGGGTGTGGTGCTGTAATCTCCTGGGTCGTTGTCTGTGCTGCAACCTCCTGATGTTTTGTGTTGTGATCTCCTGAGTTCTGTGATGTAGTATCCTGGGTGGAAGGCTGTGATGTGGCATTCTGGGCCTTGGTTTGGCTCGAGTTTGAGGTCTGGCTATGTGTTTATAGCGTGTGTCAGTTTGCTTAGTTTGGGGGTTGGAGGGGGGTGTAGCAGCTGGTGTTGCAGCCATGGTCTGGTTTCTGGATGGTGGTTGCCTTTCATCTGTGGCGTGGGCTTGGGTTTGAGTCTGGTGAAGGAGATTGGTGGTGGCATCATGTGTTATTTTGGGTCGGTGTTGGTTTTTGTGGCTGGGACTCGTTTGTTGATTAGGGCTAGTTTCCAGATGTCTGGTAGGCGGGAAGTATCATCCCGTTTATTCATGTTATGGGGGTGTTTCTCTATTTGATGGCTTCCCTAATTATTCTCTTGTTGAAGTGTTCAGTATTGGAGATAAGTTTGGATCCCTCAAAATCAATTTCATGTCCTGTGGCTTTAAGGTGCTGAAAAGGGAGGAAGTTTTTCTTCTTTTCTGACTGTGTTCTTGTGTTCTGCGATGCGTGCATTTATTCTCCTGTTGGTTTGTCCAATGTATGTGGCTGGGCAAATTTTGCATGGTATTTTATAAACTCCTTGGTTTCTAGCTGGATCTTGTCTTTGGGGTTTCTTAAGATGTTGGCTATTTTTTGATCAGTGCCAAAGGCTGTCCTGATATTGTGTTTGTGGAGAATTTTGCTGATTTTATCTGTGGTGCCTTTGATGTAAGGGAGGAGGGCGATGCCATTGTCCTGTTCTGTCTCTTGTTTTTGGGGAGTCTCCCGGATTAGGTTGGTGATTGTGCTTCTTTGGAATCCATTGGACATTAATACGTTAGTGAGGTGTGTAATTCTGTTCTCAAGTGGTCTTTGTCAGCTAAGCGTTTGGTTCTGGAGATGAGGGTCCTTTCTGAGTTGATCTGTGCAGGTGGTGATGAGATTGTGCATTTGTGCTTGATTAGTGTGTTGTCTTTTCTGAAGTAGCTGGTGTACAAGAGCGTTGGGTTTTTTTTAAATTAGGGCGTCCAGGAACGGAGAGTTGATTGTTGGTTTCTGTTTCCATGGTAAATTGTTATTTTGGTGTAGGCTGTTG